>JAGIQG010000034.1:3372301-3955542 GCA_024679065.1 Sphyrna mokarran
TCCCAGCATCTTTTGCCCAAAATCTTAAACCTGTGTGGCCTAGTCTATGTCCTATCAGCCAATGGCAACAGCTTTTCCTTCTTCCAAATCTGTAATACTCTGGTTCAAATCTCCCCTCAATCTCCTTCGCTCCAAGAGGAACAACCCCCTTCTTCTCCAACCCTAAGCCTGGAGATAAATCCTCCCATCCTGCCCTGGAACCATTCTGGTGAATCCCCTCTGCCCTCTCTCACAGACCCTCACATCCTTCCTAAATTGAGCAGAATTGAGGCCTACCCCAGGCTTTACACAGATTCAGCATCATTTTCCTACTTTTATCCTCAGAGCCTCTATGTGTAAAGCCCGAGGTGCTTTGCAAACCGCTCTCAATATGTCCAGTTGCCTTCACTGATTGGTGTACATGAACCCGCGGGTGTCTCTGTCCCTGCTCACTCTCCAGCATTGTGCCATTGGCTCGATCCTGTCTCTCTCTATTCCTTTGCCAGAATGTACTTTGGTCCACCTTGTTGTCTAACGAGGGGCATACACACGATGGGTCGTGAAAGGGCTGCTCTTGGATTTTTCTTTGAGAGTATTCTAGTGCTTCACGTCGTTAGTTTACGCTTGACCTGGACCATTTGATGGGCAACATGACATCTCAGTGACAATTGCTATGCTGTGCAGATACATGGATTTTCCCCGTGGTTGCGTGGGTTTTCTCCGGGTGCTCCGGTTTCCTCCCACATCCCAAAGATGTGCTCTTAGGCTAATTGGCAAAACAAATTCTCCCTAAATTGTCTCAAATTTGGTTTTTAATCCATAGATCTATAAACATAGACAGGGATCACGGGTAGAGGTGGGAACATCGGGGTGGCGGCGCGGGCTCATTGGGTCGAAGGGCCTGTTTCCCGTGCTGTTTTGTTCTTTGTTCTTTGTATTACCTCACACCTCTCTGTATTAAATTCCCATCTGCCACTTCTCTGCCCATTCAGTCAGCAGGTCTGTGTCCTGTCCCAGCTGCTTTTTATCATCCGGACTCTGGCCTACATTTGGTAATATTGACAGGGATTGTAATTTTTCTCTGAAATCACTGGGAGGATGTTAGAACAAAGAACATTACAGCGCAGTACAGACCCTTCGGCCCTCGATGTTGTGCCAACCAATGGAACCGATCTAATGACCCTCTAACCTAAACTATTCCAATGCTATCCATATGCCTATCCACTGACCATTTGAACGTGTGTGGGGAACTCTCTGTGTTACTGATGGGTACCTTAGAGTTGGTACAGTGTGTTCAAATACAGTCTCCAGAGCTTGCTGGGACCCTCTTCACTTCTTTACATCTCTTGTGTTAGGGGTTGCCTGGTGACTGGAGGCCGCGACAAGATGGTTAAAGTGTGGGACCTGACTGGTTACAAGGCCAGGGAGATGTACTGCGTCCAGACCATTGCCTCTGTGGCACACGTGCTCTGGCGCCCAGACCGAAAGTACCACATTGCCACCTGCTCCATGATGGTTGACCACAACATTTACGTCTGGGACGTCCGCAGGCCCTACGTCCCCTTCGCCATGTTTGAGGAGCACAAGGATGTCACCACTGGCATTGCCTGGCGCAATGCCCACGACCCCCACTTCCTCCTCTCTGGGTCAAAGGACAGCACCCTCTACCACCACTTCTTCAAGGACGCCCAGCGGCCGGCTAACCGGGCGGTGCCCGAGGGCCTGTGCTTCGGCCTGTTGGGCGACGTGGCCTTCGCCGTCAAGGAGGACCTGTGCTCGGCCGAGTCCCACCGCAAGTCTTTCGGTGCCGACCGCCGCTACCCCTTCTTCTTCGTCCGCCGACAGGACCCCGCCGAGCAGTTCACCAACGTGTCGAGCGCCCTCAACCTCTTCGAGACGCAGCCCAGCGCTGCCTCCATGGAGTGGTTCGCCGAGACGGCCAGGAGGTACTGCCTGAGCGGAGGCCCGCTGCCCGAGCTGTGCGACCGCAATGCCAACGCAGCCCGGCAACTGAAACGCTACCAGGTGGCACAGATCTGGAGGATGCTGAAGATCATTTATGGGGGGGCCTGTGCTGCAGGGGCCACGGGCAACATGGTGCCAGGCGCTGGCAAGGCCGGTCACCCCCTCAGCAGGTACAGTGCCCTCCAGCCAATGGTATCATCACTCATGGGTTATTACACTCACACAACACATCAGAACTGTCACACACCACTTTGTTGTTAATATTCATGGGGTGTGGGCTGGGCTAGCATTTATTGCCCATCCCCTAATTGCCCTTCAGCCCGAGGGCAGTTGAGAATCAACCACATTGCTCTGGAGTCACATGTAGGCCAGACCAGGTAAGGAGGGCAGATTTCCTTCCCTAAAGGAACCAGATGGGTTTTTTGGACAATGGTTTCATAGTTATTATTCCAGTTTTTTATCGGATTCAAAGCCCACCAGCTGCCATGGCAGGATTTGAACCTGGATCCCCAGAACATTACCCTGAGTTACTAGTCCAGTAATAATCCCACTACAGTACCGCCTTCCCTACATATAGTCACTTCCAGTGGAAATTGGCCCTTAGTGATCGAAAGGTGGTAACATGGGTAAAGGTTTGGATAAAGTGATTGGTTTTCAGGACTATGTAAATGAGGGGGGTGGGAGAGAGGGTCAGGAGGAACATCCTGAGTTCAGCACCAAGGCAAGGTTACAAACACCAGCGGTGTGGGGAGGTGATCAAAAGTCAGAGGAGTGCAGACATCGTGAAAACTACAGGGATCGAGGATGTGACAGAGATAAAGGGAGACAGAGAGAGAGAAAGAGAGAGAGAGAGAGAGAAATAGAGAAAAACAGAGATAGAGAGGCAGAGAAAGAGAGATAGAGCCAGAGAGATAGAGAGAGACAGAGATAGAGAAAGACAGAGAGAGAGAGAGAGAGAGACAGAGAAATAGAGATAGAGACAGACAGAGATAGACAGAGATAGAGAGAGAGACAGATAGTGAGATAGAGAGAGACAGAGATAGAGAGACAGAGATAGAGAGAGACAGATAGAGACAGAGAGAGAGAGAGAGAGACAGAGAAATAGAGAGAGAGACGAGATAGAGAGACAATAGAGAGAGACAGATAGAGACAGAGAGAGAGAGAGAGACAGAGAGAGAGAGAGACAGAGAAAGAGAGATAGAGCCAGAGAGATAGAGAGGGACAGAGATAGAGAGAGACAGAGAGATAGAGAGAGAGAGAGAGACACAGAGATAGAGAAAGACAGAGAGAGAGAGACAGACAGACAGACAGAGAAATAGAGAGAGAGACAGACAGAGATAGAGAGACAGAGAGAGAGACAGATAGTGAGATAGAGAGAGACAGAGATAGAGAGACAGAGATAGAGAGAGACAGATAGAGACAGAGAGAGAGAGACAGAGATAGTGCCCTCTATTAATTGACTTTTCCCCCTGGGGAAAACCTTCTGGCTATCCAATGGTATCCAGTTATATGAATTTTATTGCACAAAGGTTTTGAAAGGACACAACCCCATGCAGACAGAGAAACCTGCTATTTCTTTGCCTCTCAATGGCTGGAGTAAGGTCTATGAGGAGTTTCTTGTAGATACCCAATGTTGAGCAGATCCCACTCAGACCCATCTCCACATCCCCACCCTGCTAATCTCCCTAACACTAAAGGGCAATTTAGCATGGCCAATCCACCTGAAATGTTGAAGATCTGAATGTGGATCATTGAGCACTGCTCACTCACTCTGCTCTGTTAATGTTGGACTCAGATGACATGTTACCCTGGTATTGCTCAGTATCCTGAGCTTTGATTCCTTCTATTGACAAACAATTACAGCACAGGAACAGGCCCTTCGGCCCTCCAGGCCTGCACTGATTATGCTGCCTGACTGAACTAAAACCCCCTACGCTTCTGGAAACCATATCCCTCTATTCCCATCCTATTCATGTATTTGTCAAGATGCCCCTTAAAAATTACCGTATCCACTTCCACTACCTCCCCGGCAGCGAGTTCCAGGTACCTACCACCCTCTGTGTAAAAAAATTGCCTCGTATATCTCCTTGCCCCTCACATCTTAAACTTATGCCATCTAGTAATTGACTCTTCCATCCTGGGGAAAAGCCCCACTCTGTCCATGCCCATCACATTCTTGTAGATTTCTATCAGGTCTCCCCTCAACCTCCGTCGCCCCAGTGAGAACAAACCAAGTTTCTTCAACCTCTCCTCGTAGTTAATGCCCTCCACACCAGGCACCATCCTCAGGAGCCACGGCAAAGTCCGGAAAGCCAGGATCTTTCCCTCAGCATCCGAGGCCAATGTTTATCCCATACGCAATATCAGTAATGCAAATTATCCGCTCATTTATTGCCGTGCTGCTGTGGGATCATGCTGTGCACAAATTGCTGCATTTCCTGCTTTGGGCAAACCTAAGGTCACAAATGGGGCTATATAAATGCAATCTACTTTCAGCAGACTGGATGGAATATTCTGCTTATTCTGAGTCACAGTAAGAAATCTCACAACACCAGGTTAAAGTCCAACGGGGTTTATTTGGTAGCAAAAGCCACTAGCTTTCGGAGCACTGCTCCTTCATCAGGTAAGTGGGAGTTGTATTCACAAACAGGGTATATAAAGACACAAACTCAATGTACAAAATAATGGTTGGAATGCGAGTCTTTACAGGTAATCAAGTCTTAAAGGTACAGACAGTGTGAGTGGAGAGAGGGTTAAGCACAGGTTGGAGAGATGTGTATTGTTTTCCCTTGAGCCACATGAGCGGTCTGCAGATAGAGGGATATAGCAGGACTGTTTGAATATCGGGAGGACCAAATAGTAGTAGACTATCTTTTAGTTTCGTCTCGGGAATGTCTTAGTTTTTTTTAGCATGTTTAATTAAGTCTTATTTGTTTCCGCAGGCAATTCGGTCCACCTTGTTGACCAACAAGGGGCATGCATGCGGCATGTCGTGCGAGAGCTGCTCTTGGAGGTTGCTTCAGGAGTTGCCTAGTGCTTCACGTCATCAGTGTATGCTTAAACTGGACCATCTGATGGGCAACATGACAGCTCAGAGACTATCGCTGTTGCTGTGCTGACACATGGATTTGGGCCTGTGTCTGCGGGAGTTTGCGCGTTCTCCCCGTGGTTGCGTGGGTTTCCTCCGGGTGCTCCGGTTTCCTCCCACATCCCAAAAATGTGCTCTTAGGCTGATTGGGTAACAAATTGTCCCTATATTGGTCCCTATATGGGAATCTTCAACAATAGGCATAGCCTAAAGTCAAGGATATGTCATTAAGACGTTAGGACGGCGGCGAGGGCTCGTTGGGCCGAAGGGCCTGTTTCCCGTGCTGTGTTGCTCTTTGTTCTTTGTTCTTGTTCTTGTCTCCAGAACAGGACAGTTAGTGAGGTTTTGCAAACCCAGGCAAGTTATGGGGGTTACAGATAGTGTGACATGAACCCAAGATCCCGGTTGAGGTCGTCCTCATGTGGCTATCAGTCTCTGCTCAGCGATTCTGAGCCTCTCTTCTGGGGTTAAGTCCAAGGAACAAATAACATGTCTGCCCCCACCCGAAAGGCAGTATTTTCAGATTCTTGTTGTAAACTGCTGGAAATTGCTGCTTCTCCTGGGCGTTTCTACGGCAACACAGCATCCGTTGCCGTGGTACCAGGTGAGATAATGACTCCCACTCCCTATCACCCCACGGAGCGCAGAGACCTGAATTATGGGTGAAACCTCCGGATTCGGAGCCAGTGGGTTAAAACTCACAGGCACGCCTCACTCAGTGGCTGACAGGGTGAAACTTACTCTGGGTCAGAAAGTTGCCTGTTCCCAATTCTGGACATGGAGCTTAGAGAAGCTGAATTGAAAAGGGGAAACTCTTTTGTTTAAACACAGCGAGTTGTGATCCGGAAGGCGCTACGGGAAAGGCCAGTGGAAGCAGATTAACTGTAGGGGAATTGGCTAAATACTAGAGGGGAAAAGATCTGTTGGGCTAGAGTTGAGAAGCAGGAACAGACATGTTATAATTGTATAATCCAGACGGGATGTGGAGATGCCAGCATTGGACTGGGGTAGACACAGTGGGGCGGCACGGTAGCACAGTGGGTTAGCACTACTGCTTCACAGCTCCAGGCTCCTGGGTTCGATTCCCGGCTCGGGTCACTGTCTGTGTGGAGTTTGCACATTCTCCCCGTGTCTGAGTGGGTTTCCTCTGGGTGCTCTGGTTTCCTCCCACAGTCCAAACATGTGCGAGTTAGGTTGATTGGCCGTGCTAAGAAATTGCCCCTTAGTGTCCAGGGATGCGTATGTTAGAGGGATTAGTGGGTATAAATATGTAGGGTCTAGTGGGATTGTGCTCGGTGCAGACTCGATGGGCCGAAAGGTCTCTTTCTGCACTGTAGAGTTCTATGATTCTTGATTCTAAGTCTCACAACACCAGGCAGTGTTGAGGAAGTGCCATCGTCAGTGGTATTATTGTTAGACTATTAATCCAGAAACTCTGGAGACCTGGGTTCGAATCCCACCATGGCAGGAATTTGAATTCAATAAAAAAAATTTGGAATTAAGAATCTACTGACAACTATGAAACCCATTGTCAATTGTTGGAAAAACCCATCTGGTTCTCTGTAGGGAAGGAAATTTACTCTCCTTATCTGGTCTGGCCTGCATGTGACTCCAGAGCCACAGCAATGCGGTTGATTCTGAACTGCTTTCTAGAATGGCCAAGGGAGACAGTTCGAGAGTGGACAGGGATGGACTGCAGATGTTGGCCCAGCCAGCAACACACATATCCCACAGGGAGAAAAAGATTCTTTGGTCCCATCTGCTTGTTCTAATGGTTCATGTGGATCCTGCAGCCACAGTTGAAGAGCGGGCAACTCCCCTGATGTCCTGGCCAACATTTCTCCCTCAACCATCACCAAAACAATCTGATTTAATATGAATAATGAGGAGTTGAGCCTCTGACTGGTTTGCCTGGGGTTTGGACAATGAAATCATACCCACTGATTTAATTTGATTTATTATTATCACATTAGGATACAGTGAAAAGTATTGTCTCTTGTGCGCTGTACATTCAAAGCAAACTGTTCATAGAGAAGGAAAGGGGAGAGTACAGAATGTAGTGTTACAGTCATAGCGAGGGTGTAGAGAAAGAACAGCCTAGTGCTAGATGGATCCATTCAAAAGTCTGACACAGCAGAGAAGAAGCTGTTTTTGAATCAGTTGGTACATGACCTCAGACTTTTGTATCTTTTTCCCGACAGAAGAAGATGGAAGAGAGAATATCTAGGATGTGTAGCTGCTTTTCCCTAAGCAGCAGGAAGTATAGACAGAGTCAATGAATGGAGATCGGTTTGTGTGATGGACTGGGCTTTGTTCATGTTACTTTGTACTTCCTTGCGGTCTTGGGACAGAGCAGGAACCATACCAAGCTGTGATACAACCAGAATGAATGCTTTCTATGGTACATCTGTCAGAGTTGGTGAGAATTGTAGCTGACATGCCAAATTTCCTTAGTCTTCTGAGAAAGTAGAGGAATTGGTGGGGCTTTGTTAACTATAGTGTCAGCATGGGGGGACCAGGACAGGTTGTTAGAGATCTGGACACCTAAGAACTGACCATTTCTATTTTGCCCCTGTTGATGTAGATATGGGTATGTTCTCCACTACATTTCCTGAAGTCGATGAGAATCTCCTTCGTTTTGTTGATATTGAGAGAGAGATTATTATTGCTGTACCAGTTTACCAGATTCTCGATCTCATTCCTGTACTCTGTCTCGTCACTGTTTGAGATCCACTGCACTGACCCAGTCCCTGTTGCTCTGGTTGGTGAAGGATTCTCTTGATCTCTTCTCTTCTCTTCCCCTCTTTCCTCCACCACCCTCTCCCCAATCCAACCCCACAGCTTTACTTTGAAAGATGGAACGCCAGCGTTGGGAGGTGAAGTTAAACTGGAGCGAGGCCGGATGGAGAATCGACAGGACAGTCTACCCCTGGATTCAACCGTCACCTTATTGCAGACAAATGAAGGTACCTTCCAAAATCCACAAACAGGACCCAGCACCACAGCCTGTTCCTGCCCCTCGGAACCCATTTCTTCCTGTCTCAACTCCATCCTCTCTCCCTTTATCCACTCCCTTCCCACCTACATTCCGTGGATGCCTTACATCACTGAAACATTTCCAGTTTCCTGCCCCTTACTGCCTCCTCTTCACTCTGTACGCCCAATCCCTCTACACCCTTCCTCCCCCACCAGGAGAGCCTGTGGACCCTCCCCCATGTCCTCCTCCCCCACCAGGAAGGCCTGTGGATCCTCCATCTCTTCCTGGAACAGAAGTCCAAACAATCCCCATCCGCACCTCTCTCCTCTGTGTGGCTGATCTTGTTCACTCACTCAACATTCCTCTTTTAACCTGTCTCAATCCTGCAACTAAAAGCTCTGCCCATGGGTACAGACATGGGTCCCAGTTATATCTGTATTCATAGAGGCACACAACGTAGAAAAGGCCGTTTGGCCCATCAAATTTGCACTGACACATGGGAAACACCTGACCTCCCACTTACCAGCACTTGGCCCATAGCCCTGAATGTTATGATGCGCCAGTTATTCATCCAGATACTTTTTTAAAGGATCCACCACTCTCCCAGGCAGCGCATTCCAGACCCTCACCACGCTCAGGAAATGATTTTTCCTCAAATCCCCCCCAAACCTCCCACCCCTCACTTTTAATTTGTGTCCCTCGTAACTGACCTTTCAACTGAGGGGAACAGCTGCTCCCTATCCCCCCCCTGTCCATGTCTGCTCATAATCTTGAACAACTCAGTCAGGTCACCCCTCAGCCTTTCTCTGCTCCAGAGAAAACAACACAAGCCCATCCAATTTCTCTTCATAAGTTAAATGTTCCATCCCAGGCAGCATCCTGGTAAATCTCCTCTGCAAGGCCAGCACGGTGCCACAGTGATTAGCACTACTGCCTTACAATGGCAGGAACACTGGTTCGATTCCTGGTTTGCGTCACTGTCTGTGTGGAGTCTGCACGTTCTCCCCGTGTCTGCGTGGGTTTCCTCCGGGTGCTCCAGTTTCCACCACAGTTCAAAGACGTGCAGGTTAGAGCTGTTTTAAGGCAAACCAAATAAACCAATTCAAATTAACTCAGGGATAAATTAAAAAGGGGCAGCTCCCCAAAAAGAAGGGGCTACAGGTCGAACAGAACAGAAGCACAAAGAAAACTTAAAACATATATGTGGACTAGGGTGGATTGGCCATGCTAAATTATCCCTCAGTGTCCAAAGGTGTGTAGGTTAGGTGAATTGGCTATGCTAAATTGTCCCTTAGTGTCCAAAGATGTGTGGTTTAGGGGGATTGGCCATGCTGAGAGCACTGGATTTACAGGGATGAGATGGAGGGAGACTGTGTAAGATGCTCTGTCAGAGAATCAGTACAGACTCGATGGGCCAAGTGGCCTCTTTCTGCACTTTAGGGATTCTATGATTAACATAAAACATAGAACAATACAGCACAAACAGGCCCTTCGGCCCACGAGTCGCGCCGATCACATCTACCAATCCACAGACCTATCTATAACCCTCTATCCTATTCTTTCCCATATAGAACATAAGGCAAACCAAATAAACCAATTCAAATTAACTCAGGGATAAATTAAAAAGGGGCAGCTCCCCAAAAAGAAGGGGCTACAGGTCGAACAGAACAGAAGCACAAAGAAAACTTAAAACATATATGTGGATTAGGGTGGATTGGCCATGCTAAATTATCCCTCAGTGTCCAAAGGTGTGTAGGTTAGGTGAATTGGCTATGCTAATATACTCATCCAGAAGTCTCTTAAAAGACCCCAGTGAGTTTTCCTCAACAACCTCCAATGGCAGTCGGTTCCATTCATCACATGAGCAGTGGATTAGTCTTTCACTTGTCTATCCCAGTGTTGTAAAATTCCTTCCCAATATATGAGCTCCGCAGTGGACATCCCTATCAGGGCCAGTGTTTGTTGGCCATTCTGATTTGCCCTGTTAGTGGGGTGAAGGTGCTTGGAGGAAGAGAGTTCCAGGATTTTCACTCAGCAATAGGGATGGAACGGTGGTACGGGAGAGAGCAGGGATCGAACCAGTCTTGGGGAGTTGCTCCAGTGCATTTTGTAGCCGGTACACATGGTGTGTCAGTCTCGGAGGGAGTGAATGTTTAAGGTAGTGGTGGGGGGAGGGCGGGAGGGGCTGATTAAGAAGGCTGGGTGGTGAAATTGGAGCTATTCTTTAATCTGTTCACAGAATCCCTACTGTGTGGAAGGAGGCCATTCAGCCCATCAAGTCTGCACTGACAACACCAGTAAGAATTTAGCAACACCAATTATTAATCCAACCGATTTATTTGATAGTAAAATAGCGAGCTTTCAACACTCCCGTGTCTTCATCAGGCAAGTGCAGTGTTCTGGTCTGCAATAGCACACATCAGCACAGACAGTCAGAGATTGCTGATTAGAATGCGAATCCTTACATCTAACCTGCTATTCAAGTGTTAAAGTGGCTAACAATGTGTGTGAAGGGAATCCTGAGCATTGGTTAGAGAATTGTGTATTTTCTCCAGACAGCACAGTAAGTGAGGTTTTTTGCTAACCCAGGCAAGTTACGGGGGTTACAGATAGTGTGTCATGAAGCCAAGATCCCTGTTAAGACCGTCCTCATGTGTGCGGAGCTTGGCTATCAGTCTCTGTCAGCGACTCTGCGCTGTCGTGTATCACGAAAGCCCCCTTGAAGAACATTTACCCGCAGGTCGGAGGCCGAATGCCCATGACTGCTGAAGTGTTCACCCACAGGAAGGGAACTGTTTTGCCTGGTGATTGTTGAGCGATGCTCACTCATCCGCTGTCGTAGTGTTTGCATGGTCTCCCCAATATACCATGCTTCGGGACAAGCCCTCCATATACACAGAATTTGCTCAGATGAGGAGGATCGTGACAGACACCTCCAGACACTGAAGGATGCACTCGTGAGAACAGGATATGGCTCTCGACTCATCGATCGACAGTTCCAACGTGCCACAACGATAAACCGCACTGATCTCCTCAGAAGACGAACACGGGACACGGTGGACAGAGTACCCTTTGTTGTCCAGTACTTCCCCGGAGCGGAGAAGCTACGACATCTTCTTCGGAGTCTTCAACATATCATTGATGACGATGAACATCTCGCTAGGGCCATCCCCACCCCCCACTTCTTGCTTTCAGACAACCGCACAACCTCAAACAGATCATTGTTCGCAGCAAACTACCCAACCTTCAGGAGAACAGTGACCACAATACCACACAACCCTGCCACAGCAACCTCTGCAAGACATGCCGGATCATAGACATGGACGACATCATCAAACGTGAGGATACCATTCACCAGGTGCACGGTACATACTCTTGCAACTCGGCCAACGTTGTCTACCTAATACGTTGCAAGAAAGGATGTCCCGAAGCATGGTATATTGGGGAGACCATGCAAACACTACGACAGCGGATGAATGAGCATCGCTCAACAATCACCAGGCAAAACAGTTCCCTTCCTGTGGGCGAACACTTCAGCAGTCATGGGCATTCGGCCTCCGACCTGCGGGTAAATGTTCTTCAAGGGGGCTTTCGTGATACACGACAGCGCAGAGTCGCTGAGCAGAGACTGATAGCCAAGCTCCGCACACATGAGGACGGTCTTAACAGGGATCTTGGCTTCATGACACACTATCTGTAACCCCCGTAACTTGCCTGGGTTAGCAAAAAACCTCACTTACTGTGCTGTCTGGAGAAAATACACAACTCTCTAACAATGCTCAGGATCCCCTTCACACACATTGTTAGCCACTTTAACACTTGAATAGCAGGTTAGATGTAAGGATTCGCATTCTAATCAGCAATCTCTGACTGTCTGTGCTGATGTGTGCTATTGCAGACCAGAACACTGCATTTGCCTGAGGAAGACACGGAGTGTTGAAAGCTCGCAATTTTACTATCAAATAAATCGGTTGGATTAAAAATTGGTGTTGCTAAATTCTTACTGAGTTCTTACCACTCCAATCCAACGCCGGCATCTTTACATCCTGACAACACCACCCAGACCCTATCTCTACAACCTCATATATTTACCCTAGCTAATCCATCTGACACTAAGGGGCAATTTAACATGGGCAATCCACCTAATCTACACATCTTTGGAGTGAGGAAGGAAACCCGTGCAGATATGGGGAGAATGTGCAAACTCCACACAGACAATGGCCCAAGCTGGGAATCGAACCCGGGACCCTGGCGCTGTGAGGCAGCAGTGCTAACCCACTGTGCCACCACTGAATACTTGTAATATATTATAAAGGATTGTTTATCCCCATAACCTCAGTGTTTCTACCCTCTGACAGAGAATGAGGAGACAGAGGGCAGCGACGCTCCAGCAGATTACCTGTTTTGTGAAGGTGATGAAGACGATTTCTTCATCGTAGACCATGAGAACGCTCCAGGTGAGTGTGAGAGTCCGTTCCACCTGCTTTCAAACTCTCCGGAAAGATCGAAGGTCATTGCCCTAGAAAAGCAAAGCCTGACTGGTGACCTGATGGAGTTTGACTTGTAGAGGAGGAGTTTGCCCAGGTCAGGGGGTGGGTCAAAGACAGAGAGAGAGAGACCACAACCCGAGGTCACAAATATAAGATAGTCATTAATAACTCCGGGGGAGTGACAAAAGAATGGAACTTATCACCGTGGAGATCAGTTGAAGTGAAGCATTGATGCATTTAATTGATTTGATTTATTACTTTCATGTGTTTTAGTAGACAGTGAAAAGTATTGTTTTTTGCAAGCTATACAGACAAAACATTCTGTTCATAGAGGAGGAAAGGAGAGGGTACAGAATGTAGTTTTACAGTCATAGCTAGGGTGTAGAGAAAGATCAACTTAATGTGAGGTAGGTCCATTCAAAAGTCTGACACAGCAGGGAAGAAGCTGTCCTTGAGTCGGTTGGTACAAGACCTCAAACTTTTGTACCTTTTTCCCAACGAAGAAGGTGGAAGAGAGAATGTCCGGGATGGGTGGAGTCCTTGATTATGCCGGCTGCTTTGCCGAGGCAGCGGGAAGTGTAGACAGAGTCAGCGGATGGGAGGCTGGTTTGCCTGATGGATTGGGCTGCATCTTAGAACTTAGAACATAGGAAGAAACTACAGCACAAACAGGTCCTTCAGCCCACAAGTTACGCCGAACATGTCCCTACCTACTAAGCTTACCTATAACCCTCTATCTTACTAAGTCCCATGTACCTATCCAAAAGTCTCTGAAAAGACCCTATCGAATTCGCCTCCACCACCACTGCCAGGCAGCCGATTCTACACACCCACCACCCTCTGAGTGAAAAATTTACCCCTGATATCTCCTCTGTACTTACTCCCCAGCACCTTAAACCTGTGTCCTTTTGTGGAATTCTTTTCAGCCCTGGGGAAAAGCCTCTGAGAATCCACCTAATCAATACCTTTCAACATTTTATCACCTCTCTCAGGTCACCTCTCATCCTTCATCTCTCTAAGGAGAAAAGATCAAGCCCTCTCAACCTATCCCCATAAGGCATGCCACCCAATCCAAGCAACATCCTTGTAAATCTCCTCTGCACCCTTTCTATAGCTTCCATGTCCTTCCTGTAATGAGGCGAGCAGAACTGAGCACAGTACTCCAAGTGGGGTCTGACCAGGGTCTTATAAAGTTGCAGCATTATCTCCCGACTCCTAAACTCAATTCCTAGATTGATGAAGGCCAGTACAGCATACGCCTTCTTAACCACACCCTCTACCTGCAAAGCCAATTTGAGCACCTTTTGTAGTTCCTTGTGGTCTTGGGCAGAGCAGGAGCCCAGACCAAGCTGTGATACAACCAGAAAGAATGCTTCAAAGGTTTTTAAGTTTATTTATTAGTTTCACAACTAGGCTTACATTAACATTGCAAGGAAGTTACTGTGAAAATCCCATAGTCACCATTCTCTGGAGCCTGATCGGGTTCACTGAAGGAGAGTTTAGCATGGCCAAAGCACCCTCACCAGCACGTCTTTCAGACTGTGGGAAGAAACCGGAGTGCCCAGGGTAAACCCATGCAGAGACGGGGAGAATGTGCATACTCCACACAGACAGTGACCCGAGCCGGGAATCAAACCCAGGTCCCTGGTGCTAACCACTGTGCATTCATAGAAATTAGATAAGATGCAGGAGGGAGAAAGGAACAGAACTTTACGTTGATAGAGTTTGGTAAAGTATGATGGGTGAAATCAGCACGGAATACTGTTCCAATGAGAGGTCATCCAGACTCAAAACTTTGGCTTTATTCTCTCTCCACAGACCTGCTGAGATTTTCCTACTTTTTTTGTTCTGTTTTTGTACCAGCATGGAGCAGTTGGGCTGAGTGGCCTGTGCTGTCCCTTCTGTGTTGAGGACCAAGATTATGTGTTACATCAGATTGACAGGAGAGGGGACTATGATTTGTCTGCAGAGTGGGAAAGGCAAGTGTCAGCTCGATAGCAATCTATAGCACCAGCCTTTTGCTTTCTCTCTAAGACTGAATGAGAGAAAGTATCACCAGCTATTCTCTAAGATGCCAGCCTTCCTGTATTGACATAGAGAGTGTGGCAGATATGCTTTCCGGCTGCTTGGAGAAACCCAACAGCTCAGTCTGATATTGACAGGATCAGTGTGGATAATAATAGGGCTTTTGTTGTTCTGCCAGTGTGCAGGGCGTTCCGAAGTTCATTATCTGTCTGTGTTTAGCTAACACTCAGTCACTGTGACTTAGTGTCCTGACAGGCAGTGTCTGAGTTACTGAGATACAGGGGAGGTCACTCCTGCAGTCACATGTGCAGTTTTAGTCTCTTTACCTGAGGAAGGATGTTCTAGACAGAGCACAGAAAAGGCTGATTCCTGGGATGGCTAGACTGACGAGGGATTGTATTCGCTGGGGTTCAGAGTCAGAGGGGATCTCATAGAAACCTATAAAATTCTAACAGGACTAGACAGGGTAGATGCAAAAGGATATTCCCAATGGTGGGGGGGAGTCCAGAACCAGGGATCACAGTCTGAGGATTCAGGGTAGACCATTTAGGGCAGAGATGAGGAGACATTTCTTCACCCAAAGAGTGGCGAATATTGGAAGTCATTATCACAGAAAGGAGTTGAGGCCAAAACATTGGATGTTTTTAAGAGACAGTTAGATATAGCACTTGGGGTGAGGGGGAATCAGAAGATATGGGAGGGGAGGGGGGTGGGATCAGGCTGTTGAGTTGGATGATTGGCCATGATTATAATCAAGGTTCAAAAATGTGTGGGTGAGGTTGATTGGCTATGCCAAGAAATTGCCCCTTAGTGTCCAGGGATGTGTAGGTTAGAGGGATTAGTGGGTATAATATAGAGGGATATGGGGATAGGGCCTGGGTGGGATTGTGTTCGGTGCATACTCGATGGGCCGAAGGGCCTCTTCCTGCACTGTAGAGCTTCTACAATGAGCAGGCTGGAAGGGCTGAATGGCCTCCTCCTGTTCCCACGGGATTAACTGCTACTTCCCTTTCTCCCAGGAGAGGACAATGAGTTCATTCTTCCGCAGGAGGGCTTCCCTCTGCGTCACGAAATCCTGGACCACCCCACCTCCCTCGACCACTTCCAGGACAAGACAGACTCTCCCCACATCAGCGGCAACGAGGCAGACTCCATCTCACTGACTCCGACCGAGGGCATTTCCCTGGTGTCGGTCTCACAGCTGCCCTTTGAGCATGGCTTTTCCACCGATTACTTCAATCCAATCGTCAGGGATATGATGTGTTTCTACGCTGAGCGGGGCGACGTGCAAATGGCCGTCTCGGTCCTAATCATCCTCGGGGACAGGATCAAGAAAGAGATCGATGATCAGACGCAGGTACGTCCCAACACCATCAGGGTGCATGGAGTGGTGACTTTTCTACCCTAGGAAGGAGTGTCTGACTCTCCACTCTGTCCGTGCCCCTCAGAATCGTGTAAACCTCTATCAGGTCACCCCCTCAACCAGTGAGAACAAACCGAGTTTCTCCAACCTCTCCACATAGCCTCCGGACCAGGCAACAGCCTGGTAACCATCTCGTCTACCCTCTGCAATGTACCCAACATCCTTCTGGTAGCGTGACGACCAGAATTCCAAATTTAAACCTAACTAAGGCTCTGTACGGATGCAGCACGAGTTGCCAATTTTGAAATTGACAATGAAGGCCGATGAAGGGGAACATGCCGAACGCCTTCTCGACTACCTTCTCCTCCCACAGTCCAAAGCTGCGTAGGTTTGGTGGATTAGCCATGGTAAATGTGCGATGTTGCGGATATAGGGTAGGGGGAGAGGGCGTGGATAAGATACTGTGTCAGAGAATCTGTGCAGACTCAATGGGCTCTTCCGCACTGTAGGGATTCTATGATTTGACAGTGAAGTTGGGGATGAGGGAAGGCAGGTAAGAATCCACAACCAGACCAGCCATTAATAAATGGTAGAGCAGGGTCAAGGGGCTGAATGGTCTACACCTGCTCCTATATTCCTATAATTGAGTGATAGGACAGGTTTGTGGGGCTAAATGGCCTCGTTTTGTTTCTTGGTGTCCAGTTTGTTTGATGGGAGATATTTACATTGGTGTGAACTGTAACTCCTGTTGTCCGTTAGGAACACTGGTACACGTCCTACATCGACCTCCTCCAGCGCTTCCGACTTTGGAATGTGGCCAATGAAGTTATCAAGCTGAGTACGTGTCGATCCATCAACTGCTTGAACCAGGCCTCAACCACCCTGCACGTCAACTGTAACAACTGCAAACGGCCAATGAACACCCGTGGGTGGATGTGTGAGAGGCAAGTGGAATAGGGTTAGCAGGAAAGCCTGTCATTGTGAGCTTGTTGCATTGTGGGGTTGGAAAGGGGTGGGGCTATAAACATAGAAACATCAAAACTAGAAGCAAGAGGAGGCCATTCGGCCCTTCGAGCCTGTTCATTTTGATCATGGCTGATCACTAAATTTGATATCCTGATCCCACCGCCCCCCATATCCCTCGATCCCTTTAACTCCAAGTGCTATATCTAATTTCTGCTTGAAATCACACAATGATTTGGCCTCAACTACTTTCTGTGGGAATGAATTCCACACATTCACCACCTTCTGGATGAAGAAATTTCCCCTCACCTCAGTTCTAAAAGGTTTACCCCTTATCCTCAACTCTGACCCTTAGTTCTGGACTCCCCCCACCATCGGGAACATTCTTTCTGAATCTACCCTGTCTAACCCTGTTAGAATTTTATAAGTTTCTATCAGATCCCCTCTCACTCTTCGAAACTCCAGTGAATATAATCCTAACTGACTTAGTCTCTACTCATATGACAGACCTGCCATCCCAGGAATCAGCCTGGTAAACCTTCGCTGTGCTCTCTCTATAGCAAGGAACATCCTTCCTCAGATAAGGAGACCAAAACTGCACACAATACTCCAGGTGTGGCCTCATCAACACCCTGTACAATTGCAGCAAAATATCCTTATCCCTATAGTCAAATCCTCTCACTATGAAGGCCAACATACCATTTGCCTTCTTTACTGCCTGCTGTACCTGCTCGCTTACTTTCAGTGACTGATGCACGAGGACTCCAAGGTCTCGTTGAATATCCTCTCAATTTACACCCATTCAAATAATAATGTCTTCCAAAGTGGATAACCCCACATTTATCCACATTATACTGCACCTGCCCACACACTCAGCCTGTCCAAATCACGCTGAAGCATCTCTGTATCTTCCTCACAGCTCACCCTCCCACTCAACTTTGTACCGTCTACAAATTTGAAGGTAATACATCCAGGTGCCTCTTCCAAATCATTAATATATAATGTAAACAGTTGGGGTTCTAACACAGATCCCTGCGGAACCCCTGTAGTCACTGACTGCCAATCAGAAAAAGACCCATTTATGCCAACTCTTTGTTTCCTATTTGCTAATCAGTTTTCTATCCATCTCAACACGTTCCCTGCAGTTACACGTGCTTTAACTTTAGAGTGGTCTGTTATGTGAGACATTGTCAAAAGCCTTCTGAAAGTTTAAATAAACCACATTTACTGGTTCTCCTCGGTGGACCAAGTTACACCCTCAAGGAATTCCAATAGATCTGTCAAGCATGATTCCTTTTTGTAAATCCATGCTGACTTTGTCTGATTATAACCACTGCCTTCTAAATACTGAGTTTTGAAATACTTGGTAATGAATTCCAACAACTTCCCCAGTACCGACATTACGTTCACTGGTCTATAGGTCTCTGTTTTCTCTGTACCTCTCTCCTTTGAATAGACTCGTTTGGGTACTTGGGGCAAGAACTTGGGAAACAGTAGCCAAGAGTGAGATTACCCGAGTGGGGAAGAAATATTATTGAAAATGTCATGTTGGGTTACAGAGATTTACAGCATGGAAACAGGCCCTTCGACCCAACTTGTCTACACCACCCAGTTTTTAACTACTAAACCAGTCCCGATTACCTGCATTTAGCCCATATCCCTCTATACCCATCTACCCATGTAACTGTCCAAATGCTTTTTAAAAGACAAAATTGTACCCACCTCTGGCAGCTTGTTCCAGACACTCACCACCCTCTGTGTGAAAGAAATTGCCCCTGGACGCTTTTGTACCTCTCCCCTTTCACCTTAAACCTATGCCCTCTAGTTTTAGACTCCCCTACCTTTGGGAAAAGATATTGACTATCTAGCTGATCTGTGCCTCTCGTTATTTTATAGACCTCTATAAGATCAACCCTCAGCCTCCTCGCTCGAGAGAAAAAAGTCCCAGTCTATCCAGCCTCTCCTTATAACTCAATCCATCAAGTGCAGGTAGTATCCTGGTAAATCTTTTCTGCACTCTTTCTAGTTTAATAATATCCTTTCTATAATAGGGTGACCAGAACTGTACACAGTGGTCAGGAGTGTCTTATGGTGCAGTGGGTTAGTGTGCCTATTACTGGGCTCAAGTGGGGCAGCACGATGGCACAGTGGTTATCGCTGCTGCCTCACAGCGCCAGGGACACAGGTTCGATTCCAGTCTCAGTTCACTGCCTGCGTAGTGCCTGCACATTCTCCCTGTACCTGCATGGGTTTCCCCCGGGTGCTCCTGCTTCCTCCTACAGTCCAAAGATTGATTGGCCGTGCTAAGTTGACTAGCAGGGTAAAATATTGTTTCAGGAATGTGGGGGTCAGTGTAGATTTGATGGGCTGAATGGCCTCCTCCAGCACGGTAGAGATTCTATGGTTCATTCTATTCCGTGAAAGTGATATCAGGCAGGACTAGTAGCCTCCTGACGTGAAGTATTTGTTGTTTATGGTGTGTTCTGATTATTGCTAGGTGTCGGCGAGGAGCCAGTATCTGTGCCGTTTGCCATCACGCGGTGAAGGGGCTGTTTGTCTGGTGCCAGGGCTGCACTCACGGGGGACATCTCCAACACGTCATGGACTGGTTCCAGTTGCACACCCAGTGCCCGACAGGCTGCGGGCATCTCTGTGAATATACATAGCTGCCCTGCCAAACACCAGGGAGCCTCTGGATGATAACAAGATTCTGGGTGAGGAAGAACGGAGATTCGGAATGGAAGGAATTCAGGGGCAAACACTCCCTCCCAGACTCCCAGCAAGATTGAACGGGAAGAGGCTGGCGTAGGGTTTTACTGGGCATTGAGCTGGTGGAATGAGGCATTAAAAACCTGGTAGCAGGCACTGTGGGCACATGCAATATGAACAGATTTCAGACGGTGTGCACCCAGGACCCATTGTAAATACATAGAACACACAGCAAGAACTGTGGCTTTTAATGGTTACAGGGAGAGAATAATTGCCATTTTCCTCCTCCCTACACCTCAACCCACACCATCGTCATTGCTACATAACCCAAGGATAGAATCTCTACAGTGCAGAAGGAGGCCATTTGGCCCATCCACATCTACTTTACAACAGAGATAGGCACCACAGGTTGTCAAGCTGGGATTGCTGCTTTGGGCAGGATTGTAGCATAGACAAGTCTCCCTCGATTGGGTAGTCACATTGGCAGAAGCAGTCTCAACTTCCAGCACTTCAGCCTGGAAGGAAAGTGGTCGGGATCCCTAGTTTAGCTAGGGTGAATGCGTGGGATTGTACAGAGTTGATGGGCCAAGTGGCCGCCTTCTGCATTGTAGGGATTCTATAACTCCAGGCCAGTAGGTAAAGGCAAACTCAAGGTGCCCAGGGATATTTTACTTCTGGTGAGGTAGAGGTGGGGGAGGTGGCATTGCAGCCGTGGACTGCAAATGGGAGGGATGGGGGGGGTAACAGCGAGATTAAAGAAAACCAAAGTTACTCTGGTGACAGAGTGGTTTCAGTAGATTACAAACACACTACCTGGCTGGCTGGGGTTTTAGATTCCCTCCCCACTCTCAGTTCTGTGCTAACTACTTCCCTACTGCTCTGTGGGGTGGGGGGGGGGTGGGAAGAGTGTCAGAGATTCAGTTCTTCACTTACCACTGACCTGTCTGCTGCAGAGCGACTGTAACAGGAATAAAGGAACAGAATTAGGCCAATGACTAATAATTACATACACTCAATGACCTGGCTTCGACACCCTTCTGCAGCAGAGAGTTCCACAGATTCACCGCTCTCTGGCTGAAGAAGTTCCTCCTCATCTCTGTTTTAAAGAATTGTCCAGGCAGCACGGTAGCACAGTGGGTGGCACTGCTGTTTCACAGCTCCAGGGTCCTGGGTTCGATTCCCAGCTCGAGTCACTGTCTGTGTGGAGTTTTCACATTCTCCTTGTGTCTGCTTGGGTTTCCTCCAGGTACTCTGGTTTCCTCCCACAATCCAAAGATGTGCGGGTTAGGTTGATTGGCCGCACTAAGAAATTGCCCCTTAGTGTCCAGAGATGCATAGGTTTAGAGGGATTAGTGGGTAAACTATGTAGGGATATGGGGGTAGGACCTGGGTGGGATTGTGGTTGGTGCAGACTCGAAGGGCCTCTTTCTGCACTGTAGGATTCTATGATTGGTCTCTTTAGCCTGAGGTTGTGGCCTCTGGTTCTAGTTTTCCCCACTAGTGGAAATATCCTCTCCATGTCCACTTTATCCAGGCCTCACAGTATCCTGTAAGTTTCAATAAGATCCCCCCTTCATCCTTCTAAACTCCAACACGCACAGACCCAGGATAAAAACAAATTATTGCAGATGCTGGAATCTGAAACCAAAAGAGAAAATGCTGGAAAATCTCAGCAGGTCTGGCAGCATCTGTAAGGAGAGAAAAGAAAAGAGCTCTTGTTTTGAGTCCAGATAACCCTTTGTCAAAGTTTCTGGCAGCTTTTTCTCTCCTTACAGATGCTGCCAGACCTGCTGAGGTTTTCGAGCATTTTCTCTTTTGAGTACAGACTCAGAGTCTTCAGCTGTTCCTCACACGTGTTCCTCAGACTCAGTCTGGAATGTTAAAACCCTGGGAACACACAGTCCTTTAGAGTTTATCTATGGTTAGAACAGGGAAGAGAAGGAGCACTGGAAAAAACAGCATTAATTCTTTCCTCTTGCTGCAGTGGCACTTGTGTTGGGTCTGTACGGAGGGAATAAATGTCTCGGCTGGGAGAAAAAGCACAGAGTGAGCAGGCGAATTGTCCTGGATTCTGTCAAACCTGTCGAATGCTGTTGAAGCCCCATTCATTCAGGGCAAGTGGAGAATATTCCATCAACTGTCAAGGTGTAGATAGTGACAGGCAGGTTGGTGTAGTGAGTTACTCCACTGTAAACCGGCACATCTAATAAAATTCATTTACTCGTGTCACAAGGATGCTTACATTAACACTGCAATGAAGTTACTGTGAAAATCCCCTGATCGCCACACTCCTGCAGGGGTTCACTGAGGGAGAATTTAGCACAGCCAAGGCATATCATTCAGGGAGGAAACTGGAGCATCCAGAGGAAACCCACACAGACACAGGGAGAACATGCAGACTCTGCACAGTGGTGGGAATCGAACCTGGGTCCCTGATGTTACCTAATATTATCATGGACAAGAGCGGCCAGAACAAAAAAAATTGACCCAGGCATCAGCAGATCAAAGCAGAAAACTTGTTGGCAGCACGTTAGGGTGGGTGAGGTGGGTGTGGGGGTTTGGTTTAAGCTCAGGTTGGGTTTTTTTTCTTTCATTATTTATTCATTAGCAAAGTCTCAGCCTCCACTTCTACAATTCAGAGAATTAACAAATAACTCATTCGCCAAATTATCACAAACCTGACTGGCATTTGCATTAAAGCCCAGAAGGAGAACCCAGCCATGGAAAGGACTTTAATTCCTGTAATATTTTAACTAATGCTGTGTTTTAATTTAAAAAAAGGGAGCTTGTAAACTCCAGGTGTTGGACTGTGGGTGTGGAATGGTGTTTTCTGCTCACTATTTACTATAATCATTACTTATTCAGTTTGAATACAAACACACACATTTACTCACCTTGATTTTTCAGAGGAATATCAATCCATCATCCAGTATCACTGAAGCTTACACTGGCACTATGACCGCAAGGATTCATTGGGAAATTCAACGGTTTCTGTGTTCATTCGATCCTCGCCCATTTCCCTCCTCTCTACCCCTCTTCGATTTTGGGTTCTGCTACCTCTGCCAAGTACCCTTATCCTCAAACGTGAACCTTAGTGGTAAAGACAACAAAACTTAATTTATATTTATGGATACAGCATCTTTCATGACCAAAGGATAGTCCAAAGTGCTTTACAGCCAATGACATACAAAATGTTAGCCACTGATGCAGAAACCAAACGAAGCACAGCAAGATCCCATACACAATAGTAAGATAACGACTACAATCTATAACACTGACTTATTTTTAAAAAATGGTTTCAGCGATGGTTTGATTCATTATTGTCACTTATATTAACAGTGAAAAGTATTGTTTCTTGTGCGTTGTACAGACAAAGCATACTGTTCATAGAGAAGGAAACAAGAGAGTGCGGAATGTAGTGTTAAAGTCATAGTTAGGGTGTAGAGAAAGATCAACTTAGTGCAGGGTCGGGCCAGTCAAAAGTCTGATGGCAGCAGGGAAGAAGCTATTCTTGAGTCAGTTGGTGCATGACCTCAGACTTTTGTATCTTTCTCCTGAGGGAAGAAGGTGGAAGAGAGAACGTCCAGGGAGCGTGGGGGTCTTTAATTATGGTGGCTGCTTTGCTGAGGCAATGGGAAGTATAGACAGAGTCAATGGATGGGAGGCTGGATTGCGAGATGGATTGGGTTACATTCGCGAGCTTCTGTAGTTCCTTGTGTCTTGGGCAGAGCCTATACGAAGCTGTGATACAATCAAAAAGAATACTTTCTATGGTTGAGGCTTAAATATCAACAAAGATATTAAGGAGAAGTGGTCAATGCTCCTTTAAAATATTACATGGTACCTTTTAAAGCCAACCAGGGAGAGCGAACGCCTAACCTTGGTTTGATGTTTTATCTAATAGACTGCACACCCTTGATACTTGACTGAAGTGACAGGCTGGGTTCTATACATCAAGCTCAGTCAGAGACAAATGTGTTATCATTGATCCAGTACTATGATGTGGAGATGTCAGCATTGGACTGGCATAGGCACTGTAAGAAGTCTCAACACCAGGTGAAAGTACAACAGGTTTATTTGGAATCATGAGCTTTCAAAGCATTGCCCTCACCTGATGAAAGAACTAGTTCTTACTGATTCAACACTGACAGTGCAGATTATTTGATTAAGCTGGAAGCCGCTACAACCCAACAGCCACAGATATCTACCTCTCAACAGGTGTCAATAAGATCCCTACAGTGCAGAAGGAAGCCATTCAGCCCATCAAACCCACACTAACCAACAATATCTTACCAATACCGTCTCCTCCAGCCTGTCCCTGTAAAGTGCATTTAGCATGGTTTTTGGATGGCAGTGGTTAGCACTGCTGCCTCACAGCTCCAGGGAACTGGATTCGATTCCTGGCTTGGATCACTGTCTGTGTGGACTGTGCACGTTTTCTGTGTCTACGTGGATTTCTTCTGGGTGCTCCGCTTTCCTCCCACACTCCAAAGGTCTGTGGGTCAGGTTGGCTAAGCTAAATTGACCCTAATGTTAAGGGGATTAGCAGGGTAAATATATGCAGTTGTGGGAATAAGGCCTGGTAGGATTGTGGTCGGTGTAGACTTGATGGGCTGAATAGCCTCCTTCTGCACCTATAGGGATTCTATAATTCCTCCTAACCCAAACATCTTTGATCTGTGGGAGGAAATTGGAGTACCCCAAGGAAACTCATGCAGACACAAGGGAATTGAACTCACATCCCTGGCACTGTGAGACAGCAATGCTAACCACTGTGCCAAATAAAAGCACAAACCCTGATCAATTTTTCCAGGCCAAACTGAGGTGATTTTGATTTGATTTGATTTATTATTGCTGCATGTATTAACATAGTTAAAAGTATTGCTTGTGGTGCGCTAAAAAGACAAAGCATATCGTTCATAGCTATCAGCGCACCATAAATCACCCAATCCAGAACAGAGCAGCAATCAAATACAGGAGCTTTCTGCTTCACATGACTCACACAATAAACCATTGGTGAGGCACCACTGCCCCTTGCTTCATTTCCCAGTCCCAGCTACACCAAAAAGGATGCACAACTGGGCATCCGGATGTCTGTCGATGCAGCTTCTGATGGTGTGGCTAAGGGCAACAGCACAGGGGCAAAAACAAGGGGGAAGTTATCAATATCCATTCAGGCATCATCAAACTGAATGTTGGAACAGATACAAAGAGTTTGGCAGCCCTGCCTCATCCTGATAGCCCTCCATTGTCGAATGGCCTGGCCATGCTGGTCTGTACTGGCAGGTGATTAGGTGCTGGAGTGAGTACAGAATGAGTCCAAGCATCAGGCTCTCTTACCTCTGTTACACACTAACAAAGGCGGCAATTGATCTCCAACTCAGCACTTTGGGAACTGAAAGGATTAACTCTTGATCAAATGTCCTGATTTGGTATTCTCAACAGGACTGAGGAGGGTCCAGTCCTAAAAATTGGGGCTCAATCTCCCTCCTAGACAAGTTACAAAATGGAATTCCATAAATGTGAGTGTTTGGATCAGATTGTCGTAAAAACCAAACTGACTCGGGGAAGAGAATGTGTCATCCTTACTGCATCTCCGAGGGATTCCAGATTCACGCTACACAATCGATTTTCAATGCCCTCTGAGGATGACCCTGTAAACCACACAAAACAAGCTGCTACAGGACAGAAACGGCACACCACGGGGCAACTTGAGATGGGTGAGAAATGTGATAGTGTCAATGACACTGTCATCCCAACAGCAAATTAAAACACTCAATTAACCCAAATCAGAGAGACCAGTGTTTCAGGAAAGATTAAATGCTGAGCATCAGGTGGTTTGTTGCACTGGCCTGGGGTCTGTGCGATCCAGACAGACTCCTAAAAGGATGCCAAGACACATTGGCTTAACTTTACTGTTCACACAATATCCGAGGATTAGTGCCATCAAGAGCAGCAACCCCATTATCATGGAATCCCTACAGTGCAGGGAGGAGACCATTTGAACATAGAACATAACAGCACAGAACAGGCCCTTCGGCCTTCGATGTTGTGCCGACCAAAATAAAAAGCAATGCCCCTCCAAACTAAACCATTCCCTTCTCTTCCATATACTTATCAATTAACCTCTTAAACGCCACCAAACTTGGCGCATCTACAACAGCTGCAGGCAGGGCATTCCACTCCCTAATCACTCTTTGAGTAAAGAACCTACCTCTGATATCCGTCCTATAACTCATACCCCTTAATTTAAAGCTGTGTCCCCTCGTGCTAGCTTTCTCCATCCTAGGAAAAAGGCTATCACTGTCCACCCTATCTAAACCTCTAATCATCTTATATGCTTCAATAAGGTCCCCTCTTAGCCGCCTCCTTTCTAACGAAAACAACCTCAAATCCCTCAGCCTCTCTTCATAAGACCTGCCCTCCATACCAGGCAACATCCTGGTAAACCTCCTCTGTACCCTCTCCAATGCCTCCACATCTTTCTTATAATGTGGGGACCAGAACTGCACACAATACTCCAAGTGCGGCCGCACTAGAGTTTTGTACAGTTGGCCCATTTCATTTGGCCCATGAAATCTCCAATAGGGTATCTTACCCAAGCCTTATTCCTGTAACCCCATGTATTTACCCCACTAATCCTCCCAACCTGCACATCTTTAGTCACTAAAGGGCAATTTAGCATAGCCCATCCATTTACCCTGCACATCTTAGGAGTGGGGGGGTGGGAAGCAGACACTCAGAGGAAACAGACGCAGACATGGGGAGAATGTCTGTGCAGACTCTGCACAGACAGTGACCCAAGGCTGGAATTGAACCCGTGTCCCTGGCGTTGTGAGACAGCAGTGCTAACCACTGAGCCACCGTGCCATACATTACTAATGATTGTCACAACCAGTTATACACTCCGATTAATGGAATTTAAATTTTATAATTGTGTTTCTGGATTCTAGACCATTACCATGCCACCAACATCCCCTTAGGAAACTTCACTGGGCTAATCAGGGATAGCATCAGGAAGCACAACTGACAAGGCATTGGGTCACAATGAAGCAACATTCATGAGTATGGACAAGAGTCAAAGGAACACAGTACATCACAGAAACAGGTCCTTTGGCCATCCAAGCCTGCCTCAATCATGATACCTGTCTAAACTAAAACTGTATGAGCTTTGGAGTCCATATCTTCCCATTCCCATCCTATTCATGTATTCATCCACTTGCCCCTTAAATGTTGCTATTGTACCTGCTCCCACCCCCTCCCCAGGCAGCGCGTTCCAGACACTCACCACCCTCTGTGTAAAAAAAAATCTTGCCTCGCACATCTCCTCTAAACTTTTC
Source organism: Sphyrna mokarran (assembly GCA_024679065.1). Taxonomy (NCBI): domain Eukaryota; kingdom Metazoa; phylum Chordata; class Chondrichthyes; order Carcharhiniformes; family Carcharhinidae; genus Sphyrna; species Sphyrna mokarran. The sequence goes on from JAGIQG010000034.1 coordinate 3,399,201, forward strand.
CCCGCGCACCTTAAACCCCATGTCCCCGAGTACTTGACAGAAAGATAAAATTAGATTAAAAATCATCAATGGTTTGAGGGGCAGAATGACCTCTTCTACATACAGACAGAGCCTAAAACCTCCAGGGATTGACAATTCACTTCCTGGGAGCAACACAGAAGAAATCAAAGCAGCATTTTGAAAAAAAAGGATAATTTTCTCTCAATACTTGTTTAATAGTTATAAAAGTAATGGAAATCGGGGAAAGGCTGTTTTGATGGTCAGGAATTATCCAATGGGGTAATAAAAAGCATTTCACTTCACAATAAGGTTGGATGTGACAAGAATAGATGCGTCAGGGCAGCCAAAAGGGTGAGCAAAGGGAGGAGGACATCTGCTAATCTCTTCCAGGCAGAAATAAACAATTCAAATCATCTCATTGCAGCAACTCCTGAACTCACTGGGACAGATTTACTGAACACATTTCCAACAGGGATGAGGCTGTCACCCTCCTGGGCTGGGCAATGAGTAGGACAGTGCACTATAAATGCCCGTCCTCACAACACCAGCAGAGCCCAGCACTTCAGTACAAATTTAAAGCCATCTTCCCAATCCTGAGCACAATGATGGATGGGGTCATCAATCTCTCCTGCCCAGCTCAGAGTAGTGTCCATCAGCACCACTCAGACCCCAGTGTTCAATATCATCTCACTCTAAACATGGACACAGAGGCTTGACGTCTAGAGGTGAGGCCTGGACATCAAGGCAGCGTTCAAAGAAATGTGTCACCTGGACGGTGTGACGGGTTTGGGGAGTGGGGACGAGAGAAGAGAGGGGAAGAGGACTCTCCATCACTCGAGTGTGCAGTACACAGAAGACAGACAGTTGTGCTTGCTGGAAAGATTCCAGGATGGTAATGGTTATATCAGTGCTGCAGAACTTCATCATGTAATGACAAACCTTGGAGAAAAATTGACAGATGAGGACGTTGATGAAATGATCAGAGAAGCAGATATTGATGGTGATGGTCAAGTGAACTATGAAGTTAAGTTTATTCTCTAGCAGGGAAGTTGATATCTCTTGCACTGTTTTCTCTTTGTGACTTTTTGGTTCAATGTCTTGAATTTCACTTCCAACTACAGGAAACATATCCAGCACGTTTACAGAACTTGCTTATCTGGAATTTCTGACATTCCCCTAAAAAATCATTTTTACCTTGAACTCGTACCTATACGTACTATACTACTTGTTTAAAGCTGTGTACTATAAAATTTCACTTTGTTTTCATTGCTGTTGAAGATTTGATCTACCGAGTATTTGTTAGTTTGTTATGCAATTATTCTACTTCATTCCATTGGTATTTGGAATTTTCTGTATTGCTTTTTGAGCCCACCCATTCCCCATGCAGTCCAGATAAAGATTTTACTGTATATTTTCTATTCAAGCAAAAATATGCTAATGGATGGGATGTCTACAAAATACAGTTAGCTATTGAGTCCCATGTGTGCATCACGTATAGTGAAAAGTAGTTATTCAAATGACTTCATTTGATTTGCAAGGAAAGTAACAATTAAATACGGTCAAATCATCTGCCACAGGTCACAGCAGAAGCTTCTGATGGAAGTTTCCTTGACCCACTCACGATCAGCTGGGCAATGCGCATGATTTGACTGATAGGTGACAAATTATGATCAAAGCAGGCAATGATCACCCCCAACAAGGCAAAACCTAATTACCACTCACCCCTGTGACATTCCAGCACCAACTCCTACATCAATATCCTGCGGCCACTAGCAACCAACACCGCCGATGAGACCAACCACGAAAATGCTGCAGTTGCTAGTGCAGGATAAAGGCCGGATATCCTTCATTCAACATCCCAATGCCCTTCCTCTACTCAAGAGTTTGATGGAATATTCTCCATTAGCCGCAGATATTTGGATGGTGCTGCTGTCATCACTCAGCAGCTCAACAACACCCCGGACAGAGCTGTCTGCTCGACTGAAACCCCCAAGCAGAAAATCTCCACCACCGGTTATCATGTCTGCTCTGTAAGGCTTATTTGGTAACCTCCAGCATTGGGCACAGTGAGGGCAGCAGATGGGTGGGAATATCATCATCTCCCAAGTCACACATTAAGTTAACTTGATCATATAATAGAACATTCCAGCGCAGCACAGGCCCTTCGGCTCTCAATGTTGCGCTGACCAATGTAACCAATTTTATGACCCTCTATCCTAAACTACTCCAATGTTATTCATCTGCCTATCTACTGCCCATTTGAACGCCCTTAAACTCGACAAGTCCACAACTGCTGCAGGCAGGGCATTCCACACCCTTACTACCCTCTGAGTAAAGAGCCCACCTCTAGCATCTGTCTTATAACTCCCATCCCTTAATTTAAAGCTATGTCCCCTCGTGTTATCCATCTCCATCCGAGGAAAAAGGCTCTCACTATCCACCCTATCTAACCCTCTGATCATCTTATATGTCTCAATTAAGTCACCTCTTAACCTTCTTCTCTCTAATGAAAATAACCTCAAGTCCATTAGCCTTTCCTCACAAGACGCACCCATCATACCAGGCAACATCCTGGTAAACCTCCTCTGCACCCTTTCCAATGTCTCCACATCTTTCTTATAATACGGCGACCAAAACTGTACACAATACTCAAGTGTAGCCACACCAGAGTTTTGTACAGTTGCAACATAACATCTCGACTCCGAAATTCAATCCCTCTACTAATAAATGCTAACACTCGACATTAAATGCTAACATTAAGTGATAATCTCTATCTTTTTATCAGTAAGGGGCCAGAATGCTGGAACTTCCCTTCAATGGGATTACCTTCACTAGAAGGACTGTGGTCACTCAGGAATATCCACCACTCTCTTCTGGAGGGATGGGAAACTTAAGGCAAACTTGCCAAATGGAAAAAAAACATTCGGTAGAGCGATACCTCGCACGTATTCTACAAACACTGGCAGTAATTTACAAAGAACAGTACAGCACAGGAACAGGCCCTTCAGCCCTCCAAACCTCTGCCAATCATGATACCTGCCTAAACTAAAACAGTATGCACTCAGAGTCCGTATCCTTCCATTCCCATCCTATTCATGGATTTATCTAATTGTCCCTTAAACGTCGCTATCGTACCTGCTCCCACCACCTCCCCGGCGGCGCGTTCCAGACACTCACCACCCTCTGTGTAAAAGAAAACGTGCCTCGCACATCTCCTGCAGACATTAGCAATCACTTACAAGCCTCCGCAGACTCCTGGACTCCCTGTGCTACAGAAATACATGATGTAAAGATGCTGGCGTTGGACCGAGGTAAATAAGAAGTCTACAACACCAGGTTTATGTCCAACTAGTTTATTTGATATTTGAAAAGTGTGGGATTGCTATCAAATAAACTGGTTGGACTTAAACCTGGTGTTGTAGACTTTTTACTGCAGAAATACAGACAGACCATCGATGCCACTGATTTACCAGCCCGTAAGAACAAGTTTCTATTTCTGGATTTTATTAGGTCAGTTTTTTTTGAACCGAGCGTTACTTGATTTGGTGACACTTTGAAACATTGAAAGGAAACAAACTCATCAGTTTGGTTTCTCCAAGCAAAGCAAAATGTACAGAAAATAAAAAATAAATAGCATCTACGAGGACCACAGAAATTAGGCTCCGTTCACTCCACAGCGAGGCAGGAGACAACCGGTTATATTTAAAAATGATCACTAACACACAGGGTAATTGCCGAATGTCCGAAGGTGGGGCATGATCGTCAGACTGTCTGAGTGTGCGCAACTGCTGAGTGCCACAGCGCGAGTCATTGGAGGACGAGGCAGCAGGCAAGGCTGAGTAATAGCTACAGGAGTAAAATCGAGTCCTTGTGCACAGTCCTCTCTACCTCCCCCTCTGCGAGCAGGCTGCTTTACTGTTGAAGTTCCTTCATCCTGTTGAGTGCACTGCCAGCCTGGAACCACTCGATCTGACCTTCGTTGAAGCTGTGGTTGAGTACGATGGTTTCCTCGCTGCCGTCTTTGTGTTTAAGGATACACTTGAGAGGCTGTGAGAGGGAGAGGAGAGAAACAACAGGAGGAAAAACATCAGACCGGAGAGTAGAAAAAGACCAATCACAGAACCTTAATTAGGCCTAATCCGGGATATAGTGTTCAATTCTGGTCACCACACTAATAGAAGTGCTTTGGAGAGGGTCCAGAAAAGGTTTACCAGGATGTTGCCTGGTCTGGAGAGCATTAGCTACGAGGAGAGGTTGGATAAACTCGGTTCGTTCTAGTGGAATGACCTGATAAAGATTTGCAGGATTATGAGTGGCACAGACAGAGTGAATAATCAGATGCTCTTGACTAGAAAAGTCAAGTGTTGAGGAACATAGGGAAAAGTTTAGGGGAGATGTGCGAGATAAGTTTTTTTTAAAACACAGAGTCGTGAATATTTGGAACATGCTGCCCGGGGAGGGGGTGGGAGTAGGTACAATAACGGTATTTAAGGGGCATCTAGACAAATAGAATGGGAATGGAAGGATACAGACTCTAAGTGCAGACGGTTTTAGTTTAGGCAGGTATCCTGGTTGGCGCAGGCCTAGAGGGCCGAAGGGCCTGTTCCTGTGCTGTACTGTTCTTTGTTCTAAGAAAGATTTGGGGAGGGGAAGTTGTCAGTGAGGAGTAAGAGGTTTAGAGGAAATCCAAGGAAAACATTTTTTATCCAGAGGGTGGTGGAAATATGGAACATGTTGTTGAGAGGGTGGTGGAGGCAGGTACTCTCGCAACATTTGAGAGGCTGGACATGCAATTAAATTGTCAAGACTATGGAGCGAGGCTGCTAAACGGATTAATGTAGTTTGGTATTCGATGGTCAGCGTTGACATGGTTGGCTAAAGGGCCTGTTTCTACAAATTTGTAGGAAATGTGGCAAACGTGTGGGGTTACAGGGTAAGATACTCTGTCAGAGAGTCATGGAATCGTAGAATCACTATAGGGCAGAAGGAAGCCATTTGGCCCATCGAGTCTGCACCGACTTGATTAGCTATAATAAATTGCCCCTTAGTGTCAGGGGAATTAGCAGGGTAAATAGGAGGAGTTACAGGTTTAGAATATGGGTGTGATTGTACAGGCTAATGCAGGCTTGATAGGCCTTTCTGCACTGTAGGGATTCTCTGATTCCGTGACTCTGTTAGTATCTTACTCAGGTCCTATCCCCATAACACCACATATTAACTGTTCTAATCCCTCTAACCTACACATCTTTAGACACCAAGGGGAATTCACCATGACCAACTCACCCAACTTTGACTTTTGGATTGTGAGGGGAAACCAGAGCACCCAGAAGAAACCCATGCAGACACAGGGAGAACATGCAAACTCCACATGGTAACCCAAGGCTGGAATCGAACCTGGGTCCCTGGGCTGTGAGGCAGCAGTGCTAACCACTGCGCCACCACAGCTGAGCACTGATGATGCTCACTTTGTGTGCCAGGGCTAGAAAAGACACTATTGGCTTTGTCATTCCCATCTTCTCTGACCCACACCTGCTATAACTTAGCTCCCAGAACTCAAAACTGTGGAACGAGTACCTGTTTACTCGGATGGGGGTGGGATGAAGCAGGATGGGAGGATGCTTGTATGAACCATAAACACTGGACTACATCAAGCAGGCACAACAGCCTGAGGAGGAAGTATAAAAACTTCCTGGGAGAAGGGTCTTCCTCAATACGTATCCATTACAGAGTGATGCTGGAAGACATCCAGCATCAAGTGCATTAAGGTAGATAAATCCCTGTGACCTGGTGAAGTGTATCCCAGGATGTTGTGGGAGGCTAGAGGAGAAATTGCAAGTTCCCTAGCAGAGATATTGAATCATCGACAGTCACAAATCCCCATTTATGCTCAATACATGTCCTTAAAAAGAATTCCCATACAACACTGCACAAGCTCGGAGTTGGAAGCAGCTCCGAGTTAGTACCTTTCCGGGAGCGAATTCCTTCAGTCCAACGATGGAGACTTTATCATCCGGCCGCACCTTATCGTAATCAGCAGGATTATCAAAGGTCAGGGGCAGGAGGCCTTGCTTCTTGAGATTAGTTTCTGTAAAGCACCAGAATTCAAATCACAGACATTATTTTGCAGATACAGTGGACAGTGAAGCTCACTATTGGTACAAGAATCGGCTACAGCGTCAACAAGTATCAGCCTGCCTTCTCATTGGGGGAGTAGGCCATACCGCCACAATAGAACACTTACCGTGAATTCGAGCAAAGCTCTTGACAATGATTGCTCGACCTCCTAGATGTCGTGGTTCAAGGGCAGCGTGCTCTCTGCTGGAGCCCTCACCGTAGTTCTCATCACCCACCACTACCCAGCTGATGCCTTGTTTCTGGGCAAGGGAAAGAAAAGTTTATACTTTGTTTCTTATCCAAAAAGAGAGTTCTTATCTGTTATCTTAACTAAAGTTTAGTTGGATACTGTCCTGAAGTTTTCATTGACCAGTTCACTTGATGTTAAGCAGCCTATTTCTACCCCCAGCCAAAGCAATATTCTTATAATTAATAAAAACTAACAACTTCTTTTTTGAACGTAAACATTTTAGCCTGGTTCCTTGTATTAGCATCCAGGAGACTCTAGGGCAACACTGGGCATGATTAATTTGCATCTAATTATTCTTTCCGCTGCTCAGGAGGCAAAGGTACTTACTGGGGCAGAGTAACTCTGATACCGTGACAGGGTCAGTCACGCACATATTAACCCCAGGCTAACAGCTGAGGTTGGTTCTCACAATCACAGTTTCAAAGCTGTCGCCTTTGGAGTGGCTTTGCAGGAGATGCTGCCACTTCCCTACAGCCCCAACATAGTGACTCACTGCTGTCTGACACTGCCCAGCCAAAGACAAGGTTCAATGTGGAGTTAATCACAAAGAAATTAAGGAGCTGCCCAATTCTCCTTTTAGCCAGTGCACCTACCTTGTAAGCACGAGCAGTTTCTGGCACAGGCCCAAACTGGTTGGTTAACTGATTTCTGACCTCATTGGCTTTGTTATTCTCAATGTTGATGGCACCGATTAGCAGATTATTGGAAATGTTGTCAAGGTGACCACGGAACTTCAGCCAAGGTCCAGCAGCTGATATGTGATCGGTGGTACACTTACCCTTTACCTGAAACAGAAGGAAAAACTCAATGGGGGAAAATAGAACAATTATCCCACAGACTAATAGATAAAAAGCAGGGTTGTGCTAATAGTTAGGAGGATACTAGGTTTCTAATTGGAGGTCTTGAGATTAAATCTTTGCCGTTAAGGGGATGAATCCAAGAATGTCTTCCTTTCTTTTAACAGAATCAGTATCAATCACTCCCACCAGAGTCCCTTTGGTAGGCTTTTATCACATCTTTAGAATTGTATTGTCCATTGCACCAATCTGGCCCATTTCTCCTTTCAAATCTCACCATACCAAAGACTCCTTATAAAACTTTACGCCCTTTAAGTTGTATAGTGTTACGGACACGTCAGTCAAGAATTACACCAACTCTGCTGAAAACTTGACTAATAAAATTTATAGCTTACAGTTTACAAGGGCAGCATGGTGGCACAATGGTTAGCACTGCTGTCTCTCAGTGTCAGGAACCTGAGTTCAATTCCTGGATTGGGTCACTGTTTGTATGGAGTTTGCATACTCTCTCCATGTCTCTGTGGGTTTCCTCTGGGTGCTCTGGGATCCTTCACAGTCCAAAGGTGTATGGGTTAGGTGCATTGGCCATGATAAATTGCTGCTTAGCATCTTGGGATGTGTAGGTTAGAGAGATTAGTGGGGTAAATGTGTGGTTATGGGGATAGGGCCTGGGGCTGGATTGTTGTTGGAGCAGACTTGATGAGCTGAATAGCATCCTTCTGCACTGTAGGAGTTCTTCTATATATTTAAAGATTACAGTTGATACAGGGTAGGAATACTTCCATTCTATTCCATTGGGACTGTATTAGTCCCAAGAGAATGCAGAAAAGATTCACAAAAATCAGAATCTCGACAGTGTAGAAGACGCCTTTTAGCCAATTGAGTCTGCCCCAACTCTCTGACTGAGTATCTCATCCAAGCCCTTTCCCCTGCCCTATCTCTGTTACCCCACACATTTCCCACGGCTGATCCATCTAATCTACAGATCTTGGATTGCTAAGGAGCAATTTAGCACGGCAATCCATCTAACCTCCACATCTTTGGACTGCAGGAGGAAACCGGAGCACGCGAAGGGAACCCATGCAGACACGGGGAGAATTTGCAAACTCAGCACAGGCAGTGACCTGAAGCTGAAATTGAACCTGGATCCCCAGCGCAGTCCTAACCACTGTGCCACCATGCCAAAAATGGTTCCAGGATGAAGGATTCCAATTGTATGGATAGATTGGAGCATTGTTCTCTTTAGAGAAAGTTAACAGGAGATTTGATAGAGGTGTTCAAAATCAACAGTTGATAAAAACTGACAGAAGGGTTAAGAACCAGGGGCACTGATTTAGGATGAAAGGCAAAAGAAGTAGGCAATACAAAGAAAAGCCAGTGAGTGGTTAAGATCTGAAATGTACTGTCTGAGAGTGTGGTGGAGACAGATTCACACAGCAAGTGGTTAGGATCTGGAAAATATTGAGAATGCGGTAGAGACAGATTCACACAGCGAATGGTTAGGATCTGGAATGCACAGAGTGAGGTGGAGACATTCAAATCAGGACTTTCAAAGGGTGTGGGATAAGCATCTAGAAAGAAGTTACAGGACTACGGGACAAGGGCCGAGGAGTGGGACTAACCGAGTTGCTCTTACAAAGATCAGGCCTGGACACGACTGAATAAATGGCCTCTTTCTACGCTGTAACTATTTTGTGATGCACATCAAAACCCACTGAAGTTTAACGTAGGAATAGACTGAACAAGTTTTCCCAAAAAGACCAAGTCTTTATACTCTTGAGGTCCAGGTAAGCACCATAATCTGCAACTCACCTTGATCAGCACTGGCATATCCTCCAAATCTTGCCCGTTCCACTTATCAAATGGCTCCAAAAGCTGGAGCCGATTGCTCTTTGGGTTCACCACCACTGCAATATCCTTGGCATCTTTTGGGGGGTCTTGATACGTGTTCTCACCAGGATCAAAGCCCTTCAAGATGGAAATAAAGATTTCAGAGTGTCCTCTCAACGCATTCATAGCGATGCCATCTTCATCGCCCCCCCCACCCCCCGAACACATCTATTTCGCCTCATTAGCTGTGGACCCCATTGGATGTGGTTCCACAGTCATTAGGCAGATACCAGAAACCAGGCAGCTGGACGCCTTGTGGGTAAGCTTAAGCAGCGAGCGTCAACTGGCTATTTAAACAGGAGCATCATGACCAATGGTGCTCTTATCCCTGGCTGAGAGTCACACTTGCATCATCCAGTAAGGGTCCCTGTACAGAGAATCCCTACCCCAGGATCATGGAGGCAATTTTATACCTTCTATCCTATCCCCCTCAATGTAAGATCAGGAAATGCAGCAAAGATAGAATATCTGAATGTTATTGCTCCATTCTAAATGAGCAGTGTAATTACCAATGGGGTAACTAACCCAAGACCACTGTTGTTACAATGTCCAAGTTACTATTGCTGCCAAACCTGCTTTAATTTACTGTAAGCAGGAATGATGATTTAATGGGATTAACGGAAATGCAATGTTTTTGTTCACTCGAGTGCTCAGTTTATGGTTTCCAGATGATTAGAATGTCTTATAATTGCACTCCTATATCTCTCTGAAAGCCTCTCAGTGACACATCCCAATAGGATCACTATGATCTGCTAGAACTGCAGGGCTCCTGATGGACAATAGAAACCTGTGAATAATTCAGAGCACACGAGCTTCTACATTTCACCTGTTGTGGACACACAGCAGTGAAAAAAGTACAATAAAACCTCAGGTTGTACATCCCAATGGGTCACATGAAAGTTGCTTTGACAGTGCTCAATAGGCAGAGCACTGACCAGCCTGTGCTTGCAAAATGCCAGACATCATGTCTAATGTGATTAACCGAATCCCTACAGTGCAGGAGGCAGCCATTCAGCCCATTGAGCCTGCAGCGATAACAATTCCACCTATCCCCGTCACCCCACATATTTACTCTGTTGATTCCCCGACACTAAGGGGTAACCTAGCATCCACCTAACCTTCACGTCTTTGGACATTTCGCCCTCCGTGTCGCCTTCTGCAAATGGAAAGATTCCAACAAAACGGAAATGAATTGCTGAGACACAGTTTCCCCAGGCTGAGAGTTTACAACTGGAGGGCTCTCAGTAACAGGATAACTAGTCAGCCATTTAGAACTGAGGTGATATGAAATGTCTTTGGCTAGAGGGTTGTGACTGTTGTTGGAGCTCTCTACACTGTTGTGACTGCTGAGAAAGTTCAAGACCAAGATTCATCGATTTCTGGGAGTATAGTGAGAAAAGGTTGATATGGAAAATTAGCTGGGATTTGACTGAATTGGGGATAGGTACATAGCCTGTCCCTGCTCCTACTTCATGAGGTCTTATTTCAATCAAGATTTAATTGAATATAACGGAGGTAGATTTTACATACGGTGAGTGACACGTAGACAACAGAATCTGGTGTGGTTTAACAAGAAAACATCTGATAAACCAATTCACTGTCTTGATTACCAGTCTGTCCAAGTGCCACGTACCTTGCTAGGCAGCTCATCAGCATTTGGTGGTGTCAGTTTGAACTTCTTCCCATCAGCTCCAGTCAGAGAGTCCCGCTCAGGGTCAAATTTCAAGGTTCCAGCGATGGCAAACGCAGTAACAATCTGAGAATACAAAACCATATCAAGCGGACTGCAGCTTTTGTACAATTCCCACAGCATTCCAGTGCCATTTAATGCTGACCCTGGTCCACTAGATTAATAGGAACATAAGAGTGAGGAGCGGGAGTGGGCAATTCAGCCCTCCATCCTGCTCCACCATTTAACACAATCATGGCTGATCTTAGCTCCACTTTCCTGCCTGCTCCCCACAGCCTTTTATACTTCATTTCATCAGAAGCACTTCTATCTCTTTCTTGAATCCACTGCATTGATTCTGTCTCCACTGCACTCAGGGGTAGAGAGTTCCACAGATTATAACTTTCAGAGATGAACTTTCTCCTCATCTCAGTTTTGAACCTGCCCCCTCTTATTATGATCTCTTGTTCGAAACTGTCCCACAAGGGGGAACATCTGTTCAACATCCACCTTATCAATACCCTTTTGCATTTTATATACCTCAATCGGATCCCTCCTCCCTCCCCCCCACCCCAAGCTATCCAATCTCTCCATGTACAACAGCTCTTCCATACCTGGTGAACCTCCTCTGAACTGCCGACAGCGCACAACTCTCTTCAAGTAAGGAAACCAAAACTGAACAGAATATTCTAGGTGTGGCCTTACCAACACCCTATACAAATTGTAATAATGTTTCTTTACTTTTAAAATCCAGTCCTTTTGAAATAAAGGCGAAGATTCCATTTGCCTTGTTATAGGCTGCACCTGCATACCTACTTTCTATGATTCATGCAGAAAGACACCCAGATCCCTCTGCACTGATGCACTTTCAATCTGCTTTTCATTTAGATAATTTGCCCTTTTATTTTTCCAGCCAAATGGATAACCTTGCTCTTATTCACATTAAACTCCATCCGCCAGATTCTGGCCCATTCCTCCTGGCCTGTCAAAATCCATCCGTATACACTATCTCCTCATCATAGCTTGTTTTCCCACCTATTTTAGCATCAGCTATGAATTTTGCTATGTTATACTCTGCCCCTGATTGCAGATCACTTATATAAAATCTAAGCAATTGAGATCTGAGGATTGGTGGCACTCCACATTTCGCCAGTCAAAGAAAGAGACCCATTTATCCCCATTCTCTGCTTTTAGTCAGTCAGTCAGCCATTCTCTATCCAATCAAGTGTTCTATTTCCAATGCTCTCTGATCTAAGCTTCTGGATCAGTTTTTTTTAATGCAGCACCTTGTCAAATGCCTTCTCAAAGTCCAGACCTATCACATCCACAGGTTTCCCATTATTCACCTTCCTGGTTACATCCTCAAAGAAATCAAGCAAGTTTGTCAAACACAACTCATTTGTTTGTTGACCAGCCATTCACTCCAATCAACGCCCATCTGCTTCTGTCTACTCGTGTATATTATTACCCACGTAACTTCTGTCTCTTCTCCCTTTACAAGCCTCCTCATTAAACACGCTAACAGTCACAAATCAATTGTGATTTCCCCGGATTTCCTGGAAAATAGAAAGCCATGGGAGTGGTACCCTGTGTTTTATACCTCCGGAGATGTGACAAAGGCGTGCGTGGCTGGGTTGGCATCATTGCGTCCAGTGAAGTTTCTGTTGTAGGAGGTCACAATTGTGTTCTTTTCACCCATCTTAACATCACGTCTGGAGCAGAAATTTGGAAAGAAGAAAAGGCAAGAATGATGAAGCAGCAAGATGGTAGCTAGGAAATGTTATTCACAGGGAGTTTTACTCATACACAGATTAATTGAGTCAGTGGACGGAAGTGGAACCAATTCAAACTCAATGAGCAGGACTGCATCGCAGCACAGTGGTTAGTACTGCTTCTTCTGAGTACCAGGGACCTGGATCGATTCCCAGCTTGGGTCACTGTCTGTGCAGACTTCTCACATTCTCCCCACGTCTGCATGGGTTTCTTCCTACAGTCTGACAGACGTGCTAGTTTAGGTGCATTGGCTACACTAAATTGTCCCTCAGTGTACCGAACAGGCACTGGAATGTGGTGACTAGGGGATTTTTCACAATAGCTTCATTGCAGTGTTAATATAAGCTTACTTATGACACTAATAAACAAACTTTAACTTTAAGCAGGCCAGCAGCAATTGAGCCATCAGTAGAGGAAACCAATAGCTTTAGATCATAGACCAGAGCGAAAAGGGGGCATGAAATGGTCTTGGCAGACAGGATTAAGGAAAATCCAAAGGCATTTTACTCCTTTGTTAGGAACAAAAGGGTGGTTAGAGGAAAAGTCAGTCCTCTTAGGAACAGAGGAGGGGAACTATGCTTAGAGTCCGAGGGAATGGGGGAGGTCCTGAATGAATACTTTGTGTCAATATTCACGAAGGAGAGAGACTGTCAGTACTGTCTTGGAGGGAGTTATAGACCTGTTGGAGGAAATATCTATTATGAGGGAGGAAGTGTTAGGGTTTTTAGGTAGTATTAAAACTAAAATCTCCAGAGCCTGATGGCATTTATCCTAGGCTGCTTAGGGAGACAGAGATGAAATTGCTAGGTCTCTGACGCAAATCTTTGTCTCTTCTTTGGACACAGGTGAGATCCCAGAGGACTGGAAGATAGTGAACGTAGTACCGTTGTTTAAAAAAGATAGGCAGGCACCGGACAGGGATCAACATTGAAAAGCAGAGACGATTTCCCAAGCCCCACACTCCCATTGCGGGGCCCACATTAATGTCCACTGTTCTCCATGCTACAATTCATTGGCTTTGGGATATTTCCAATCTGTAATCCACACATCTTACAAATTCCAAAATCACATTCTATTGAAAAGTAAATGGTTTGTTCAGTCTAAAATCACTCAGATCAACGACTCTGGAAGCTGGAGGCCCTTTGCTTTTGATTTATTGTCACATGTATTAGTATACAGTGAAAAGCATTGTTTCTTGTGCGCTATACAGACAAGGCATACCATTTATAAAGAAGGAAACAAGACAGTGCAGATTGTAGTGTTATAGTCATAGCTAGGATATAGAGAAAGATCAACTTAACATGAAGTAAATTCATTTAAAAGTCTGATGGTAGCAGGGACGAAGCTGTTCTCGAGTTGATTAGTACGTGACCTCAGATTTTTGTATCTTTTTCCCCCCGACAAAAGAAGGTGGAAAGAGAACGTCCGGGTGGGTGGGGTCCTTAATTATGCTGGCTGCTTTTCCAAGGCAGCAGAAGTGTAGACAGAGTCAATGGATGGGAGGCTGGATTGTGAGATGGATTGAGCTACATTCACAACCTATTGTAGTTTCTTATGGTCTTGGGCACAGCTGGAGCCATACCAAGCTATGACACAACCAGAAAGAATGCTTTCTTTGGGGCATCTGCAAAAGCTGGAGAGAGTTGTATTAATATGCCAAATTTCCTGAGTGTTCCGAAAAAGCAGATTCATTGGTGGGCTTTCTTAACTATAGTGTTGACATGGGGAGACAAGAACAGGTTGATGATGATCTGGATACCAAAAAACCTGAAGCTTCTGACCATTTCTATTTCATCCTCATTGATGTAAACAGGGACATGTTCTCCACTATGCTTCCTGAAGTCAATGACAATCTCCTCCGTTTTATTGACATTAAAAGGAGAGATTATGTTGGATCTATTTGTGAAAATTCCCAATTTGGATCCCATGACCTTACACTTTATTCTACAGAATAAAGGTTAGAAGGATTAGCAGGGAAAATATGTGGGATTACACAGATAGGGCCTGGTTGGAATTGTTGTTGGTGCAAACTCGATGGGCTGAATGGCCCCCTGTTGTGCTATAGGGTTTTTATGATTCTATGACAATGGCTCACCAGCCGTTACTATGGCAGGGGAAAGAGAGCTGGTTCCGGATGTGGACTCCTGCTTAGTGCAGTGTGTAGAAAATTGAAGAAATGTAACATCTTTACCTGTCCCACTGTCCAATGCAGGGTCCACACGCATTAGCGAGGACAATCCCACCAACGTCTCTCAGGATCTTAGCCTGTGAAAACAAGATAGGATTTGGAGTTAGATCTGGAAGGTTGGGGAGGTGGAGGCAGCAGCAGTGGATGGGGGAGGGGGGAGGATCTGGAAAAGAATACAGACAAACTGGCCAGGAACATTCCAGCTCCTCTCACCTTCACATCAAGCATGTTTGGGAATGGTTAGTGTTGCTATCAATGAATTCAATATTAATCAGGTTTGGAAAGTCAGATACAGAATATATTACTTCCCCTTTTCCCAGCCTATGTTCCCGACACCAGTGAACTCATTATACTCAAATGATTGGCACTGACACTGAACAGAAATACCTAGGTGCTTCCTCATATGTCTACACTGGAAGGCTTAGGAAGCAGTTTAACATTGGAAAAGCAGACCCAGCAAGGCTAAATATACAGACCTTGTTCTGCCTCAACAACAGGAAATTGGTGAAAGTGGATAGAGATCGGAGTTGGCACAAGATAACACTGGCGTAACACAAGTAGTTTATTCCCAATTATCCACTGTGTATATGTAGTATCTTAAAAGAGACATGCGTCCTTATTAGACAGCACAGCAAAAATTAATTGGCATCAAGTCGACAAAAACAAAAGTAGATGGCAATCTGATTGATAGAAATAGGACAGCCTTGTGGGTCCCACAATTGCAGCCACCCTGCTTCTCCCAGAATCCAGTCAGGTAAAATTTAATTCCCTGTGTCAATTGCCAACTTGCGCCATCTGCAGCTGGCCAAGAGATACATCCAAGAGTGCCCTAGGAAACAAAGGGCTGTGGGCTTTTTAGTACTTAGTTATGGAAAAGGAATTGAACAGCAGCAAACTGACTCTAATCTCAACAAAATTCCTCCCCTCTTTTCTGCATTAATATTCTTTTGTATTGTTGAAATTAAAGAGACATCCTGTTGAAGCTTTGTATCTTGTACTCATCAGGATAGATCTGCAAGAATACTGTGCTGATTGTTTGGCAAGTGGGGTCTGATTGGTAGAGGCATTGCCATGGAGAATGCACCAGGCAAGTTAGACTAAATTCTCAGTTTGGCAGTTAACTGTTTCCTAGCGCATTCTCCCTGGTAATGCTTCAATGAGTCCATTTGCCAACCATTCAACCCTCTCTTCCCATGCAGTGTAAAGTACTGTTCTCTAAACACCTCTTTTATGCAAGATCCAAGGCTGATGAAACAAAATCTTTTGTAACATGAAAGGCCAAACATTGATTTTCATAACTGAGACACATAAGTGAACTGAAGGAAAACGGTGACATTATTCCGACAAAACAACTCCAAACTCCATGGCCTAGAGATTGTCTCTGGGACTGGGACTAGATCCCGGACTTCCTAACCCACAGATCACAATCAGTAAGGATAGGCAACAGCACCACCGCCATGATCATCTTCAACACTGGTGCTCCACAAGACTGTGTCCTCAGCCTCCTACTATACTGCTTATACATCTATATCTGTGTGGCCAAATTCCACCGTAGTGGATCAGGACCCAAAGAATGGTGAGATGGAGCATAGAAAAGAGAGAGAGAATTTGGTGTGACGACAATAATCTCTCCCTCAATGTCAGTAAAATGGGGATAGTCATGGACTTCAGAAAGATAGTGGAAGACATGCCTCTGTCTACATCAATAGGGATGAAGTGGAAATGGTCAAGAGTTTCAAGTGTTTAGGCGTCCAGATCACCAAACTGTCTTGATCCCTCCATGCCGACACTGTAGTTACAAAAGCCCACCAATGCCTCTACTTTCTCAGGAGACCAAGGAAATTTGGCACGTCCACTACGACTCTCACCAAATTAGAAGCATCATACAAAGCATCAGTTCTGGTTTATCACAGCTTTGTCCATAATCACAAGAAGCTACAAACAAAGCCCAGTCCATTGTGTGAACCAGCCTCCCGACCATTGATTCTGTCTATACTTCTGCTGCCTTGGAAAAGTGGCCAGCATAATCAAGGACCCCGGACATTCCCTCTTCCACCTTCTTCTGCCAGGAAAAAGATACAGAAGCTGGAGGTCATATACCAATTGACTTAACAGCTTCTTCCCTGCTGCCATCATTTTGAATGAATCCACCTCACATTAAGTTGACCTTTCTCTACACTCTAGTTATGACTGTAACACTACATTCTGCACTCTCTCCATTGCTTCTCTATGAACGGTGTGCTTTGTCTGCATAGTGTGCAAGAAACAATACTTTTCACAATAAATAAATCAAATCACCAGTGGGCCAGAAGTGTCACGAGTGGGTGATCAGTGGCTACAGCAGTAAAACCCTGATGTCTAAACTGTTGAATCCTCCTCTCCTGGAATAAATAGTCTCTCTAATCATCAGTAAAAGTGCACCATGTGAATCTACCCCAGCCTCAATGGGTTGATTTGCTGTATGTCCACCATCTCATGCAGATGGGAGGATTCCATGATGATGAACTTCACAAATGGGATTTAATTTGTGATGACAATGGACAATATCCTTTAAAAGCAAAAGGTAAACTCGCTAAGACCCAGAGCGCTGAGCTCTCTGGTATAAAATGCACACTTGTTATTTTTATACTAATTAGAATTTATCAGTGCGCAAGATGCAGTGCCAGGTTTAAAGTTTATTTATTAGTCACAAGTAAAGTTTACATTAACACTGCAATAAAGTTTCTGTGAAATTCTCCTAATCACCTAGTTACAGCTCACTCAAGGATCTACAGTCGGTCTGCAAAATTTAAATCATATACTGAAACCAATACAGAATTGTTGCATCACAATTTAAGTTTAAATTTATTTGTGTCATAAGTAGGCTCATTAACACAGCAATGAAATTACTGAGAAAATCTCCTAGTTGCCACATTGCAGCATCCGCTCAGGTGCGTGGAGGGAAAAAATAGCATGGCCAATGAACCTAACCAGCAGATCTTTCGGGGGAACCTGGAGCACCCAGAGGAAACCCACGCAGGGGAATCAGATTCAGTTGCAATGTCTTCCATTGTATGAATACTGTACTAATACGCAATGTCCAGGCGTATACTGGAAGAACGAGTAGTGATTTCTCAGTTACAACAGCTCGCATTTATAGAACACAGTAAACCATCCTAAGAACAGAATCAGAAACTGACCCCGAGCCACATACAAAGATATTATTCACTAGAACTGAAGATATCAACAGGAGTGGACTACACTTGGGAAACATTTTGGCCTCCAGATCGGAAAAGGATATTGAAGACAGGGTAGATAGTTTGCTCTAAACAGAACATACACATATCCTGGATCGTATGCTGGAAACAGGACTGCAATTGTGTACTTACGTATCCGTCTCTCTCGATGGTAGCACGGATCTGCTCGGAGCCTGGTGTAACCGTGAACTGTGACTTACACTTCAAACCGTGTTCCAGTGCCTGCTTTGCCACGGCAGCTGAGCGGCCCATATCTTCATAACTGCTGTTGGTGCAGCTGCCAATCAGGCCTGCCAACACAGAAAACATTGTTCCAATCTGGCATCCAGCAAGGATTATGTACAAGACTCTCCCTTCAACATTCCCCCCTTCCTCGAAATCCAATTTTTTTTTGTTTTGAAAGAGCCATGCCAAACAGGGGAAATAGTGCTGTTGAAGAACGAAGTAATTTCTACTTTTGTCACCCAGCAGCAGTCATTCTGAGTTTTCCAACGAATCAAACAGCGGGTGGCCAGCCTCTGCTCCGAGTGTTCAGGAAGTATACGCGTGCACCATACAATAATGTAAAGAATGGGAAGCTCCAAGGTTCAATTGCTGGTTTATGCCAAGTTAACCTATCTCACCAGAGTGTGACAATTGGCCAGTGTGCGTCTGCACTAAGGAGAAGAACAGGGCTCAGGTTCTTGGTCACTATCCACTGACCAACTATTACTCTTAAGTGCCACCCCACCAGCTACCTTTCTAAAATTAATTCAAAGCCAGCATTTATTGTCCATCTCCCATTGCCTTTGAGAAGGTGCTGGTGATCTGCCCTTTTTTGCCAGAATGGCTTGCTAGGCTATTTCAGAGGGCAGTTTGGAGCCAGCTGCGTTGCTATGGGTCTGGAATTACACACAGGTCAGATCAAGTAAAGATAGCAGATTTCCTTCCTTAAAGGACTTAGCGAGCCTGGGTTTACAAAAATCCACTCATTTCATGCTCAACATTACTAATGGCAGCTTCTTGTGACTTATTTAATTAACGCAATTTTAAATTCCCAGACATGATGATGCGATTCAAAGTCCTGCCCTTAGAATATTGGTGTAGGTGCCTGGATTACTAATCTACTAACATAACCAATATGCAACATTCCCACAGAGTGGAATGCCCATATGCAGACCTCTGGCAGCACAGAGTCAACTGTGGCTGTGACACTTGGTGTTTAGATAATTCACCAGCCCTCACCAACAAAGCTCACTCACGAATAACGGACTATCAGTTACAGTACCTGACATTTATGGAAAGGCGCCTCAGCGAGGGTTCATTGCTTAGATGTGGGAGAGACAATAGAGCAGAGCAAGTTTTCCTTCACTCTGACTCCACATTATAGCTGCTCAGAGATTACACACGGGATGCTTAGCAGAATGAGAAGCTATATGCCCTTTGTAATATGCGTCCTCACCCACACAGTCCTGCTCAAAAAATTTACTCAAATTTACCCCCATTGACTTCTGAGAATTCCCCTTCCTATCAAACTTCTCAGGGATCTTCTCTTAAAGACAGAAGCAGCGCCACACAAAACTGACCACATCTATTCCCGTCTAATCAACACACTGCCTGAAATTATTCCCTGGCTGCTAATTGACACAAACAGACCCAACACGGAAGCTGAACTGGAACTGTGGTGTAACTCAATCTATGATTCCATCGTTGAAGATGAAGTTCAGCTCAGAGCTCCGTTTAACCACTGTAGAAGCTGTTGTCTGACTTGGTAATTACCTCACCTGCTAAACCCCAAACCTCACCATATTAAACCAGGCAGAACAAATCAGAGCTCCTTCACCTGAAAGTCTCAGTCACTCACCAACTCGGATATCAATAGGCCAACTGTTCTTCTCTGCTATTGCCCCCACCTCTGACACAGGGTGTGCAAGGTCAGGGGTGAAAGGTCCATTGATATGTGGCTTCAGCTAAAAAACAAAAAAAACATTTCAGTAAAGCAAAAAAAAATCCAATGCTTAGATGTTAGTTTGCCAAATGTTGAGAGAAGGGGAGTTGGAAATGGGGGGAAAAGCTACAAAATCAGAAATAAAAACAGAGATCACTGAGAAACTGATTGTTCCCCAAAATAAAACCACGTGTCCTTTTTATTGCAAGTGGCTGACCTCTTGTCTATTTCCAGCATGTTCTGTTTTCATTTCTGAAATGGGAACAGTTAATTTTCATACAATCCCTACTGTACAGGAGGTCATTTGGCCCATCGAGTCTGCATCGACCACAATCCCACCCAGGCCCTATTCCCGCAACCCCATTTACCCTGCTAATCTCCCTGACACAAGAGTCAATTTAGCATAGCCAATCAACTAACCAGCATGCCTTTCAACTGTGGGAGAAAACAGAAGCACCTGGAGGAAACCCACGCAGACACGGGGAGAATATGCAGACTCCACACAGACAGTGACCCAAGCTGGGAATTGCACCTGGGTCCCTGGTGCTGAGGGGCAGCAATGCTAACCACTGTCACCGTGCTGCCTATCAAAGCTCACTCCTTTAGCGCAGGCATCCCATCATAGCGCCCAATTATACCTTAAACCACCTCAACATTTTTTTTGCTGTCTCCATTACTGGGCCTTTTAGTTTACCCCAAATATGGCACTTCCTGGTTAAAGAAATTCATTGCAGATTTGTTGCGTTTATCAGCTGGGGCTCAGCAGGTAGTGTGCTCACTTTCGAGTTACAAGGTTCTGGGTTCGAGTCCCACTCCAGAACTCGAACAGAAAAAAAAAATCAAGGCTGACTTTCTGATGTATAATCTGAACGGTTCATCTAGATTCTAAACGTGGCTTTATTCTCAGTAAGAAATCTCACAACACCAAGTTAAAGCCCTAACAGGTTTGTTTGGTAGTAAAAGCCACTAGCTTTTGGAGCACTGCCTCTTCATCAGATGCTGTCAGACTTGTAGGAATTTTCAGCATTTTCTGCTACTATAGTTGATTCCAGCATCTGTAGAAATTTGCTTTTGCTTAAAAGGCTTATTGAGGAAGGACATTCTTAAATAGTTCAGTCACCAACTAGCTCTACTTAATTACCCCTGAAAAAAATCTCACCTGCTGATCAAAGAACATTCAGCCAGGAAGGCCGAATCCTCAATTACAGTCCATCGTGGGAGAGCATCCCAGCATCACTTAAACATCATTGGGTAATGATTTAAAGCAGGGACTTTATCACTCCTAGCACAAGGATTGATGAGGGTGGGAGGGAGGGCAATGAGCTTACTAACTAACAGCTCGGCTGAGAATCAAACCTGGGACTCTCTTAGAATAACAGGAATTCATATGGTGCAGGAGGCTGCCATTCGACCCATTGGGTCTGCACCAACTCTCTAACAGAGCATCCCACCCAAGCCCTATCTCTGTAACCCCGCATATTTACCTCACTAATCCCTCTAACCTACACATCTTGAGACTCTTGGGGCAATTTAGCATGGCCAATCCACCTAACGTGCACATCTTCAGACTATGGGAGGAAACTGGAGCACCCAGAGGAAACCCACACAGACAGGGAGAGACATGCAAACTCCGCAGAGTCACCCACATCAGGAATCAAACCCAGATTTCTGGCATTGCAAGGCAGCAGTGCTAACCACTATGCCGCGCCTTACTTTTATTCTGCATGGCTCAATTCCACATCGGCCAATTTAGATTCCCATTATCGCTGGTCAAAACCCTGGCATTCCTGCCCGAATGACAATGTAGATCAACCCACAAAACACAGACTGCAGCATTTCAAGAAGGCAGCTCATCACTATCTTCTCAAGGGCAACTAGAAATGGGCAATAAATGCTGGCCCAGGCAGTGACACCCACATCGCTCACAAGAATAAGAATAAATAAATACAAGTGCTGGAACAGCACAGTCTGTCAACACCAGAGAGACAGAAAAGGCTTCAATGTCAGAGTCTCCACCCACAAGGTTAAGCCATTTCTCCACATGGAGGTGGAGCTGTGCATTTCCAGATTTTATTTTGGATTTTCAATATTTCTTTCATTGCTGTCTGCTGTCAAACACAGCTGGCCATGTCCAACATTCAAAAACCTGGAGCTCAAAAATCTGGAATGAAGAGGCTAGAAAGTAACGCTGCAATTCTCTCACTTGGCAACACACTGCTGTGCTTTGGGAAGTCCTGTGGGACTGGTATGCACTGGACTGATTGAGAGTACAGACATTATTGGGTGGGAATGGCAACCCACACCCCTCCTGCTCAAAGCTCATGAAGGGAGCAACAAATGACCAGTTGGTGCTGTCAAAAATCAAAACAATCACAAGTCAGGAAAAATAAATCCAAATAGATTTTTTTTTCCCCAAGTAATTCAAATTGTACAGCTCAAAATTACCATTAGCACATCAAACAAAGGCCAGTGCAACCTTAAGCAGTTCAAAAAGATCAGGAATAGAGCAGGTTAGTATAATGGTCTATTCAGCCTACACAAACTGCATTAGGCTCAGAATTACAAAGAAAACATTGAATTAAAACAAATCCATAATTGTCTGTTTCTAAAGGCAAAAATCAGATACTGCATCCAGCCCCAGGGCTATCAGCTTTTTTCGACTATCTCATTTGGATCAAAGGACAGCAGCATATTCACAACTCTGGGTCCTCCCAAAACTTTCATTAAGACATTTTAAAGCGTTATCATTGTTATAATATAATGAAGAAATTGTAATTCCTCACATCAGCCTAGCCAGCGTACATCATTGGCTCACATTTCATTTGACATCCAAGTGTTTGCTGCAGATGTCACTATAAAACCATCAGAAAGCAACACCTCCTCTACGATCATCCTCAACACCGATGCCCCACAAGGCTGTGTTTTCAACGCCCTTACTATGCTTCTTATACACCACTATGGGGCCAAATCCCCTTCCAATTCAATTTTCAAGTTTGCTGATGACATTGCCATAGTGGGTCAGATCTCAAACAACGACAAGACAGAGTACAGGAAAGAGATAGAGAATCTGGTGAACTCGTGTGGCAATGATAATCTCTCCTTCAATGTCAACAAAACAAAGAAGATTGTCATCAACTTCAGGTAGTGGAGGACATTCCTCCATCTATATCAACAGGGATGAAGTGGAAGTGGTTGGGAGCTTCAAGTTTCTAGGTGTCCAAATCACCAATCATTTGTCCTGGTCTCTCCATGCCGAAGCTACCATTAAGAAAGCCCACCAATGATTCTGCTTTCTCAGGAGGCTAAAGTAGTTTGGCATGTCCACTATGATTCTCACAAACTTTTACAGATGCACCACAGAAAGCATTCTTTCCAGGTGCATCACAGGTTGGTATGGCTCCTCCTCTGCCCAAAACCACAGGAAACTACAAAGTCGTGAACCATCAAGAAAACTAATCTCCATCCATTGACTCTGTCTACACTTCCCGCTGCCTTGGAAAAGCAGCCAGCATAATCAAGGATCCCACTCACCCTGGACATTCTCTTTTCTGCCTTCTTTCATCGGGAAAATGACACTAAAGTCTGAGGTCAAGTAGCAACCAACTTAAGAACAGTTTCTTCCCTGCTGCTATCAAACTTCTGAATGGACTTACCATATATTAAGTTGATTTTTCTCTACACCCTAGCTATGACTGTAACACCACATTCTGCACTCTTTCCTTTACTTCTTTACGTGCAGTATTCTTTGTCTTTATAGCACGCAAAAAACAATATTTATCACCAATATATGATAATAAATCAAATTTCTGATTTTACTCCAGTACAGACAGGTAAAGGCTGAATACAGAACTTAGAACATCATAAGCAGTCCGCCATTTCCCTCTTAAAGAATTTAACCCCATCATGCCTGATCTTCCACCTCAATCCCACTGCTGCACACTATTTTCCTACCCTAAAACCTATTGATCTCAATCGTGAAAGCACTCAATGATGAGCATCCAAGCTGAAGTACAGAATTCCAATGATTCACAAGCCTTTTAAATGAAGAAATGTCTTCTCATCTCCTAAACTACCAGGCTTTTATTTGAGATTGTAGCCCCATGTTTCAGGTTCCCCAGCCACGGTTAACACCCTTCCAGCATCTAACCTGCCTTCAAAATTTTGGATTTCAACTAGATCACCTCTCATTCCTCTAAACTCCAAGAAACTTAAGCCTTGATTAATTCAACCTCTCTGCAGAGGACAATCCACTTCATACCAAGAACCATCCAGAACCTTCGCTGCAATCCTTCTAGGTTGTCACATGAGGTCAACATATTTAACTGTGACTCATGGGGTTAAGGGTAGTATACTGGTACAGGTTCAAGATTGGTCAACAGACAAAGCAGAGAGTGGAATAAGAAGGTCATTCGGGCAGCACGGTGGCAGAGTGGTTAGCATTGCTATCTCATAGTGCCATGGACCTGGGTTCAATTCCCAGCTTGGGTCACTGTCTGTGCAGAATCTGCAAGGTTTCCTTCGGGTGCTCTGGTTTCTTCCCACAGTCCAAAGATGTGGGGGTTAGGGTGATTTGCCATGCTAAATTGCCCTTAATTTCAGGGGGATTAGTAGGGTAAAAATGTGGGGTAACAGGGATAGGATGGGATTGTTGTTGATGCAGGCTCTGTACTGTAAGGATTCTATGATTCTTTACGATTTCTGTGGTGGGCAGGACAGGAAAATTCCACTCAACGTGTGAGAGCCTTGGCTGAGCGAGTAACAAGTCAAAAGATTGCGAGTTCAAGCCCAAATCCAGAGACTTCATATGATGCAACTTGATGCTGCAGTGCAGTAGAGTGCTGCACTGGCATAGAAGCTATCGTTTTAGTGACATTAGCCTTCTTCAGAGGACCTAAAAGACTCAATAGTATCATCTGCAAAAGAACAGGAGAGTTCCCCTGCTGTACATTTATCCCTTGATTGACATGACATAAGAGATGACCTGGTTGTTTCTCTCACTGCTGGGAGCTTGCTACCCACAAATTGGCTGCTGCATCCCTAGTATTACAATATGATTCACTTCAAAAGTATTCCATCAGCTGAGAAACACCGAGGTCGTCACACAAATGCAGATCTTTCTTCTCCCTTTTATTGGCGGGTGGGCGGGGGCAAAACCAGTTTTGAAACACTAGGGTGCGAGAAAGTTTGGGCTAGACTCATTGCTAGATGGTGATGGAGGCTTCCTTACCTCACTGAGGTTAATTTCAATCAGCTGATCATATTCACAGCCCTCATCAGGAACCAGCAAATCTTTGAACTTGTCGGCCAGAGCAGCAATATCTGAAAATCATGAAAGAAAATTCTTTTCAAAAACCGTGCAGTTATAATCCTCCATCTCTGTGGGAAGGGCAACAAATTGGTTCAATTGATGAATCCATTCCATACGCTAACCACCATGAACAGAACCTTTCTAATATCAGTTCTCAATGTACCTTTTCCTACATGGAATAAAAACTAAGTGCAGGAAAAACTCAGCAGGTCTGGCAGCATCTGTGGACACAGTAAGAAGTCTCACAATACCAGGTTAAAGTCCAACAGTTTTATTTGGTAGCAAAAACCACTAGCTTTCCTTGAAGAAGCAGCAGACTCCTTTAACTTGATATATTGAGACTTCTTACTATGTTTACCCCAGTCCAACGCCAGCATCTCCACATCAGTATCTGTGGAGACAAAAATAATGTTTTGAGATTTTCCCCCCACATAGTCTATAATGGCTCAGACAGGCTTGAAATTAAAAGCAATTAGAGATAGGCAATAAACACTGGCCTTGCAACTCGCACGTCTCATGAGTAAAGAAAGCATGAACATGTATCCCTTTGTCCTATTCTCACAATCTAATTTTAAATGGCTTTCTCAGCTTACCCAAGTTTCAACACCCTTACCTCTACATGGGCAGTATGGTGGCAGTGCGCAGCACTGCTGCCTCAGAGTACCAGGGACCTGGATTCAATTCCAGCCTCGGGTCACTGTGTGGAATTTGCACATTCTCAGTGTATGCTTGGGTTTCCTCCAGGTGCCCCAGTTTTCTCCCACACTTCAAAGATTTGCAGGTTAGGCAAATTGGCCATGCTAAATTGCCCCTTATCTTGTCCCAAGGTATGGGGGTTAGGGAGATTAGCGGTGTAATTAGGTATGGCTGCAGGGATAGGACCTGGGTGGGATTGTTATTGGTGCAGATTCGATAGGCCTAATGGCCTTTTTCTGCACTGCAGGGACTCTATGATTATCTCTCTGATGCCTCCTTTCAAGGCTAAAACGCTATCTGAATGTCTGAAGAAGCTTTGTAATGATGTAGAGATGCCGGCGTTGGACTGGGGTAAGCTCAGTAAGAGGTCTGACAACACCATTTTTTAAATCCAACTGATTTATTTGATAATAAACTTGCTAGCTTTCGGCGTTTGTGCCTTCGTCAGGCAAATGAGGTGTTCTGGTCTCCAAAAGCACACATATCAGCACAGACAGTTTACAGATTGCTGATTAGAATGCGAATCCTTACACCTAGCAAGTTTACTATCAAATAAATCGGTTGGATTTAAAATTGGTGTTGTCAGACCTCTTACGAAGCTTTGTAACCCAGATCTGAGACACGAGGGATCAGCCTGTGCCTCTACTCGGCATACCTCCAAATTTTTATGATCCAGTTACCAGCACTGGACAAAGTACTTGAGCTGCAGTTTGATTTGAAACCATTTTGATCATCACCGACCCTGACTAACGTTCATTGACTGTCGGTCACTGTTTGATATTGGTTGGACACGTCAAATGTCCTCAACGTCAAGGTCCCCTCACTGTAACCACGTCAACATGACTCATGGAGCAGATTACCATTAATCTGTTGCTTTCGTTGAGTGTATATGTTGCTCACTTTTTCCATTCTACATGCAGTAGTGAATATACACTCGATTAAAAGTTAACCTAATTTAGTTTTGCTCACATAGAACAATACAGCACAAACAGGCCCTTCGGCCCACGAGTTGTGCCGATCACATCTACCAATCCACAGACCTATCTATAACCCCCTATCCTATTCTTTTCCATATACTCATCCAGAAGTCTCTTAAAAGACCCCAATGAGTTTGCCTCAACAACCTCCGACGGCAGTCGGTTCCATTCACTCACCACCCTCAGTGAAAAACCTACCCCTTGACATCTCCTTTATATTTGCTTCCCTGCACCTTAAATCTGTGTCCTCTCGTAGTGACTATTTCAGCTCGGGGAAATAGTCTCTGAGAGTCCACCCTATCTATTCCTCTCAACATTTTATAAAACCTCTATCAGGTCGCCTCTCAACCTACGTTTCTCCAGTGAGAAGAGTCCCAGCTCCCTCAACCTAAGGCCTGCCTCCCAATCCAGGCAGCATCCTTGTAAATCTCCTCTGAACCCTCTCAATAGCCTATACATCCTTCCTATAATGAGGCGACCAGAAGTGTGCACAATACTCCAACTGGGGTCTGACAAGAGTCTTATAGAGCTGCATCATTACCTCCTGACTCCTAAACTCTATTCCTCGATTAATGAAGGCCAGTACACCGTACGCCTTCTTGGCAACTTCCTCAACCTGCGAGGCCGATTTAAGAGTACTATGGACCTGGACCCCAAGATCCTTCTGCTCTACAACACAGCTAAGACTCCTACCCCTTATATTGTACTCCTTCATCCCATTATTCCTGCCAAAATGGACCACTACACATTTATCTGCGTTGAAGTCCATCTGCCACTTCTCTGCCCAGTCTTGCATCCTATCTATGTCCCGCTGCAATTTTTGGCATCCCTCCAGACCATCCACAACACCACCGATCTTTGTATCGTCGGCGAACTTACTAACCCATCCCTCCACTTCCTCATCCAGGTCATTTATGAAAATGACAAACAGCAGGGGTCCCAGAACAAATCCCTGTTTGATCCTATTTGATCCAAGTAACTCTCCAATTTCTGGGCTGCCTTCACCACTGTACCGAACCTCCCAGTTTGATACAACCTGCAGATTACAACCTCACCAAATACATAAAAGAACAAAGAACAGTACAGCACAGGAACAGGCCTTCAGCCCTCCAAGCTCATGCTGATCATGATGCCCTAACTAAACCAAAAAACCTTCTGCCCTTACTGGTCCATATCCCTCTATCCCTCCATATTCCTGTACCCATCCAGATGCCTTAAATGTTGCTAATGTGCCTGCTTCCACCTCCTCTGGCAGCACGTTCCAGGCACCCATCATTCTCTGCATGAAAAATTACCCTCGCACATTTCCTTTAAATTTTCCCCTTTCACCTTGAACCTGTGCCCCCTTGTAATTGACACTTCCACCCTGGGGAAAAAGCCTCTGACTATCCACCCTGTCAATGCCTCTCAATTTTAGAACATAGAACATAACAGCACAGAACAGGCCCTTCGGCCTTCGATGTTGCGCCGATCAATTATGAAAAAAGCAATGACCCTCCAAACTAAACCATTCCCTTCTCTTCCATATACTTATCAACTAACCTCTTAAACGCCACCAAACTTGGCGCATCTACAACTGCTGCAGGCAGGGCATTCCACTCCCGAACCACCCTTTGGGTAAAGAACCTACCTCTGATATCCGTCCTATAACTATCACCCCTTAATTTAAAGCTGTGTCCCCTCGTGCTAGCTTTCTCCATCCTAGGAAAAAGGCTATCACTGTCCACCCTATCTAAACCTCTAATCATCTTATATGTTTCAATAAGGTCTCCTCTTAGCCGCCTCCTTTCTAACGAAAACAACCTCAAATCCCTCAGCCTCTCTTCATAAGACCTGCCCTCCATACCAGGCAACATCCTGGTAAACCTCCTCTGTACCCTCTCCAATGCCTCCACATCTTTCTTATAATGTGGGGACCAGAACTGCACACAATACTCCAAGTGCGGCCGCACTAGAGTTTTGTACAGTTGCAACATGACGTTGCGGCTCCGAAATTCAATCCCCCTACCAATAAAAGCTAAGACTCCGTATGCCTTCTTAACAACCTTATCGACTTAACTGCCTACTTTCAGGGATCTATGCACAAATACACCAAGATCCCTCTGTTCATCAACACTATTAAGAATCCTACCATTAGTGTGTAAGTGATGTTAAATCGAAATTAAGTTACTTATCCTCATTGGACCCACCTTTTCTGCCAGTCTTGTCCAAGTATGTCTTCATCCTGAAGTTGTAGGGGAAAACTGAAGTGGTTGCACCAATCTCAGCACCCATGTTACAGATAGTACCCATGCCTGGAAAGGAAAAGAGGTTCAAAATGGACATTCCCACGTTTGCTCAGTTAGTGCTACAGAGGTACCAACATCGTCTTGTAAATAAAATACAGCAGTTATTGGGAAACGGAGGATATTAAAATTAAACAGGGCCCAGCATTCTCACTTTATTAATCAGCTTCTGTCACTTATTCAGTTATGAGTTCAATAATATTGGTCAATGTTCCAGCACACTACTGAGGGAGTGCTGCAATGGCACTGCTGCTATTCACTGAATAACGTGCTCATGGGAGGCCCTGTATGACTGTTCTGTTGATTCGAGATGAAGCTGACCAAAGAGCAGGGAGCTTCTCTTAGTCTTCTTCAACCACAACTGGAATCAAACTTTCTAGTCATTCACCCCATTGTATCTGCCGCAATAATAGCTTTTTCTTAAGAGAAGATATTGGCTTTGCTTCATCAATGACTTACAGAACACAATTCCATGTTCCAACTTTCCCCATGTACAGAAACTCTCTCTAAACTCCTTCAAACTTGATCATCCAAAATTGCTCTCTCTCACCTCCATCTCAATAATAAATGGAAACCAGCTACCGCTCCTCACTTCACCAGTGCCCTTCAGAATCTTGAAAGCTTCTTCAGGTTCTGGAG
This sequence comes from Sphyrna mokarran, assembly GCA_024679065.1. Taxonomy (NCBI): domain Eukaryota; kingdom Metazoa; phylum Chordata; class Chondrichthyes; order Carcharhiniformes; family Carcharhinidae; genus Sphyrna; species Sphyrna mokarran. The sequence goes on from JAGIQG010000034.1 coordinate 3,428,950, forward strand.
TTCCAGCAGAAGGAGCAATCAAATCACTTTGACCACTCATTCCTGTTAACATCCAAGTATATTTGTGTGCCTTCTATTCCATTTCCATATGCACCTTAACATTTTCAACATCCAGTACCCAAATATTTGCACACTGAACTGCATTCACCGTCTATCTGTTCAGGGTACATGCGTATCTATATCCTTCCACAAACATCAAAGCACTCAACATAATTGGTTATTCTTCCAATTTGTGATTAGGAAATGTTGGGTATTATGCCTTCAATTCTCAGATATGCATATCACCAATCTCACGAAATATCATTCACTACACCTTGCCAGTCCAAAAAATGTCCTCATGCCCTAAACCTCTACCCATCTCTCAATTCCACATGCCAGTGTTTTTGCTATAAGATTTTAGGCAATTAAAAGCTGGTTAGTATAGATTAAAGGTACAGAGTGTGCTGCCTTTACTGAACATCTCTGCTTTTCAACTGATCACTCAAAAGGTGCCTTAGAAGCTATGGAGACTTGACATCCATTATGTCCTCCCCACCTTCTCTTAGCAGAGCTGCCTTCCTTTCTCAATGTATATGAAATTGCAGGCACTAAATCACCTTTCTTCCCTCATCCATTTTTTGTCTGCTGAAAGAATTACTCCCTTCCTGATGTACCCACAGCCAGCCACTGGTACCTCACTCAGATGGTTATTATACACATTTAACAGGGAGTGTTAGCCATCAAATGGAACCACGAGGGAGTATTATAACACATCAAACCCATCACTACCCATGTATCTAATTTCAGCAAGAAGCCAATGAATTCTGATGGGCAATGGCATCTTGGGCTGATTTTTGCCTCTTAATGATGCCAAGAGTAATTGTAGAGACAATAGCATAGACGTAAAGTCATTGGGCTAGCAATCCAGATCCTCAGGCTAATGAGGAGGGGACTTGGGTTCAAATCCCATGATGACAGTTGCTGAATTTAAATTCTACAAATAAATCTGGAATTGAAAGGTAGTCTCAATAATAGTGGCCCTCAAACTATCAATTGTTGTAAAAACCACCTGGTTCACTGATGTCCTTAAGGAATGGAAATCTGCTTTCCTTACCCAAGTATGGCCTATATGTGACTCCAAAGCCACAGCGATGAGGTTGATTCTTAAACTGCCCTCTAAAATGGCCAAGCAAGGGCAATTAGGGATGGGTAGCAATGCCTGCCTTCCTAATAACATCTGCAACCCATGAGGGAAGAAAATAAATTACAGTCTTCCGTCATCAACACAAAATCAAAATAATGCAAGATTTAAAAAGGTTAGTACTAAAAACAAGTTAAACTAGGGCTAGTTAGTAAAATAATTAAACTTTAGTTTTAAAAGCAGGAAGGAAAGCAGAAAGAAACAATGCCGTAAATTTACTATGTTTGCCCCTTGCATTACACTTTCAATTCTTTATTCTTTCATGGGATATAGGTATCACTGGCAAGGCCAGCAATCTATTGCCCATTGCTAATTGCCCTACAGCTAAAAGTCTTGCTTGGCTATTTCAGAGAGCATTTAACATTGCTTGGCTCTGGAATCCATGTTGGCCAGATCGGGTAAGGACAGCAGATTTCCTTCTCTAAAAGATATTAGTGGATTTTTAATCACAGTCAGGTTCTGACACCAATTTCACATTCTTCAAGATTTTCTTTTATTAATTGAATTCTTTTATTAATTGAATTCCACTAGCTGCCATGGTGGGATTTGAACCCATGAACAGAATGTTAGCCTGGTGTCTCTGCATTACTAGATTCGTGATATTTCCACTTCAATAACTGTCTCCCACTACAGAAAAATGTCTCATGTCTGCAAGATTATGATTTGTCTCACAAATTGGGTTACAGTGAAAAGTATTATTTCTTGCGCTGTACAAAGCATACTGTTCCTAGAGAACAGAGGGGCGAAGGAAAGGAGAAAGTACAGAATATAGTGTTACAGTGATAGCTAGAGTGTAGAACATAGAACATAACAGCACAGTACAGGCCCTTCAGTCTTCGATATTGCACCGACCAGTGGGAACACTCTAATGGCCCTCTAACCTAAACTATTCCATTATAAACTATAGAGAAAGGTAATGCAAAAGTCTGATTGCAGTAGGGAAGAAGCTGTTCTTGAGTCGGTTGTACGTGATCTCAGGCTTCTGTCTCTTTTTTCCCCCGATTGGAGAAGATGGGAGAGAGAACGTCCAGGGTGCGTGGAATATTGATTATGCTGGCTGTTTTCCTGAAGCAGTGGGAAGTGTAGACAGAGTCATGGATGGGAAACTAGTTGGCGTGATGGACTGGATGTTTTCAGTTAACATCTAACAACAAACTAGGATAACAGAATTTTCCCTCACATTTAAACGATTAAGTTTCAGTTAATGTTTCTGCCTGGTTTTGAACCAGGAACTATTCAAGTGTTAAGCGAACAAGATAATCACAAACTACAGAAACAGTGCTGTGTGTACCTGTGCAAGATATGGACTCCACGCCTGGTCCATGATATTCTACTATAGCACCAGTTCCTCCTTTCACTGTCAAAATGCCAGCGACTTTTAGGATAACATCTTTGGGTGATGTCCAGCCTGACAGTTGCCCGGTCAGCTTTACTCCGATAACCTGAGCAAGAAACAAATAACTTTTATTTAAAAACATTCCAAGAAGGTTTAAGGCCTTAAAAAAAAAACCCCAGCTGTCTCCAGAATTACCACATCAAAACCAAGAACACAGCTAGGAGCAGAGTGACCCAATCCTTGTGTTTTTTTTAAATCTCACACACTGAAGTTACAAAGCCAATATTCATAATGGGCTGGGCATACACATACTCATTCCTTGCTTGCTCTAAAAAACCAAATCCAACTGAATCCAATTCATGGCTCCCACAAGACAGACAAACAAGATCCAAGTTGAAAGCTAAGGCATTGCACCCCATCTTGGATTTGATTTGTCATGGCATCTTTGCCAAAGGCTTGTGCACTACTGCACAAAACAATTGTTCAATGCTAATATGAAGGAGCCCCAAAAGATCTCAGATTCTGTCATCTTTCAAAGATCACAGAATCCCTACAGTACAGTAGGAGGCCATTTGGGCCATCGAGCCTGCACTGACAACAATCCCACCAATCTCCACCTCAGTAACTCCACTCACTTCCCTGCTCATCACATTGACACAATGGGGCATTTTGTTTAACATATCCAATCCACCCAACCCACACATCTTTCAGGTTGGGTTTCCAACCAGTCTTGGATTTTTGCACATAGCACAGACCCCCTTCGATTGAAGAACAGTGCTTATTTTCTTCTCCCGTACTGCACACTCCACCGCGCCCCCCCCCCTCCACCCCCTCAGCCAAGTCCTTCAAAAAGCACTGCCTTTCTGTGAGGTGGTGTCACAAATGCCAGAGTGATCCTGGATTGTAACTCAGCTCCACCTACATACCAGTGCAGGACATAAATCCCACAACAAACCAGGCTTGCAAAATCTCACCAACTATCCTGGCTGGAGGATACTATCCTTTAACCTGTGCTTAACCCTCTTTCCAGATTGTCTGTACTTTTAAGACTTGATTACCTGTAAAAACTCACAATCCAACCATTATTTTGTAAATTGAGGTTGTGTCTTTATATGCTCTATTTGTGAACAGAATTCCCACTTACCTGACGAAGGACTAGTGCTCCGAAAGCTACTGACTTTTGCTACCAAGTAAACCTGTTGGACATTAGCCTGGTGTTGTGAGACTTCTCATTCTAATTTTTAAACCATATTCCCCCTAGCACTAGACTGTCCAATCCACTCAAATTCTCCCCTTCCCTCTCTCTGCGTCCACCGTCTATGGAAGATAGAGGATAGCAACAAAAGATGCTTTTCTGAATGGGAGGCTATGGCAGTTTTCCACAGGGATTGTTCATATAATTGGGAGAAAAATGTAGCTTGTCTGATTAGTAATTTCGCAGATGGATACGAACAAAAATTGGTGGAGTTGTGGATAGTGAAGAGGATTGTCAGAGGATACAGCAAGATACAGGCTGGTTGAAGACTTGAGAGGAGAAAAGGCAGATGGAGTTTAATCCGGACAAATGTGAGATAATGCGTTTTGGAAGGTCCAGTGCATGTAGGAATTATACATTAAATGATAGAACTCTTAGGAGTATTGACAGGCAGAGAGATCTGGGTGTACATGTCCACCGATCACTGAAAATGGCAACACAGATAGATAAGATAATCAAGAAAGCAAATGACATGCTTGCCTTCATTGGTTGGGACATTGAGTATAAAAATTCTGGTCGCCACACTACCAGAAGAATGTGTATGCTTTGGAGCAGGTACAGAAGAGGCTTACCAGGATGTTGCCTGGTCTGGAGAGCATTAGCTACGAGGAGAGGTTGGAGAAACACGATTTGTTCTCACTGGAATGACGGAGGTAGGGGGATGACCTGATAGAGATTTACAAGGTTGAGTGGGGTTCTTTCCTGGGATAGAAAAGTCCAGCACTAGAGGTCATGAGTTTAAGGTCTGTGGGGAAGAGATGTGCGAGGCAAATGTTTACACAGAGGGTGGTGAATGTCTGGAACGTGTTACGGGGAGGTGGTGGGAGCAGGTATGATAGTAGCATTTCAGAAGCAACTAGATGAATACACGAATAGGATGGGAATGGAAGGATACGGACTCCGTAAGTGCATACGGTTTTAATTTAGGCAAGTATCATTGGTGCACGTTTGGAGTGCTGTTCTTTGTATATTGGATCAATTGAGCTTAACCAAGGTAGCAGCAGAGATGTGACGGTTGAGCCCATTACTTAGAGCTAGGAAGAATTATTTTCTGCAGGATATCACTCCTGGAAAACTTATGTTGAGGATGTTAGGCCAGGACAAATCTGCACTTGTCTTTGATACCTCAATGATCAACTAGATTATCCACTCTCGCTGACTTCACTAACTCCCCAAACCTGGTCATTTAACCAACACTCTGGTACTTTGGTGGTTAATGGCAAATCTTTTGTTACTCTACTATTGACTAGACCAGAGATGAACACTGGAAGCTAGTGCATCACTGAGAAGCACTCTAGGCAATCCATTTACCCAATAATCTGTCATTTGGCTACTAATAAAATCAACAGCCTTGCCTATTTTAGGAAATATAATTTTGCAATTAAACAAATTTATTTGATCTGGTCTCTTCCAATTAAAGACAAGTAAGGATTTGAGTGGCTCTGGTGATGGGTGGTGATCAGAGAAACAGGAGACACACAGAAGATTTACAGAGGGAGGCCACGAAGCCATGGATGGACACACAATTTGATTCTCTCTTATGGCCAAATCCTAATTCAGATGGATTTCAATGTTATCGAAGCTCTTGTGAAGGGTTGAAATGTTTTATGTTAATGGCGCCACATTGTTGTAATCTGTTTTCAGAGACTGACGGTTCTGGGCAACTGAACTTCAAGATAACTAGATTTGAACAGCGTAGATACTTTACCTTGGGACACTTCAGCTCCCAGGGGATCCCTGCCATCACATCAACTGCATCGGCTCCTCCAACTCCGATACACACACCACCCAGACCACCACCATTTGGAGTATGGGAGTCCGTGCCAATCAGGAGGACACCAGGGTAAGCGTAGTTCTCTAAAACAATCTGCAAAGAAAATCACAACTTTGTCATTCCAGTGTCAAGGCAGCTCTTTCAGTGCATACTTCTCACACTCTTTCTGGGCTGTCACAGGGACTGATCATCCACTTGCTCTATGAATTTATACACAGTGAATGCTGCAGACTATTTAACAGAATCACTATTCAGTTGTAGTGGTAATGGCTCAGGAGATGGCCATTTGGCCCATCATATTTGCCAGCTCTTTCCGTGAACCTGCTCTTTTCCACAAGTTGTGTTTTGCTCAGTTTTAAATATTTAATCCAACTTTTCTAAAAAGATGATTTTAGCTGAATTTTTGCAATGTATACTACCCAGAAGATGCACTGCAGCAATTCACCGAAGATCATTAAGCAGTAGCTTCCAAACCCATGACCACTTCCATCTAGAAGGACAAGGGCAGCAAATACATGGGAACACCACCACCTGCAAATTTCCCTCCAAGGCCTCACCGTCCTGACTTGGAAATATATTGCCATTCCTCACAGTCACTGGTCAAAATCCACAAATTCTCTAATGACATTGTGGGTCAACACACAGCACATGGAATGCAGCGATTCAAGAAGGCAACTCACCACCACCTTCTCAAGGGCAAGCAGGGATGGGCAATAAATGCTGGCCTAGCCAACAACATCCATGTCCCATGAATGAATTAAAAAAAACGGAAGTGATTCTGATCCAACCATTTATTGTTGCAATGTAGAAAATCCTTCTGATCGCTACCTGCCTTTCAGACCTTTAAACTGAGAATCACCTCATTACTGATTTCACAGCTAGAGAAAGCAATCTTTCCATATTTCTTCTTTCAAACCCATCAAATTTACTGGTCTCTATTAAATCTTTCCTGATTGGCCATGCTAAATTGCCCTTATGCCAGGAAGACTAATAGGATAAATACGTGGGATTACGAGATAGGGCCTGAGTTGGATTGTTGACGGTGCAGACTCAATGGGCCGAATAGTTTCTTTCTGCACCTTAGGGTTTCTATAATGATTATGATTCTATAATTCTAACCATGCTGTTCAAGTACAAATAGTCCCACCTCATAACTATCGCTTTCCATAATTGGTAACAGCTCTGTACAACTCCTGTCACTGGTTTAAATATCCAATTATAAAAAAGTGTCCAAAATTGCACTGACTAGCCTGAACTTAACTAGTAATCCCCATAACTTGGTTACCACTTTACTGTTGTGCCCTACTCCATATTTATATCCAAAACAGATTGGGGTCTGGAGCTCTTTCCCTTAGAGCTGTTGAGGTAGGGATTAGTTGAAAATTATTAAAACTAAGACTTTGTTACTCATGAGGATTAAAGAACATGGAACCAAAGTGGGCAATTTTTTGTTCAATTAATTCATGAGATGGGCATTTATTGCCCTTATAAAGGTGGTGTGCCACTTTCTTGGATTGCTGCAGTCTATGTGCTGTTAGAAAGAGAACTCCAGGATTTTCACCCTGTGACTATGAAAGAACAGCAATATAGTTCCAACTCAGGATGGCGTGGGGCTTGCAGGGAAATTTGGTGGTGTTCCCATGTGTCTGCTGTCCTTGTTTTATTCTAAAATAAAGTATAGTATATTTATTAGTCACAAGTAGGCTTAATGAACACTGCAATGAAGGTACTGTGAAATTCTCTTAGTCACCACCTGTGTGGGTCAATGCTCCTAACCAGCATGTCTTTCAGACTATGGGAGGAAATCAGAGCACCTGGAGAAAACCTATGCAGACATGGGGAGAATGTGCAAACTCCATATAGTGACCTAAGTTGGAATTGAACCCAGATCGCTGGCACTGTGAGGTAGCAATGCTAACCACTGTGCCACCATGCCTTCAAGGGGTAGGGGTCACAGGTTTGGAAGATAATGTCAAAGGGAGTTGCTGCAGTGCATTTTATATTTGGTACAGATGACTGCCACTGTGCGTTAGTAGAGGGAGTGAATGTTTAGAATGGTTCAAATGGGCTGCTTTCTCCTGGGTGGTGTCTTATTATGGTTAAACTGAACAGTCTTGAGAGGGTGAATGTCCTTCCTTCTGTTTCTAGTTTATTTGGGTTGGCTGGGAAGCTGGTGGGATTTAAACTCAACTAATAAAGCTCTGATAACAAAAGGCAATCTCAGTAATAGTGACCATTAAACTATCAATTGGCTTAAAAACCCACTTGGAGGCCATTAGTGAACCATAAATGGAAATCTGCTTTCCTTACCTGGTCTGGCCTAAATGTGACTCCAGACCCACAGCAATGTGTTGACTCTTGACTGCTCTCTGAAGTGGCCCAACGAGCCACTTGAAGGCAACGAGGGATGGAGAACTAATGCTGGCCTTACCAGTGATATCCATATCGCATGAAAGAATAAGGTTGTGTGTGTGGAGGTGGCGGGAGGAGAGAACTTTGCAGAGCACAATCACAACACAAATGAATGAAACATGCAAGTCAGTCACGGCTCTCACATATACTTAAGTGGTGATTACAAAATCATACTCAGAGCCCTGGGGAGAGCGACATTGTAGAAAGCAGAAGGCACAATGCCAAAAGCATTACTTAAAATATTCCACAAATGTTCATTAGCCTGTGAATTGTTTCCTGCTTGTGTGTTTATGTATTTTAACATTTACCTACATGTGTATTTGGTTTGTGACTGACAGAAACTGCAGGGCAAACTTTTACAGAGTGAGTAAGGATCACTTTACCTGATGGATGATACCAGATCCAGGTTTCCAAAAACCAACTCCGTATTTCGCTCCTGCCGTCGCCAAGAAATTATAAACTTCTTCGTTTATTTCCTACAAAGGAAAGGTGGCAGTTAAGTAGTTGGTGCATAGGTTAAACTGATCAGTTGCTGAACGTCAGCCTTTTACCAAGAAGGAAATCAAAGATATCAAGCAAAGCAAATTATTCACCACTTCTTAATTTGTTTGTAACCGGAGGATGGAACTTGCTATGTGTTTTACAAACTAGACATTAATCCAAAATATATACTGCAAACATATAACATATCCCTTCATATGAAATATCTATTTTATCCATCCTTCTGTTTATAGATTCTATCTGAAGGTCAGAAAATGAATCTGCCGTAGTCAACCCAGCTCTGGCCCTTCAGAAGCATCACTATCTACTATCTTTCAGTCCATCTATCAACAGCCATCTAACTATGATTAGCTGATTCCTGTCCTTTAATTGACCTTCCCTATAAGTCTCAATTTTGTTAATCAGCCTTTTGTCGTACTTTGTCAAATACTTTAAAATCCACATAGACAACTGCCACCACATTTCCTTCATCAATTAGATTAGCAAAGCACAACCTGTCTTTTACAAACCTTTGATTAAAACAGAAAGTGCTGGGAAAACTCGACAACTCTGGCAGGACCAAAGATGTGTAGATTAATTGGATCGGCCATGCTAAAATTGTCCCTTTATTACCAGGGATAATAGCATGGGGTTGTGGGGATAGGGCCTGGGTGCAAACTCAAAGAGCCAAATGGCCTCCTTCTGCACTGTAGGGGCTCTCTGATTCTATGATCTGTGGAGAAAGAAATAAAGTTAACATTGCAAGCTTTGGAGCTCTGAAGAAGTCGTACAGTCTTGAAATGCTATCACAGTTTCTCTCCCCATGGATACTGCCAGAAGGGTTTTCTGTTTTTATTTCAGATTTCCAGCATTCAGTAGTTTGCTTCTCAAACTCTTGCTGGTTCTGCTTAATTAAGTCTAACATATCCAAGTGCCTGTTGAATATTTTTTCTGATTAACGATTCCAAAACTTACTCACTACTGATAATAAACCTAGGGCGGCACGATGGTTAGCACTGCTGTCTCATAGAGCCAGGAACCTGGGTTCGATTCCAGCATAGGGTTACTGCATGTGAACTCTGCACAGTCTCCCCACATCTGTGAGTTTTCTCTGGGTGCTCCGGTTTCCTCCCACAGTCCAAAGTTGTGCGGGTTAGCTTAATTGGCCATGCTAAATTGTCTCTTAGCGTAGGGACTCTGATTCCATTAACTAACTGGCCTGTAGTTCTTGGACTGTCTTTTCTTGAAGATGGTATTGCATCTGCCACAATTCAATCCTCTGGCACTTCCCTCATCTCTAGGAGACGATAAAGGCAACCCGACCATTATCTCCACCCCCACATCCTTTAACAAACCATACTAAGCATCCACACCACCACACCCACTCCTTGCATCGACCCTCCCATCCCCACCCTATCCCAGGCAGCCTTCCCCACCCTACCCTCCATGATGGGTACCCTCCACCCATGGGTGTGCACTAACCCCCCAACCACCCTTCACCCAGCACTGACCCACCCATGGCCCCCTGCTGACCCCACCTCCATCCCATCCTCCACGTTATCCCCCCCCACTCTCCACCCCAAATACCCCATGCCAAGCCCCCCCATCCCTTCGGTTTAGATTGAACTCTCGCGAATGACAAATGAACATTCATCTCAGTATCACTCTCCTGTTCCTTTTGAATAGATGCCTTTTGCCCAAAACTGGTCCCAATGCCTCAACAGTCTGAAGCCCTCCATCCTGCATCAGGCTTCAGCAAGCATCAGTTCTCATATATTCCCATTTCTACTCTGGCTAGCAGTGGCACTAGAAGTAATCCACAGGTTACAACATTTAAGGTCCTGCTTTTTAAACTTCTTCCTTAACCCTGAAAATCCGAAGTTGAGACACAGCATTTGCCCTCCTTATGTCAATAATATCGACATATACCATAGTTTTTGGCTCACTCTGTTCCCACTACAGAATATTCAGAATGTCCTTTACCCCGGCACACAATGGGGGAAAGCACAATAAGAAATCTCACAACACCAGGTTAAAGTCCAACAGGCTTATTTGATAGCACAAGCTTTCAGAGTGTTGCACCTTCAGGTGAGTGAGGAATTATGTTCACAAACAAGGCATATATAGACAAGTTAAATCTATAAGATAATGGTTGGAATGCGAGACATGGCAGATTGAATACCCTTCATTGTCCAGTAGTTCCCCAGAGTGGAGAAGCTATGGTATCTTCTCTGGAGACTTCAACATGTCATCGACGAAGACGAACATCTTGCCAGGGCTATCCTCACACCCCCACTTCTTGCCTTCAATTAACTGCACAGGCCATTGTATGCAGCAATCTACCCAGCCTCCAGGAGAACAGTGACCGCGGCACCACACAACCCTGCCACAGCAACCTCTGCAAGATGTGCCAGATCAACGACACAGATGCCATCATCTCACGTGAGAACACCATCCATCAGGTACACGCTGCATACTCTTGCAACTCGACCAACGTTGTCTACCTAATATGCTGCAGGAAAGGATATCACGAGGCATTGTACATTGGGGTGATCATGCAGACACTATAACAGATGAATGAACACTGTTCGACAATCACCAGGCAACAGTGTTCTCTTCCTTCAGCAGTCACAGGCATTTAGCCTCTGATCTTCGGGTAAGCGTATCCTAAGGCAGACTTCACAACACACAGAATCATTGAGCAGAAACTCATAGCCAAGTTCTGCACATGAAGTTGGCCTCAACCGGGATCTTGGATTCATGTCACACTATTCATAACCCTCGTGACTTAAAATCTCACCAACTGTCCTGTCTGAGACAATACAAATGTTTTTAACTTGCGCTTAATCCTCACTCCACTCACATTGTCTGTGCCTTTAAGACTTGATTACTTGTAAAGATTTGCATTCCAACCATTATCTTGTAAATTGAGTTTGTATCTTTATATGTCCTGTTTGTGAACACAAGTCCTCACTCAAGGAGCAACACTCCAAAAGCTTATGCTACCAAATAAACTTGTTGGACTTTAACCTGGTGTTGTGAGACTTCTTACTATGATTACCCGAGTCCAACGCCAGCATCTCCACATCATACAATGGGGGAAATAGAGAGAGAGAGAGAAAGAAAGAAAGAAAGAAAAAAACTGAAAGGTGAAGACAATTGTGCATGACATTAAGGTTGTACATTGGAGTTTTAGAAGAATAACTGCATTTAAACTTGTCAAAACGCTCTTCATCCAATAGGTTACCTTGGCCCTGGCCAAATCTTTATCTCCGCCAACCTGAGCTTCGATCAAGTGATCACAGTGGATTGTAGATGGCACAGCCACTTTGGCCAAGCCACTGCTGATGAACTGAAGCATGGCCATCTGAGCTGTGGCATCCTGCATAGCCACTCTGTCGGGTCGAAGGCGCAGATACGTCTTCCCGCGACCAATTTCCTGGTTGACAGGATCATCAAGGTGACTGTACACAATCTTTTCTGACAAGGTCAAGGGTTTGTCAAGCCTGTCACACAAGACAAAATTAAGTGTTAGAATTGGGCTGTGGATACATGTGCAAACCAATGAATGCAGAGTTTGTTTTTCAAATGGCTTTGTGGTTTTAACTCAACAGCACACATGAATCCATGAAATTTGCCAGAATTTCCCATTGCATAGCACAGAGACCCAGGATCAAGTATGGTCTTCAGGTGAAGAAGGGTTAACAGACCTGAGGATGCAATCAGAATTCAGTTCACATCAAGTCAAAGAGTCTTAGAGTGCAGGAGGAGGCCCTACAGCCCATTAAGTCTGAACCAACCGTAATCCCACCCAGGCCTTATCCCCTTAACCCCATGCATTTACCCTAGCTAGTCCCCCTGACACTAAGGGGCAATTTAGCATAGTCAATCCACCTAACCCGCAACTTTCAGATTGTGGGAGGAAAGCAGAGGAAACCCATGCAGGGAGAACATGCAGACTCCACAGACAGTGACCCAAGTCAGGAATCGAACCCGAGTCTCTGATGCTGTGAGGCAGCAGTGCTAACCACTGTGCCACCATGCCGCCCTTTAAATGTTCCTTATTTTTAGTGTTGCTGTTATAAATTTGTAAATCATCAACAAAAATGAAAACTGATTATTTTAATTGCCATAGGTGAAGGGTACAATTACAACACACAACATGTTTACAAGGTTTATTCCATTGTAAACATTGGAAATGTATTTTTTGAACTAATTTTACTATGGCATCAGGGGCCAATTGCAGAGTAGAGGTATCAGGACATTGAAAGACAGACTGCCCGCTTTGCTTCAACAGCCAACAACTACAAATACAGCTACTGTAATTATGGAAGCAAACAATTTATTTATTAAATCAGATAAAAGCAAAATTCTACAAGTGTCAGAGATCTGAAATAAGAACATCATGCTGGATAAATTCAGCAGATTTGATACATCTGAGGAGAGAGAAACAGAGTTAATGTTTCAAGTCCAATATGACTGATTTGATTTTTTATTGTCACATGTACTAGTATACAGTGAAAAGTACTGTTTCTTGTGTGCTATACAGAGAAAGCGCACCATTCATAGAGGAGAGAGTGCAGAATGTAGTGTTACAGTCATAGCTAGGATGTAGAGAAAGATCAACTTAACGCAAGGTCAAAATTCAAAAGTCTGACAGCAGCAGGGAAGAAGCTGTTCTTCAGTGGGTTGGTATGTGACCTTAGACTTTTGTATTTTTTTCCCCCAATGGAAGAAGGTTGAAGGGAGAACATCCAAAGTGCATGGAGTTCTTAATTATGCTGGCTGCTTTGCCGAGGCAGCAACAAGTGTAGACGGAGTCAGTAAATGGGAGGCTGATTTGCGTGATAGATTGGGCTGTATTCATGACCTTTTGTAGTTTATTGCGGTCTTCAGTAGAGCAGGAGCCATATCTGCTGTGATACAACCAGAAGGAATGCTTTCTATGGTGTATTTGTAAAGGTTAGTGAGTGTCATATGAGGTAGAAACGTGATTGGTTTTATGTTATTTAAAAAAAAGGGAGGGGCAGGTGGAGCAAAAAAAGTCAGGGATAGGATGAGGATGATGACATTGCATGGAAAAGGATGACATGGAACAAAAGGCAAAGGGAATTGTGACAATAGTATGAAAGAATAAAAAAAATTGGTCCAGAATAGATGCAAATAGCAGAATAAAAGTCAGGAGTTCAATTAACAAATGAAGTCTCTTTTGACATTTTGTTTAAGGCACATTAATGAAATATCCCTTAGTTCTCTTAGTCAAGGGACGGGAGTTTAAAAAAATGCCAAATCATACCCAGCATGTGCCCTTACAGTTGCAGATGGAAGTGTGACCAGGATAGGTATAGACCTATGGATCTCAGGTTCCAGTCCAGGGTATATGAAAGCGAAAGTCTTCACAGCAGAGAAACAGGTCAGTGTCAGCTCTGGGAATCATATAAACTCAATACGTTAATTCTATTTCTCTCTCTACAGATGTGACCAGACCCACCAAATTTTTCCAACATTTTCTGTTTTGATTTTGGGTCTACATTGGTGTTTGTGCTCCATGCGGGCCTCTTCCCAAGCCTGACACCCCATCAACATATCCATATATTCCTTCCTTATGGATGCATATAGCTTCCTTTTAATGCATCTATGTTTTTTGCCCTTGTGGTAACAGGTTCTGCAGTCTCCAAACCTCTAAATAATGCTTCCACCTACCTTTTGCGAATGATGCCTAGGTTTTTCTGCAATTTGTTGTAGTCGATGTACTCTTGGGGCTCGAAGCGACTCATGGCTACTTTGGCCCGCCTACACACAAGGGAGAGATGGTACCTCCGTGTGCCATGGCCCAGGATGAGCTGCAAGAAGTAAAAAAAAACCCACCAATTACAGAAAGCACACATATAGAACATAGAACATTACAGCGCAGAACAGGCCCTTCGGCCTTCGATGTTGCACCGACCAATTATGAAAAAAGCAATGACCCTCCAAACTAAACCATTCCCTTCTCTTCCATAAACTTATCAACTAACCTCTTAAACGCCACCAAACTTGGCGCATCTACAACTGCCGCAGGCAGGGCATTCCACTCCCTAACCACCCTCTGGGTAAAGAACCTACCTCTGATATCCGTCCTATAACTATCACCCCTTAATTTAAAGCTGTGTCCCCTCGTGCTAGCTTTCTCCATCCTAGGAAAAAGGCTATCACTGTCCACCCTATCTAAACCTCTAATCATCTTATATGTTTCGATAAGGTCTCCTCTTAGCCGCCTCCTTTCTAACGAAAACAACCTCAAATCCCTCAGCCTCTCTTCATAAGACCTGCCCTCCATACCAGGCAACATCCTGGTAAACCTCCTCTGTACCCTCTCCAATGCCTCCACATCTTTCTTATAATGTGGGGACCAGAACTGCACACAATACTCCAAGTGCGGCCGCACTAGAGTTTTGTACAGTTGCAACATGACGTTGCGGCTCCGAAATTCAATCCCCCTACCAATAAAAGCTAAGACTCCGTATGCCTTCTTAACAACCTTATCGACTTGACTGCCTACTTTCAGGGATCTATGCACAAATACACCAAGATCCCTCTGTTCATCAACACTATTAAGAATCCTACCATTAGCCCTGTACTCTACACATTTATTATTCCTGCCAAAGTGCATTACCTCACACTTTTCCACATTAAACTCCATTTGCCACCTCTCGGCCCAGCTCTGCAACTTGTCCAAGTCTCTCTGCAAACTATAACACCCCTCTTCACTATCTACCACTCCACCGACTTTAGTGTCATCTGCAAACTTACTAATCCACAGTTGGGCCTATTTAATACAAACTGCAATATTCTGCATTTACCTTGGAATTCTGAACAAATATATCACTGGTAAAAATGTCAAGTTGCAGGGAAGTGAACAGTCAAGGTCAGTTTGGGTGAGAACAATATTTATTACAGATCTCAGGAGGTTTTGGAATACTATACAAAACCATCAACTACTTCCAGGTCTGAGTCAGCTGTTGGAATAATAGGTTAGGATTCTTACCCTTGGGAAGGAAGGAAGGAAAACCAACTTAATTGCAATCTGAAAACTTTCTGTTTGGATGTCAGGGGTAAGATTGGAATGTAGTTAGAAAAAGTAGAATACTATCAACTGATCACAAATTCCGCACCTGAGTGTTACACTGCAGGCAGCAACATAGCTGGCTGGAGGCTGGGCTCAAGGAACTTGGACACATGCACTGTCAGCAACTTGATGCTGATTGGGAGTGACCAAAGAACAAGATGGAAAACATTGCAAAATGACATTGCTGTTCAGGTCTGGAATCAGATTTAATTTCATCAGCAGCACCTCCCCTCATCTAGGAGGATGGGAAGAGAGATAGAGGCAGGCACATGGGCCCACAGGTCACCACCAACTCCGAATCACCTTTCCTTCATCGTCGCGATCGAAATCCTGAAACTCCCCATCAAACAGCACTGGGAACGTGTTGCTGAGCTGTCAAGTTGGCAGCTCACCATCACGTTCCCAGGGGAAATAGCAATGGGCATATGCTTGCCTTGCCAAGGTCACCCATGTCCAGTGAGGAGATTTCAGTTCAAAGTAACTTTTAAAGGGGAACTAGGCCCAAAGATAAGAGAATCTTTAGTGAGGGAGGCGGCCATTTGACTCATCAAGCCTGTACTGACAACAATCCCACTCCAGCCCTATTCCTTTAACCCACATTTTTACCACGGTAACCCACCTGACATTAAGGGTCAATTTAGCATGACTAATCAACCTAACCCACACATTTTTAGAGTGTGGAAGCACCCAAAAGAAACCCACGCAGACACTGGGTGAATGTGCAGACTCCACACAGATTCAAGTCTGGAATTGAACACAGGTCCCTGGCGCTGTCAGGCAGCAGTGCTAACAACTTGTGCCAATGTGCTACACTATTTCTTGCATTTCCAATACATGCTTAATAAAGTAAAACATCCCAAGGGAAAATCATTCGCAGAGTGATGGAGGAGAACTTGCTCATTAATTGCATAGCACTTTCAAAGGTCTGGCAGAGGCATAAGGAGCTGAATGATCTTCCTTGTACAACTCTGATTTTTCCTCACTTAGTCCAGTGGTGCTGAAGGCAGCTATAAAATTTCTAATTCACCCCAGCCAAACTCAGGATCTCAGATCTTGTGCTCTATCATAGCCAATGAGAAGCTGGCTAAGACTGAGCTGAGACAGAAGAATTTATCATTCTCTCTCAGTCTTTGGAAATGAATCAACTTGACTATCCTATCAACCTTACAGGGAATTATATAGCTGATTTATAGCAACAAGGGGTTCAAAAGCACATTCATTATGTACAGGTGACTCAGAATGCCTCGATTAAATTATATAACCTTCTGTCTATTACTGTTGTACTGGAACATTGCCTGGTTTTGCTTGGGAAAAGAGATGAACAATGTAAACGTGTATATTCGTGGGGAGAGAATAGAGCCAAGTTTTGAGTTTGGATGTCCCTTTGTCACTCTGACGAAGGGTCAGCCAGACTCGAAACATTGGCTCTATTCTCTTCCCACAGATGCTGTCAGACCTGCTGAGATTTTCCAGCATTTTCTGTTTTTGTTTCAGATTCCAGCACCTGCAGTAATTTGCTTTTGTTATAATTCTGTACAGAACCAGACCCAAACCAGCTGGCTTGATGACAAGTCAGACAACCCTTTACATCCGTATGCACACAAATCTTAAAGGGAACAGAATACCCTAAAATGATGCCCTTGACTTTCTAATCAGGACTATGGTGTGAGTGCCCAAAGGCAAGCTCTTGTCTGAAGGCCTGATGGTGCTTCATCCTCAGCTGATTCCTTCATGCTTTCTGTCAGTGGTGGCTTGCCTTTCACTCTCTGGGATAGAATAAGGAGGCAACTCCCAAGCTAACCTCAGCCAGAAGAAGAATTGAGCCCAGGCTTTTGACACTATTCTGAATCATATGCACACCTTCTAACTAAGCTAACTGGTACCCCATTAGCAAAGCACAGAAGTTGTGCTAAACCTACACAGAAACACTAGTTCAGCTCCAGATGGGGTACCATGGCCACTTCTACCCCCTATTATTTTGGAAGGATGTCACAGCCTGGGAGAGGATGCGAAGGGATGAGGAACATGAGGAAATTTAATTTTACATAAGTTGTAGTGATCTAGAATGTTCTGACTTAAATGGTGTGTATGTAGATTCAGTATTAGGGTGGCACTGTAGTACAGTGGTTAGCACTGCAGTCTGAAAGACGTGCTGGTTAGCTGCATTGGCTGTACTAAATTCTCCCTCAGTGTACCCAAACAGGCACCGGAGGGTGGTGACTTTCACAATAACTTCTTTGCAGTGATAATGTAAAACTACTTATGACACTAATAAATAAACTGTAACTTTCAAAGTGGAATTGGATAAATGCTTGAAGAGGAAAAAATATACGATTCTGGAGAAAGGGCAGGGGCAGTGGAACCATTTCCAAAGAACTGGCACAGGATGAATGGCCTCATAGCATGCTAGGAAAACACAAAAGAGGAGAGAAGTGCAGAATGAGGCCACTCATCCTAGTGTACCATTCAATAAAATTGCGGCTGATTTGGTTGTGGTCTCAAATCCAGTTGTCTGATGCCCCCCCCCCCCCCCCCCCCACCCCCCACCCCCCCACCCCCACCAAAATTCCTTCACTTCCTCTGGTGCATCAAAAATCTACATTTGAGTTCTCTCCCCCGCTCCGACTCCTTCTGCCTCCCCAAAATCCTTCATTTCCTAACGTGTCAAAAATCTAGATTTGATCCAGCCTCCGATGCTCTCTGGGGAAGAAAATGCCACAGACTAATGTCCCTCAAAGAAAAAAAAATTCTCATCTCAGTCTTAAAAAGCAGACATCTTACTCTTAACAATGCCTCCTAGCTCCAGTCTACCCAATATGTGGAAACATCCTCCTGGTGGCTACCATATCAATTCCCCTCAGCATCTTATCTATTTAAATAAGATTGGTGCACGGTGATTAGCACTGCTGCCTCACAGTGCCAGAGACTAGGTTCAATTCTGGTCTCCGGTCAGTGTGCGCGGAGCTTGCATATTTGCCTCGTTTCTGCATGGGTTTCCTCCAGATGTTCCAGTTTCCTCCCACAGTCCAAAGATGTGAAGGTTAGGTAGATTGGACATACTAAATGTGTGGGGTTACGGGGTAGAGCCCGGGTGGGATCGTTGTCAGTGCAGTTTCGATGGGCTAAATAACTTTGCCCTGCATTGTAGGATTCTATTCTAAGATTATTCTGTGCTACGTCATTCTATATAATGCTTGAGGTAAATATGTAAATAAGGTGACATCACCATACCTAACCACTAGATGTAAAATATGTCCTCTTTTCTAAGGAAATATAAACTGACAGTACAGGCAGTCCAGAGAAGGTTCACTAGATCAAACTTGGGCACCGAGGAATATTCTTTTGAGCAGAGGTTGGGTCCGTAATGATTGGAATTTAGAAGAATAAGAAAGCGACTTTAGAGACACATATGAATCTCAGGGAGTTTGATGGAGTAGATACTGAGAAGTTATTTTCCTGCATGGGAGAATCTGGGTCCAGAGGGTAGAATCTCAGAATAAGGGGTCACCCATTTACAGCAGATGAGAAGGAATTTCTTCTCTCAAAGTGGAGTAAATCTGTGGAATTCTTTACCGTAGCGACCTGGTCATTAACTATGTTAAGGCTGAAATGGACAGATTTTTAATCAGTAAGGGAATTGAGGGTTATGGGGATAAGGCAGGAAATGGAGTTTGATTTGATTTGTTATTGTCTCATGTATTAACAGTGAAAATTGATTCGCGTGCTATACAAAGCATAATACTCATACAGTTATTATATCGGATCAGCCACGATCTTATTGAACGATGGGGCAGGCTCGATGGGCCAAATGGCCGACATCTGCTCCTACCTCTCTGGCACTGTCCTTCCAAGAAAGGGAGCTTGCCATAAGAGGAGGAAGGCTCCTGAATGCAGTCAGTGACATGTTCAGAGGATGACTGGGAGTTGACTCCACCCAGAACAATTTGTCGCTGCTGATGGTACGGCACAGGAGTGCCAACTTTTAACAAAAGCAAGATGTGAACAGCTGCCGAACTACTCAGGACAGTCGGCATACTTAGTATAGCTCACTCCACATCTTTGTAATAAAAACCTATGACCAGAATTAGTATCAATATCCTGATATAGGCAGCTGTCTGGAATATGTGGAGACAGACAGGTGTTGGGCACTATTCGAGCATTTCATGAGGAGAAGCAGAAGACGCCCTTCTGTCCACACCAACACATGAGACACACCTGACTTCCCATCTAATTTCATTTACCTGCACTTGGCCCGTAGCCTTGAATCTTATGACATGCCAAGTGCCCATCCAGGTACTGAAAGCAACCCGACTCCACCACCCTCTCAGGCAGCACATTCCAGACTGTCAACACCCTCCGGGTGAAAAAGTTGTTCCTCTTCCTCCCACATCCCTCACCTTGAACCTATGACCCCTCGTGATTGACCCTTCATTAAGGGGAACAGCTGCTCCTTATCCACTACCAATTCCCCTCAATCTTATACACCTCGAGAAAGTGAGAGGGAATAGGATTGCATTGCCCTATGCCCTTGGTATCACCTTAGTTGTTAATTTTCAGTCTCATGTGCCATTTGGAATTTGGCCAACTTTCTCTTCCATAAAGCAATCTCCGACAGTTGCAAAAAAAAAGACACCATGGCATTTAGCCAAACACGGTTTACTGATGGTCAGAGTTCTGCTGCACAAGTAATAAAAGACTAAATCAGGCCAAAGATTTACAATTGTAAATTGTACACACGGCACACTATACTGACGGACTATTCTCTCCTTCCCAAAATTCTTGATCTCACTGGCATGAAGTCAGGGAAAGAGGAAAAGCAAGCAAATGTTGGTGCATTGCCATAAATGACCAAAATATGCTATCAACATGGATAGCATTCTATTTTGCTATGATATCAATATATTCAAACAATCTCTTGACATGCACTTGCACAGCCTGTCAACCATCTGCAAGACACAAGTCAGGAGTATGAGGAATACTCTCTATTTGCCTGGAGCGCAGCTCTAACAATACTCAGGTCAATACGCCAGCCAGGTCAAAGCCACCCCACTTGATTGGGACCCCCTACAGCACTGGTAATATTGCAGTGGCAGCAATATACACCATTTTGTATTACAGGAACTCACCAAAGTTCCTTCAACAGCATCTTACAGAGCCCTGATCTCTACCACCTTGAAGGATAAAGGCAGTAGGTGTATGGGAACATTACCACCTGCAAGTTCCACAGAAGCCTAACTTTGAACTGTTTCACTATTTCTTCGTTGCCATTGACCAGAACCTAGAACTTCCTCTCCAATAACAAATTGTGTATAGTCAGACCAAGTGGATGTTCAAGAAGACATCTCCACCACCTTTTCAAGAGTAAATCGAGGTAGAAGTAAATAGTGGCTTTGTCAGCAATGTCCATATATCGTGATGAGTTAAAACAAATTGTAATTAGTTAAATCTTTTCTAAAGAAATTAAACAGATTTAACTGGGAAAAGTTGTTTCACACCAGGTATTTAATCTGCTCTGCGTCACACTTTTGATCAGACTAACTTGTCACACTTTCCAGTTCTGAGAAGGGGACTTCAATCCATAGTATCAATGTGTTAAACAGCTACTGTGCCGCCCTATATGGTGACATTGATGGATTTTCAATAGTGCGTGCCACTGAATGCCACAGAACACTTACCATTGGGCCCATCACAGTTACTGAACCAGTTAGCCCCTTTCTCTCTCAAAAGTCATGCAACTTGCAATTTTCTGCCAAGTAACACCAGAAATACAGCATTGCCTCAGAGGCGGCATGATAGCACACCAGTTAGCACTGCTGCTTCACACCTCGAGGGTCCTAGCTTCAATTCCCGTCTCGGGTCACCGTCTGTGTGGAGTTTGCACATTCTCCTCAAGTCTGTGTGGGTTTCCTCCGGGTACTCTGGTTTCCTCCCGGTACTCTGGTTTCCTCCCATAGTCCAAAGATGTGCAGGTTAGGTTGATTGGCTAAGAAATTGCCCCCTAGTGTCCAGGGATGTGTAGGTTAATGGGTATAGAACATAGAACATAACAGCACAGAACAGGCCCTTCGGCCTTCGATGTTGTGCCGACCAAAATAAAAAGCAATGCCCCTCCAAACTAAACCATTCCCTTCTCTTCCATATACTTATCAATTAACCTCTTAAACGCCACCAAACTTGGCGCATCTACAACAGCTGCAGGCAGGGCATTCCACTCCCTAATCACTCTTTGAGTAAAGAACCTACCTCTGATATCCGTCCTATAACTCATACCCCTTAATTTAAAGCTGTGTCCCCTCGTGCTAGCTTTCTCCATCCTAGGAAAAAGGCTATCACTGTCCACCCTATCTAAACCTCTAATCATCTTATATGCTTCAATAAGATCCCCTCTTAGCCGCCTCCTTTCTAACAAAAACAACCTCAAATCCTTCAACCTCTCTTCATAGGACCTGCCCTCCATACCAGGCAACATCCTGGTAAACCTCCTCTGTACCCTCTCCAATGCCTCCACATCTTTCTTATAATGTGGGGACCAGAACTGCACACAATACTCCAAGTGCGGCCGCACTAGAGTTTTGTACAGTTGCAACATGATGCTGCGGCTCCTAAATTCAATCCCCCTACCAATAAAAGCTAAGACTCCATATGCCTTCTTAACAACTTTATCCACTTGACTGCCTACTTTCAGGGATCTATTGACACATACACCAAGATCCTTCTGTTCCTCAACACTATTAAGAGCCCTACCATTAGCCCTATACTCTACACATTTATTGTTCCTGCCAAAGTGCATTACCTCACACTTTTCCACATTAAACTCCATTTGCCACCTCTCGGCCCAGCTCTGCAACTTGTCCAAGTCACTCTGTAAACTATAACACCCCTCTTCACTATCTAAATCTGTAGGGATATGGGGGTAGGGCCTAGGTGGATGTTCAGTGCAGACTCGATGGGCCAAAGGGTGTCTTTCTGCACTGTAGGGTTCTATGATTGTCATAGAGCAATACAGTATGGAAACAGGTCCTTTGGCCCAACTAGTCCAAGCTAAATATGCTGCCCTCCCAGTTAGTTCCAATTTCCCACATTTGGCCCATCGTCCTCTAATTCTTTCCCATCCATGAACTTACCTCAACCACTTTCTCTGGCAGCTCATTCCACATGTGCGCCACGCTGTATGTGACTTTGTCCCTCGGATCCCTTTTAAACCTCCCCCCCTCCCTCACTTTAAACCTATGCCCTCCAGTATACAATTCTCCTTCCTGGCAAAAAAGATCCCGAGTGGGATTTTCTGGCCGCAATTGTTCTAAGACTGGAAAATCCCACCTGAGGTCAATGGACTATTGCCAATGACCTCTCTTCAGAGGCGGGACAGGAAAATTTTACCCTATGTGCATTCATCCTATCGACACCCCTCATGATCTTGTACACTTCAATAAGGTCACCCCCCATTCTCCTACACTCTAAGGAATTAAGTCCTCTGTCTGTAACTCAAGACCAACTAGTCCAGGAAAGATCCTCGTAAATCTTCTTTGCACTCTTTCCAGTTTATTAATGTCTTTCCTATAACATGACCACCGAAACTGTGCACAATTGTTTTTCCACTCAGCGAATACACATCACTTCCAAGGTAACCAGATAATGAACAACCACTCCCCACAAACAATCACAAGGTCAATCAGGAAATTTGGCATGTCTGCTACGACTCGCACCCACTTTTACAGACGCACCATAGAAAGCATTATTTTCTAATGTATCAGAGCCTGGTATGGCTCCTACTCTGCCCAAGATCTCAAGAAACAAAAGATCATAAATGTGCCCAATCCATTACACAAACCAGCCTCCTATCCACTGACTCTGTCCGCACTTTTTATTGCCTCAGCAAAGCAGCCAGCTAAATTAAGGATCCTACGCACCCCGGACATTCTCTCTTTCACCTTCTTCCATTGGGAAAAGAAGTCTGAGGTCACATACTCAGGAACAGCTTCTTCCCTGCTGCCATCAGGCTTTTGAATGGACCTATCTCGCATTAAATTGATCTTCCTAGACACCCTAGCTATGAGTTGTAACACTACATTCTGTACTCTCTCTGTTCCTTCTCTATGAATGTTGTGTGTTGTCTGTACAGCACAAGAAACAATACATTTCACTGCAAACTAATACATATGTCAATAATAAATCAAATCATACCTGCACTAACTCTCAGAATGAGCAATTCACCTTCCGTTGTGTGATCGCGTTTCTCCCCTCCGCCCACCCCACCACAACCCTGTACATCCTTCCTTTTCAGGTAATAATCTAATTTTCTCTTGAATGCCTCTACTGCATTAACCTGCTTCCACCATTTCCGATTTCCAGGCAGTGCATTCCAGATCTTAACCAGTCACTACGTGAAAATGTTGCTCATATCTCCATTTCTTCTTTTGCAAATTGCCTTTATTCTTAAATAAGTCCACCTGCAGGAACAGTTTTTCCCTAATTATTCTGCCCAGATCCCTCATAACATAGAACCTTACAGCACAGGGGGAGGCCATTTAGCCCATCAAGCCATAATCCATCCAGCCTCTATATCCATAACCCTGTGCATTTACCCTGATACTAAGGGATAATTTAGCATGGCTGATCCATCTAACTTGCACACCTTTGGACAGTGACAGGGGAAACCAGAGCACACAGAGGAAACCCACGTAGACACAGGGAGAATGTGCAAACTCCACCCAAGCCAGGAATCAAACCCAGGTCTGTGGCACTGTGGGGCAGCACTGCTAACCACAGTGCCACCAAACTGTGAAAACCTCTATGAAACCCTTTGTCTTTTTCTCTTGATTCTTTCATGGAATTTTGCTCTCACTGGCCAGGTCAGCATTTGTTCTCCCTAACTGCCCTTGAACTGAGGGCCTTCCTGATCTACTAAACAGGACAACTAAAGGTCAACCACATTAATCTGGTAAGGATGGAAGATTTCCTCCTTTACAAACCTTTAGGAAACCAGATTTTTGCCCATCACTTACAAATTCCAGAATTCTATATTATTTTAATTGAAATTCAACCAACTGTCCTGCTGGAATTTGTACTAACGTCCTTAAGAGGATATGCCTCTGAACCCCCTAGTCCAATGACATAACTACTACACCACCATACGCACTCTTTTCTTCAAGAAAAACAGTCACAAAGTCAACACCTTATCCGCAGAGCTTCCCTTTTGGTGGGCCGTCCAAGGTTGAGCTTGGCTGGTTGGACAACTGGTTAGTAATGCAGAACGACATCAACAGCATGGATTTAATTCCTGTACTGGCTGAGGGAGGACATTAGGGAGCAACTTAGCATGACCAGTCCACCTAATCTGCACATCTCTGGCCTGTGGGACGAAACCCAAGTTTATCTCCACCAGTCAGCTCTTTCTCTCAGTCACCTGGAACTATGCTGACATTACCTTTTACCTTGCAGTTTTACAACTTTTCTTTACTGTGCTTTGCTTATAAGTTCATCAACACTGTCTAGTTTTTTTTCCATACCTCGTGCACCCTTCCAGTTTAATCTCCAGCATTACCCCGCTTGCAGTGGTGATATATATATAGCACAAAGAGGTAGAAAGCAGGATATAAATTGACCAAGGATTGATAACAGAGCCGTGGCCTCCAAATTATTGGGCTCCATTTGCAGGCAGTGTCCCAGGAGAAGTGTAACCTTGCTGTCACCTTGGCAGCGTAGGACAGACTGGTGCCCTTGGAACACAGTAAGAAGTCTCACAACACCATATTAAAGACTGACGTGAGGAAGGGGCAAAGCCCCGAAGGCTACTAGCTTTTACTATCGAATAAATCTGTTGGGACTTTAACCCGGTGTTGTGACACTGTGTTTACCCAGGCCAACGCCGGCATCTCCACATCGTACCTTGGAACCCAACAGCTCCCACATCAACAGCTAATGCCAAACGTTGAATTTCCCCCCCTGGCCGCCACTACCCCACTCCCCGCATCCCCGGGTAAGGCTCACGGCGGGGGCCCAGGAGCCGGTTGCCATGGGAATGGGACCACAGGGAGCTGGTAACCGGCGCGGGAGCAGGAGATTGAGGGGATTTTTTTTGTCATACAGCACGGTGACAGAGCGTGGTGGATAGCTGAACTCAGTCAGCTGGGAGCGGGGACCAGGAGCTCGGTGTGAGGGTGCCGGACCCTTGCGGTGAAGCACCGCCGCGCTCGATTACCTGGAGCCCGCGGACGGTCAGGACGCGCGCCGCCATTTTGTTCACTGACAAAGATGCCGCCTGCCGATGACGTCACAGGGCCGCCATTAAATACCTGCCGCAGGTCCTAACCGCTGAGAGACAACTATTGATTCCAGTTGCAGAGTCATCCTCACAAAATCACCACTCTAATATCTTCAGAATATTAATAACATATTTAATGCAAAACAATATCCAGATGAGGCACGTACAAATGCTGCAAAATTGTATTTTCTTTTACTTTCAGCTGATACGTCCTTCTACCCGGACGTGACATCTCCCATCTCTCCCTTGTCAGATAATAAGCTTCATTCTTTTTATTTTTTTCATTCGTGAATAGATTGAAAAACAAAAATCAGATTTTCTTATTTCCCCGGCTGACGTTAACTGATTTTTTATTTTGGTTTTGGTCCAGTTAGCCGGGAGTCAAAGTTCGAGCGGAAGTAGTTCCGGGGCGGGTTGACGGTTGGAACGCGCGCCATGGCGAAGCATCATCCGGACCTGATCTTCTGTAGGAAACAGGCGGGAGTGGGTAAGGCCCAGAGCGCGGTGAGGGCGGCCACAGGCACCGCTCATCACCTCCACATCAGGGCTCTAATTAACCCTGCAGTGCCGGCATGGCGCTGGAACACACAGCCGCTGATTCCTCTCCGCCCCCCCAACACCTTCCCCACCGTCATCCCTCCCCTCCCCTACCTCCCCCCCCCCTCCTCCCCTCCCCCCCCCCCCTCCCCCCCTCCCCCTCCTCCCCCCCCCCGCCCCTCCCCCCCTCCCCCCTCCTCCCCCCCTCCCCCCCTCCCCCCTCCTCCCCCCCCCCCCCCTCCCCCCTCCTCCCCCCTCCCCCCCTCCCCCCTCCCCCCCTCCCCCCCCCTCGCACTCCCCTCCCTCCCCCTCACTCTCCCCCCTCCCCCCCCTCACTCTCCCTCCCTCCCCCCCCCTCACTCTCTCGTCCCTCCCCCCTCCCCCCTCCCTCCCCCCTCCCTGCCCCTCCCTCCCCCCCCTCCCCCCTCCCCCCCCCCTCTCCCTCCCTCCCCCTCATCCCCCCCCTTCACTCTCCCCCCCGCCCCCTCCCCCCCCTCCCTCCCCCTCCCCCCTCCCCCCTCCCCCCTCTCCACCCCCTCATCCCCATTCCCCCCTCCCCCCCTCATCCCCCCTCCCTCCCCCCCTGCCCTACCCCTCCCTCCCCCTCCCCCCTCCCTACCCTCCTTCCCCCTCCCTCCCCCCTCCTCCTCCCCCCCTCCTACCCTCCTCCCCCCTCCTCCCCCCCTCCCTCCTCCCCCCCTCCCTCCTCCCCCCCACCCTCCCCCCCTCCCTCCCCCCCCCTCCCTCCCTCCCCCCATCCCCCCCCCTCCCTCCCCCCCCCCCTCCCCCCGCCCTCTCCCCCCTCCCCCCCTCCTCCCTCTCCCCCCCTCCCTCCCTCCCTCCCTCCCTCCCCCCCTCCCTCCTTCCCCCCTCCCTCCCTCGCCCCCCCTCCCTCCCGCGCCTCCCCCCCCTCCCTCCCTCCCCCCCCCCCTCCCCTCCCCCCCCCCCCCCCCCCCCCTCCCCCCCCCCTCCCTCCCCCCCCCCCTCCCTCCCCCCCCCCCCCCTCCCTCCCCCCCTCCCTCCCTCCCCCTCCCTCCCCCCCCTCCCCTCCCCCCCATCCCCCCCCTCCTCCCCCCCCCTCCCTCCCCCCTCCCCCCCCTCCCTCCCCCCCCCTACCTCCCTCCCCCTCCCTCCCTCCCCCCCCCGCCCCCCCCCCTCCCCCCCTCCCCCCCCCCCTCCCCCTCCCCCCCCCCCCCCTCCCTCCCCCTCCCCCCCTCCCCCTCCCATAGGCGCCCCCCCGCCCTCCCCCCCCTCGCCACCCCCCTCCCCCCCGGCCCCCCACGGAACATCACCCCCCTCCCCCCCTCGCCCCCCCACTTCCCTCGCCCCCCCTCCCTCCCCCCCCTCGCCCCTCCCCCACTCGCCCCCACTCCCTCGCCCGCACTCCTCCCCCCCTCGCCCCACTCGCCCCCCCTCTCCCACTCCCTCCCCCCCACTCCCTCCCCCCCCGCCCCCACACTCCTCCCCCCCTCTCCCTCCCCCCCTCCGCCCCCCACTCCCCCCCTCCCGCCCCCACTCGCCCCCCCACTAGCCCCCAACTCCTCCCCCCCTCGCCCCCACTCCCTCCCCCCCTCGCCCACCACTCGACCCGCCCCCCCCCCCCCTCGCCCCCACTCTCCCCCCCCCTCTGCCCCCACTCCCCGCCCCCACTCGCCCCCACTCCCGCCCCCCCCGCCCACACGTCACCCGCCCCCCTCGCCCCACTCCCGCCCCCCCCCCTGCCCGCCCCCTCCCCTCCCCCCCCCCCCCTCCCGCCCCCCCCCTCCCCCCCCGCCCCCCCTCCTCCCCCCCCCCCCCCCCTCCCGCCCCCCTCTCCCCTCTCCCCACCCTCTCCGCCACCCCCACAGTGGAGGATTTTTAAGGAGATTTTTGTTGGTACTCAACGAAAATATGTTCCAGTGAAAAAGAAGGAATGTCAGAGAAGGGATAACCAGTCATGGATAACTAAGGAAATAAATGAGAGGATCAAATTAAAAACCAATGCATACAGAGTGGCCAAAATTAGTGGGGAACTAGAAGATTGAGAAAGCTTTAAAAAAGCAACAAAGAACTACTAAGAAAACAATTAAGAAAGGAAAGATAGATTATGAAACTAAACTAGCACAAAATATAAAAACTGATCATAAAAGTTTTTACAAATACGTAAAAAGGTGCCTCAAGTGAATGTTGGACCTATAGAAGATGAGAAGGGGGATTTAATAATGGGAAATGAGGAAATGGCCAAGGCCTTAAACAAGTTTTTTGTGTCAGTCTTCACAGTGGAGGTCACACATAGCATACCGATAATTGACTGTAGGGAGTGAGGACCTTAAAACAATCACTATTACTAAAGAGGTAGTGCTGGGTAGGCTAATGGGACTAAAGGTAGACAAGTCCCCGGATCTGGATGGAATGCGTTATTGTACTGAAAGAAATGGCAAAGTAATAGCAGAAGTATTAGCAGATGCGTTAGTTGTAATTTATCAAAATTTGCTGGACTTTCGGGATGTGCCAGCTGATTGGAAAACAGCTAACGTAACGTTACTGTTTGAAAAAGGAGGTCGACAAAAGGCGGGTAACTACAGACCGGTTAGCTTAACGTCAGTAGTGGAAAAATGCTGGAATCTATCACTATGGAAGAAAAGCAGGATACCTGGAAAAGAATGATTCAATCAAGCAGATGCAGCATGGATTCATGAAGGGAAAATCATGTTTGACAAAGTTACTGAATTTTATTTTTTGAAGATGTAATGTGTGCAGTTGACAGAGGGAATCTGGTTATTGTGTTTTTAGACTTCCATAAGGCATTCGATAAGGTGCCTCACAAAAGGTTGCTGCATAAGATTAAGGTACACGGAGTTGGGGGTAAAGTGTTAGCGTGGATTGAGAATTGGTTATCTAACAAAGAGAGTTACAATTAAATGGGTGCTTTTCCATTTGGCACTTGGTGACTAGTGGTGTGCCACAGGGAT
Organism: Sphyrna mokarran; assembly: GCA_024679065.1. Taxonomy (NCBI): domain Eukaryota; kingdom Metazoa; phylum Chordata; class Chondrichthyes; order Carcharhiniformes; family Carcharhinidae; genus Sphyrna; species Sphyrna mokarran. The sequence continues at coordinate 3,458,247 of JAGIQG010000034.1, forward strand.
TAATGCTGGAGCCTCAACTGTTTACTACATACATAGACGATCTGGAGGAGGGGACTGAGTGTTGGGTAACGAAGTTTGTGGATGACACAAAGATGAGTAGGAAAACAAATTGCATGGAGGACACAAAGTCTGCAGATAGATTTGGATTGGCTAAGTGAATGGGCAAGGATCTGGCAGATGGAATATAACGTTGGCAAGCATGAGGTTATCCACTTTGGGAGGAATAATAGTAAAATGGACTATTATTTAAATGCTGAAAAATTACAGCATGCTACTGTGCAGAGGGACCTGGAGGTCGTTGTGCACGAATCACAAAAACTCAGTCTGCAGGTGCAGCAGGTGACCAAAAAGGCAAATGGAATGTTAGCCTTTATCACAAGATGGGTGGAGTATAAAAGCAGGAAGGTCTTGCTGCAATTGTACAAATGTACTGGTGAGACTGCACTTAAGAGTACTGTGTGCAATTTTGATCCCTTTATTTGAGAGAGGATATATTAGCTTGGGAGGGAGTGCAGAGAAGGTTCGCCAGGTTGATTTTGGAGATGAGGGGACTAGCTTATGAGGAGAGGTTGAGTAGACTGGGCTTGTACTCGGAGTTTAGAAGGCTGAGGTGAGATCTTACAGAGATATATAATAAAGGGGCTAGACAGGGTAAAAGCAGAGAGATCATTTCTACTTAGAATGGAAACACGAACTAGGGGGCGCAGCCTCAAAATAAGGGGGAGTCAATTTAGAACAGAGTTAGGGAGGAACTTCTTCCAGAGGATAGTGAATCTTTGGAATTCTCTGCACGTTAAAGCAGTAGAGGCTTTAAGTCACAGGTAGATAGATTTTGGACCAGTAAGGGAATTAAGGGTTTATGGGGAACAGGTGGTAAGTGGAACTGAACCACTATCAAATCAGCCGTGATCTTATTGAATGGTGAGGCAGGCTCAAGGGGCTAGATGGTCTACTCCTGCTCCTATATCTTACAAAGAACAAAACAGCACAAAGAACAACAGGCCCTTCGGCCCAACGAGCCCACGCTACCACCCCGATGTTCCCACCTCGACCCGCTATCCCTGTCCATGTCCATAGATCTATGGATTGAAAACCAAATTTGAGACAATTTAGGGAGAATTTGTTTTGCCAGTTAACCTAAGAACACATCTTTGGGATATGGGAGGAAACCAGAGTGCCTGGAGAAAACCCACGCAAGCACGGGGAGAATGCGCAAACTCCCACAGACACAGGCCCAAATCCATGTATCTGCACAGCATAGCAATAGTCACTGAGCTGTCGTGTTGCCCATCAAATGGTCCAGGTCAAGCGTATACTAATGACGTGAAGCACTAAGATACTCTCGAAAAAAATCCAACGACCCATCGCGTGCATGCCCCTTGTTAGACAACAAGGTGGACCAAAGCACCTGTAGGATAAAAACAAGTACATCAATATCATAATGTATTTACACACTTCCAGGGACTCCCAAGGCTCATGATCCCTATTTTATATCAGTTTTTCTATACCCCTCCATTCCCATTCTGTTCATGGACCCCGAGGTCCTTCTGCACTGTAGCATGATGACAAAAAGCGGGGGGGGGTGTAATTTACACAGTGAGATGCCACGCTCTGGAGAATACTGTCTGAAAGGCTAGTGGAAGCAGATTTCATAATAACAATAGTAAGGAAATTGGATAAATACTTCTAAATTTGCAGGCCTTTGCATTTGAGATGAGAGTGGAGAGATTCAGAAGGGTCCAGAGGGGCAATTTTTCCCCACACAGGGTGGTGAGTATCTGGAACAAGCTGTCAGAGGTAATAGTTGAGATGCGTACAATTTTGTCTTTTTAAGAAGTGTTACATGGGTAAGATGGGTATAGAGGGATAGGGCCCAAATGCAGGCAATTGGGACTATCTTAGGGATTTTTAAAAAGAGGGCAGTATGGACAAGTTTCCATACTGTAGACTCTATGATCTCTGGGACAAGTGCAGGGGAGCAAACTAATTGGCTGCCTCTTTCAAAGAAAAGATGCAGGTCAATGGGCTGAATTGATAGATTTTTGTTGGGTAACTGAGGGATAAGGATACTAGACTGACAGACTAAATGGCGATCAGCCATGAATAAATTAAACAGCAGAGCAGGCTCGAGGGGCGGAATAGCCCATTCCTGTTCTGTTATTCATGTTCTTATGTTACTAATGTGCAATATCAAATATACCAGCAAATGAATACTTATGTGGATCAAAAGCAGTGTCTAATCCTTAATCACTTTTTGGCTCTGCTTAAATTAGTATTAAAACCTCTAGGGCTATAGGCACATTGGCACTGTTATTGCAAGAGGGTTTGAGTACAGAGTAAAGATGTGCCTTGTTGAGACTACACATGGAGTATTGTGTATAGTTTTGGTCTCCTTACCTGAGGAAAAATGTACTAGCCATTGAGAGAGAGTAACAATGATTCATCAGGTTGATCCCTGGAATGGGTGGGATTGTCCCAAGAGGAGATTGAGGAGAATGGGCCTGTATTTTCTTTTTAGAATGAGAGGTAATTGAAATGTGCAATATTTTACAGGGCTCAACAAGGTGGGTTTAGGAAGGTGTTTCCCCTGGTTGGGATGGGGTTCAGAACCAGGGTACACAGTCACAGACATAGGTCAGCCATTCAGCACTAAGATGAGAAATTTCTCCACTTGGCATGGTCTATCATGGAATTCTGCCCATGGAGTTGTATAGGCTCAGTTATTGAGTATGTTTTTAAATGTTAATGATATCAAGGGATGGCATGGTAGCGCAGTAGTCAGCACTGCTACCTCACGGTTCCACAGACCTGGGTTTGGGTGCGGCTTTGGGTAACTGTGGGGTTTGCACATTCTTCCCATGTCTATGGTTTCCTCCAAGTGTTCCAGTTGCCTCCCACAATCCAAAGATGTGCAGGTTTGGTAGATTGGCCTTGCTAAATAGTCCTTTAGTGTCCAAAGATGTGTAGTTAGATGAATTGGCCATGTTAAATGTGTGGGGGATAGAGGAATAGGGCAGGGAAGAGGGAATTGTTAAGATAACCCGTCATTGTCAGTGCACCTTGATGGGCAAAAGGCCTTTTCTGCACTGCCGAATTCTATGATACGGAGATTGTTGGGGAAATTTTCCTACCCCATCTGCCATGGGAATCTTGGTGGATGAAGGGGGGAAGCAGACCATGTGAAGGTCCATTGACCTCGGGCTTGATTTTCCGGTTTTGGGGCAAGTGTGGCTGGAAAATCCTGCCCTGTGTCAGAATGGTAGCCAGGATGTGGAGATGCCAGTTTTGGATGGGGGTGAGCACAATAAGAAGTTTCATAACACCAGGTTAAAGTCCAACAGGTTTATTCTGAATCGTGAGCTTTCGGAGCACTGCTCCTTCATTGCGTGACACACCTGATGAAGGATTAGCGCTCTGAATGCTCGTGATTTGAAATAAACCTGTTGGACTTTAATCTGGTGTTGTTGACTGTATCAAAATGGTGTTGTAGTCGAAAATCAACCATGATCTAGTTGACCGGTGGAGCAGGCTCAAGGGGCTGAATGGGCTACTGCTATTTCCTCTGCTACGAATACAAAATTAGCTATGAGACAGGAGGCAGAGAGTAATGGTGGACTTCATTTCATGGAATTTACACCCCTGGTGTCCTCCAGGGGTCACTATTAGAACAACTGCTCTTTTAGATACACATCAATGATCTGAACTTGGGTATAGAGGGAGCCATTTCAAAGTCTGCAGATGACATAGCTTGGGAATGTTGTAAACCATGAGGAAGATAATAGCAGGCTTCAAGAGGGCAGCTGAAATTTAACACTGAACTAGTATATTTGGTTGGAATGATGAGAAACAAAATTGTCTAATTTTATATAAGGGAACAAAAATATCTTGGCATGCACGTACACAAATCTTAGTGACAGGACCAAATTCATAAGGTTAGTTAAACCATTCTTGACTTTATTAATTAAGGCAGAGAGTACAGGAGCAAAGAAATAATGTAAAACCTTAGCTGGAGTATTGTATCCAACTCTGCACGCCACACACACAATGCACCAGGATTGAGGGACTTTGCTTGGAGAAGCTGAGATATTCTGTTCAGAACAAGAGAAGATCGAGGACAATTAATGACGGTGTCCAAAATCAGCAATTTTGATAGTAAACAAAAAGTAACTATTTCCAATATCAGAGAGGTGGATAATTTAGAGGATATAAGAAACAGATAAAGAACTAGGAGCAACCTAGAACAGCAGGGACAAATTGGATATCTCCTTCAAAGAGGAGTAAATAACTCATGCCATAACTAAGTGAAACAAGTTGTCAGATCTCTGATTCCATCCCTATTGAAAACAATGCACTTTTGCTGAATGTTCGCCTGTTTTCTCCTTACTACCATTATGATTTATAAATAATGGCTCTTGTATCCTGGCAGCTACGTAGTTCTGGCCGATTAGTCAAACAAATAACTAAAAAAAGAATATGGGGCCAGTCTGGGACTGGAAGACTGGAGAGACGCACCCTTGGAAACTCTACTTGGATTCCTGAAACTTTAACAGCCTTGTGTAAACAGGGTCTGAACGGCCAAATGGGCTGAGCAGGCTCCTCTGCTGCTTCGTTATCACTGCCTTTGCGTTTTTCTTGGGCTACACAAAATGTTAATTGGGAACTTCTGGCTTTTGTGGAGAGGACAGTGGCTTTGATAGATTGTCCTAGTGCATCAGTTAGTCAGGAACTAAAACCATAAGGAGAAGAGAAAATGTGCCAGATATATTTGATTTGTGGAGCACAGAAGGAAATAACGAAAGGTGGTGTTTTGAGCCTACTGGTGTGGGAATTGAGATCATTGCTCTCTCATTTTCTAATTCAGGGATGTCTCAGGTTGTTGACTTTGGGCCATATTGTGGAGCTTCATAAGCTGCATATCATGTTTCAATTATTGGCCCAGACTTCTGTGGACTTTTGCCAATCAAACCTCAATTTTCTTTATTTTACCTGTCCCTATGTGCCTTGAGAAGATTTAAATTTCTATAGTCCATGTGTATAGCTGCACCCCCAGTGTTGTTAGGGAAGGAGTTACAGCAATCTGACCCAGCGCCATTGAAGGAATGGGGATATAATTCCAGCTCAGGATGGTGTGTGGCTTGGAGGTGGACTTCCAGGTGGTTGCATCCACTTGTCCTTTTAGGTGGTAGAGGTTACATGTTTGGAACATGCTGTTGAAGGAACATTGGTGAGCTGTGCAACTTGTAGATAGTACGCACGGTGGCCACTCTAAATGTTGCTTGCCACTTGTTACATGGAGTAACCGTTGTGAGATCCAGTGTTTGCAGCTGTTTTTTCATATCACATGCAGTGAACCAAATTAGCTGAAGACTAGTATGTATGATGCTGGCGACCTCAGTAGGAGGCTGAGATGGATTATCCACTTACACTGCTGGCATAAGATGGTAACAGATGCTTCAACTTTGTCTTTTGTACTGAGCTGGGCTCTACCGTTATTCAGGAAGCAGAGGCCCATTGGGCCGCCACTCTGTCATGTCAGCTTAATTAATCACCACTGTAAATGACTCCGACTATAGAGCTTTGATTTGATGTGTTGGCTGTAGGATTGCTTAGCCCGGACTTTTTTGGGTATTCTTGGTGCTGCTACTGTTCTACGCTCATTGAGCCAGGATTGGTCCTCTGGTAATGGCAGAGTCAGTGATACCATTGAGAACCTCTGTTAAAATAATATGGAGTAAACGACTCATGCCATCACTAAGTGAAGCAAGTTGTCAGATCCCCATCTCCTCTCCCATCCCCATTGAAAACAATGGTGACTGCACTTTTGCTAAATGTGAGCCTGTTTTCTTTCAGTACCATTATGATTTATAAATAATAGCTCTTGTGTCCTGGCAGCTACGTGGTTCTGGCCGATTAATCATACAAATAATTCTGAAACAATAGGTCAGTCTGGGGCTGGAAGACTGGAGAGACACACCATTGAAAACTGTAGTCGGATTCCTGACATTTTAATAGGATCTGAATGACCAGTTCCACTGAGATCTATCTGGTGGCTGCTGCACTTTTAACGTGAGCCGTAGCTTGGCTTCATGTAAATGCCAATCTTAAGACTTTAAATCGGAACCGTTTGATCTGATTTATTATTGTCATATGTATTAATATATAGAGAAAAGTATTGTTTCCTGCACGCTATACACACAAAGCACACCAGACGTAAAGAAGGAAAGGAGAGAGTGCAGAATTTAGTGTTACAGTCATAGCTAGTTGTAGAGAAAGATTAGCTTAATGCAGGGTAGGTCCATTCAAAAGTCTGATGGCAGCAGCGAAAAAGCTGTTCTTGTGTCAGTTGGTACATGACCTCAGATTTCTGTATCTTTTTCCCAAAGGAAGAAAGTGGAAGAGACAATGTCCAGGGTGCGTGGGGTCCTTAATTATCCTGGTTGCTTTTCTGAGACAGTGGAAAGTGTAGACAGAGTCAGTAGTGGGAGGCTGGTTTGCATGATGGATTGGACTACATTCACAACCTTTTTTGTTTCTCAGGCAGAGCAGAAGCCATACCAAGCTGTGGCACAATCAGAAAGAATGCTTTCTATGGTGCTGTTCATACGCTGTTTATATATTTGGTGAATCGCTAAGAATATATCCCTTGCCATTCCTAATTTTCCCCCACCTTTGCTGCAGCGTGTTTTAATTGGCAGGAGAAAATGGAGAAGTTTATCACTGGTGTACTGGCCAGCTAAATTTACTTCACCAATCTCGCTGCTGCAGAAAAATCTGGGCCAGTGTTCCCATTAATTTACAGAAGTGTCAATCGGTGAAGCTATCAGATCTCAGCACTCAGATTTTGATTTTCTACACCAGTACAGCAATGCTCAGAGCAGCAATGGAAATCCAAACAGGACTAATCAACAAACAAGAAATAAAAGTGGAGATAGGCCACAAGCATCTTGGCATTTGGGTGGATGTGACTGTAATGTGGATACCTGTTCATTTTGACATGATCAAAATGTGGCTCCTTTTTGAAAGAATATTGATTAATAGCATAGGTTGTACCTTAGACCTAAGTGCTTGAGTATCAAAGTCCATTCCTTGGTCAGGGCACTTTCAGAGAGTCCACAATCTTGCTGCAAGGAAGTGGAATTTGCACGTTCCCTCCATGTCTGGGTGGGTTTCCTCCCACAGTCTGAAAGACGTGCTGGTTCGGTGCATTGACCTGAACAGGTGCCAGAATGTGGCAAGTTAGAGAAATTTCACAGTAACTTCATTGCAGTGTTAATGTAAACCTTAGTTGAGACTAATAAGTAAACTTTACTTTAAAAATTCAGGAGATAATCTGGTAAATACTTGAAAAACAAGGAGCAGAGGAGTGGGGTTAATTGGATAAGCAAGCGCACGCATGATGGGTTGAATGGCTTCAATGTTGTGTCATTCCGTGATTGGTTGAGTCATTGCTGCCTTTGCAATTTTTTTGGGATGCAGTGTACCTTGAATTAGTTCTTCTGGGTTCTGATGGATATCAGGGTGGTATTGGCAAACTGCTGAACCATTTTAATATATATAAATGACTTGGAAGAGGGAGTAAGTGGAGTGATCAAGTTTGCAGATGATACAAAGATGGCTGTACTTGCGGATAGTGAGGAGCATTGTCAGGCGATGCAGCAGGTCATAGGCTGGTAACTTGGGCAGATAGATGGCAGATGGAATTCAATCCTGATAAATGTGAGGTGATGCATTTTGGGAGAAAGAATGTAGGGGGGAGGTATATGAGACCTATTAAGAGTATAGAAACGCAGAGGGACCTGGGGGCTGCTGGTGTATAAGTCTCTGAAGGTGGCAGAGCAGGTGGAGAAGGTGTGAAGAAAGCATATGGTATGCTAGCCCTTATAGGAAGGGGTATAGAGTACAAGAGCTGGCCTTCAATGTTGTAGTTGTATAAAACATTGGTTAGACCTCATTTGGAATACTGCGTCCAGTTCTGGTCACCTTACTACCGGAAGGATGTAGAGAGTCTGGAGAGACAGCAGAGGAGGTTTACCAGGATGCTGCCTGGTGTGGAAGGTCTGAGTTCCAAGGAGAGGTTAGGCAAATTGGGACTGTTTTCCTTAGAAAGATGTAGACTTAGAGGAGATCTAATAGAGTCGTACAAGATTATGGGGGTATAGAGTAAACAGGGTTAAGCTTTTTCCTAGGATGGACTCAAATAGCACAAGGGGTCACGGACTTAGGGTGAGGGGGAGTAAGGTATAATTTGGATGCTAGAGGGTGATGGGAGTATGGAATGCGCTGCCAAGTAAAGTGGTGGAAGCAGGCACTCTGGAGTTATTTAAGAAATACTTAGATGGGTACAGGAACAGAATGGGAATGGTGGGGTATAGAAAACTGATTTAAAATAGGGATCATGAGCCTTGGGAGTCCCTGGGAAGTGTGTAAATAGATGATGATATTGATGTACTTGTTTTTATCTACAGGTGCGTTGGTCCACCTTGTTGTCTAACAAGGGGCATACACGCGATGGGTCATGAGAGGGCTGCTCTTGGATTTTTTCGAGAGTATCCTAGTGCTTCACGTCGTTAGTGTACGCTTGACCTGGACCATTTGATGGGCAACACGACAGATCAGTGACAATCGCTGTGCTGTGCAGATACATGGATTTGGGCCTGTGTCTGTGGGAGTTTGCGCATTCTCCCTGTGCTTGTGTGGGTTTTCTCTGGGTGCTCTGGTTTCCTCCCACATCCCAAAGATGTGCTCTTAGGCTAATTGGCAGAACAAATTCTCCCTAAATTGTCTCAAATTTGGTTTTTAATCCATAGATCTATAAACATGGACAGGGGTCAAGGGTAGAGGTGGGAACATTGGGCCGGCGGTGTGGGCTCATTGGGCCGAAGGGCCTGTTTCCCATGCTGTTTTGTTCTTTGTTCATTTGAAACGCTAAGCTTAAAACTATGTACAGAGGAGATGATAAATGGAGATGCATTCTTTCTCCAGTTTCTCTCTCACTGGCAAGTGAAGAATTTCCCATTAACATCTTTTCTTATCAGCAATAATTTTCATCCTATATAGCAGTCTGTTCTTCCCTTCAAACACATAGCTAAGCCATTCTTAAATGTTGGCAAAGCCAAATCTGCTGTTTTGATGGAGTAGACCATTTTGAAATCCTTTTTGTTTTAAATATTTCTCCCATACTCTATTTTAAATCCTCTGCATTTAATTGTGTAATTGTCGCTTTCCTTTAGACCCCCTAAATCAACACTAACGGCAACATGCCTTTTATAAACTGCATTTTGGAAAGCTTTCCCAAGGTACAATCCATCAAAACTAAATGCTGAGCCAAAGATGATAAGGGTAACTAACAGCTCAGTGGAAGAGCTGGATTTTGAGTTTGCAGAATGATCAAGGATAGGGTTCAGGGATAGGGTTTCGGAACACAAGTCATAGACAGCTGAAAACACTTTAAAGGTGGGGAGAGGGTGGTGTCTGTCATATGTGAAAGAGTTTTGGGAATTATAGGACTGCAGGGGGTAATAGAGGGGCATGGTTATGGTGAGATTTAATTACTGGAAACCACTCTACTTCCACTATCTGAACCCATCATAATTTGATACAGGCATTTAAAAGTACTCATCAATCTCCTCTGTTCAAATGAAATCAACCTCCATTTTATGGTCTTTCTTTGTATTTTTCATATGCCAGGCAGCAGCCTAATGGATCTGCACTTGCTTCTCATGCCTCATTCCGTGTGAAGCCCAATACTGCAAACAGTGCTCTAGTTAAATAAAACTGTGCCTTATCGTTGCTATACAACCCACTTGTAACGATAATCTAGAACAAACTGAATTTGTCTGCAGGGAGCCAAGAGTATAATTGCTGTATCGGTATCCTAACTGCAATACGCAGACAGCTGTGTGTTTATGATGGTCAGATAATGAGTTGCAGAATTCTTGAGGAAAATGTGTAGTCAGTCTGGATTTATCAGGACTCATCATATCTAACAGATTTGGTTGAACTTTTCAAAAAAATGATTAGGTGTGTAGAAAATGGCAGTGCAGTTGAGGTAGTCTAAGTGGACTTCAGTGAGGCTTTGGACAAGTTCCAACTTGGAAGATTGATTAAGGTAGGATGCCAGAGTTGCATGTCCAGAGGTCCTGAAGGCAGCAGGACATGTAGCTAAAGATGATTAAGAAGGCATATGGGATATTTTCTTTATTAATTGAGTATAGAACCAGGGCGGTTTTGATGGAGCTGTATAAAATGTTTAATAGGTCACATCTAGAATAATGTGTGCAGTTCCGATTGCAATGCAGTAGGAAGGGTGTAGAGGAGATTCACCAGAATGTTGCCTGGACTGGGGCGTTTTAGGTAAACACAGTAAGAGGTCTGACACCACCAGTTTTAAATCCAACCGATTCATTTAAAACCGATTCGGCTTTAAAGCCGAAAGCTTGTGAGTTTACTATCAAATAAATCGGTTGGATTTAAAACTGGTATTGTCAGACCTCTTACTATGTTTACCCCAGTCCAACGCCAGCATCTCCACATCATGGCGTTTTAGGTATGCAGAGAGTCTGGTTAGACTGTGGCTGTTTTCTTTAGAGCAGAGAAGGCCAAGCGGAGACCTGATCAAGATGTACAAAATTGAGGGATATCGATGGGAAGGATCTTTTCTCCTTAGCAGAGAGGTTAATAATCAAGGGCCATCGATTTAAAGTAAGGAGGCAAGAGATTTAGAGAGATTTGAGAAAAACCTTTACACTCAGAAGGTGGTGGGAATCTGGAACTTGCTGCCTGAAAGGGTGATAGAGGTGGGAACCCTCCAACATTTAAGAAGCATTCAGAAGCATCATAGCACACAAGCCTGCAGACCAAGTCTGGAAAATGGGGTTAGTATAAATCGGTGCTTGATGAGCAGCACAATGGGCCAAAGGACCTCTTTTAGTGCTGTAAAATTCTGAGCCTGTTGGACTATAGTCTATCTGAGTTATAAAATTTTCAGGCTGTAGTGTTGGGACAGTGGTATGGCACCTGAAGATTCTTGTTTTTGCTGAAAGTTCTGCCAGTGGCTTGGTTCCAAACCTTCGTCCCCACCCCACTCAAGGTCGTTTGAGCTTTTTGCTGAAACTCAAATTCCAATTTCTTTCCTTTCCGTAAGCTCCATTATCATCAGTACTGTTTTGAACTGCCATCAGGGTATTGAAATGGCAGTCCTAGATACTGAACCTTTAACTTTTTCTCTTGGGTCCATATAGTTATGCAGTTGAGTGTGACATCGAATGTAACAAAAGTTTATATCAATGTGTTACGTTACCTGTAGATCACTGACTTAAAGAGAGATAATGTGAAAATAGAGCTCCCCATCTCGGAAAAATCTTTTGCAGTTCACTATTTGTAAGGTCAAGTGGAAATAATCCTTTATCATCCTCCTCCACCACCGCCCAAAGCACCCTGAGTTGCCTGAACTTGTGCCCTTTAAAAATGCCTCTGATGCTAACACTACTTCTCTCGTGCCAAAAAAGAATACAATTATTTGCAAAGTATCAATCCTCATCTGACTTCAGTTCTCTTTTTCCTTTATTTTGCAGCTATTGGGCGATTGTGTGAGAAATGTAAGTACTGTTGTGTCTTGATTATTTTTGTAACCATCTTTTTTTGCAGTCTGTTACTTCTCTGCAAATTTTCTCCTAATTAGAAGAGTTGGCAACTAGGTCACTGGATCTTTATGGTTCTAATGAGTGTTTCTCAAACTGCAATGGAGGACAAAGTGCTGATTAAAGCACAACGCACAGCTTCTCATTCAAGGTTCCTGATCTTGCATAAACCTACCGGGGAGTTTATGACAGCCTTCAGTGACCCAACTCTTTAAGCTAACGGTTCAGACTGTTTTTAAAATGTGGGATTTTACTGCACATCAAAGGGAAGGAAAAAAAACAAGCCTAATGAAGTCTCACTATAGGAAAATATATGCTATACTCACTTTGAATGTGGCAAAAGTCTGTGGGGTGTGGGAAGGTTTCCAACGTGTCCTGAGGGAATGAAATGTGCTGATGTGTTGCTTTTTAATGAATGGCTTGAATTTTACAATCGAAGAAACACTTAGACACTCTCAAATACATAGTGTATTTAATTATCTCTCAAACTTCCCCTTGTCATACAAGAGTTCCAGCTTTCAAAACTAAATGACAGAAAGCCTTTGAACATTGTGACAGTTCTCGGTGTCCCATTGTTTCAGTCTCCAGCTGCACCATCCTTTGTCTCTGCTGCCTGGTGTTTTTTTTAAACTACGCGTCTGTAACCCTGTCATTCCTTGCCAGCTGTTGCCTTGTGTTTTGTTCGTTGCAATCCTATCATTGACTTGGGGTTCTTGTGTTTAAGGCCATTGCATTGCCCAATTTTCCGAACTCAAAGCAAACCACTTTGTGTAATTTGATTCTTTGCTGCTGTCCCTTATGTGCTTATGCCTCCTCCTCCTCATTATAATGAGGGAGTTGATGTAGAGATAAGAGAGTTGGCAAAACCAAAAGATTTGTAAAAATGCACAAACAGCAAAGAAACAGTTACAGGAAGAGGTTCACGACCATGACTACCTCCATCATATAACCTATGTCAGTTGTGATCTCTTCTGCACATATGAACATAAAATGCAGGAGAGGAAGTAAGCCACTCAGCCCTTTGAGCCTGCTCCACCATTCAATAAGATCATGGCTGATTGGATTATAACTTCAACACCACGTTTCCACACCTCTGATAATCTTTCACCCCTTTGTTAATCAGGAATCCATCTCACTCTGCCTTGAAAATTTTCAAAGTCTCTGCTTCCACTGCTTTTGGAGGAAGAACATTCCAGACATTCACAACCCTCAGAGAAAGAAATTCTCTTTATCTCGGCCTTAAATGAAAGACCCCTTATTTTCAAACAGTGACATTTCGGTCTAGATTCTCCAACAAGAAGACAAATCCTCTCCATGTCCAACTCTGTTGGTACCTCTCAGGGTCTTAAAGATTTCAATCAAGTCACTTCTTACTCTTTTAAACTCTCCTGATCACAAACCTAAACTGTCCAACCTTTCCGCATAATACAATCCACCATTTCTGGTGTTAGTCTGGTAAATCTTCTCTGAACACAGATACTTCATGCATATTATTTTCTAACGCTTTCTGTCTTTTCTCTGTGTTCTACTTACTAGTTTCTTGAGTTATAAATTCCAATTAATCCACAGCTTTAGTGCCTGTACCCTATTACTGCTTTCACTCTGTCTCTCTTTTTCCATTTCCTTCTGGTACTGCCTCCTGTTGTCCCATTATTTTGGTTTTGCAATTTCTATCTTTGTGAAATATGTGGATGGCTCAGTGGTTAGCACTGCTGCCTCACCGCGCCAGGGACCTGGGTTAAATCCTGGCTTGGGGCACTGTCTGTGTGGAGCTTGCACGTTCTCCCCATGTCTGCGTGGGTTTCTTCCGGGTGCTCAGGTTTCATCCCATAGTCTGAAAAGTCATGCTGGTCAGGTACATTGACCGAACAGGCGTTAGAGTACGGTGACTAGGAGATTTTCACAGTAAATCATTGCGGTGTTAATGTAAACGTTGCTTGTGACTAATAAATAGATTCAACAGGGGGTTAGTGATGCAGAGCAATGCCAACACTGCAAGTTCAATTCCTATACCAGCTGAGATTATTCACGAAGGCCCCACCTTCTCAACCTTGCTTCTTGCTTGAGGTGTGGTGATCCCCAGTTTAACTCCCCACCGATCAGCTCTTCCCCTCAAAGGTCTTCTGGCACTCTGCCAACTTTACCTTTTACTTTTGTTTACTTTGACTCTTTCCCATTATATAAGTGGGAATACGTAGGCAGAGGACCAGAGAAATCAGTAAGAGCTACTAAGAGTTGGCTTTGGGTTAGGAATTCGGTGTTCTGCAGTTCTACAGTGAGTGATTGGAACTCTAAGCAAGCACAGTAATTCACATGTTTGCTCTTCCACCTCTGATCTGTGGACATCATGACCCTCCTTCCTCTTGACCATCCCTGGTAGTGCCCCTGGTCTTGGTTTCTACAGTCTTCTCCGGTACATTTTTCACCATCTTTAAAAGCTTCTTCAAAACCTGCCTGTTTAATTATGCTTTCAGCTGCCTCCCCCAGCAATTCCAAATATTGCTTAATCCTTGTTCCCTTTTTTCTAACATTTCTCTTTTTTGAAACTTTCATTCAATATATTTATCAAAAATAGCAGATTATTTTGGATGATTTTAAATGTATGCTTAATACCCATTCGCCAGCCATTAGTGGAAGTAGATTTTCCTGATTTCACAGAATTACGGCACTGAAAGAGGCCATTCGACCATTGTGTCTGCACCAGCTCTCCAAACGACCAACGTGACAGTGCAATTCCTCTGTCTTTTCCCCATGTCCCTGCACATTGTTTCTATTTAAGGATCCATCCAACACCGTCTTGAATACTTCAATTGAACCTGCCTCCATCACACCTTAATATCTGGAACTGAGAATCTACTCATAACATGAAACCATTGTCTATTGTCAGAAAAAAACCCATCTGATTCACTAATGTTCTTTAGTAAGGGAAATTGCCATCTCCAGAACCACATTTTAATAAATAAAAGCATTCCAGATCCTAACCACTGTGTGTAAAAGCTTTTTGCGAATCACTTTAAATCTATGCCATTTTACAAGCGGGAACAGTTTCTCCCTATCTACTCTGTCCAGCCCTCATGATTTTGGACATCTCTATCAAATCTGCTTTTAGCAGCTTTTTCTCGGAGAACAGTTGCAACCTCTCTAATCTATCCTCCCAAGTGAAGTTTCCCAATCTTGGAAGCATTCTTGCAAACTTATTCTGCCCTCTTTCCAATGTGTTCACATCCTTCCTATAACGTGGCATGTTTTCTTTAGAAGGCGCTCTTCAAATGCAGACAATAATAATATAAAAAATTTACTCCAACTTATAAATTAAAGAAAGGGTTTAATAATGCAACTTTATTACTCCAAACTTGGGGTCTTGCCCTGGGCCAATCTAAGTCCCCAAAATTCCCAGAAGGTTCTTATTTATAGTGAGTCAGCTGGTCATCATGTCATTCAGTAATTGGTTCCATGGTTTACTGGGTCAGCTGACCCTTACAACTTGTTACTGGTCACATTACATCCAGTACAAAATTCTCACCTGTTACATTCTAACATGGCACCCTGAACTATACACATTATTCCAGCTGATGTCTAACTAATGTTTCGTATAAGTTTAGCGTAACCTCCTTGTTCTTGTACTATATGCCCTAACAAAACCCTTGAAAAATAATAAACACCTTACTTCTTTACCTCTCAGTTTGAATGAAGGTCTATGAAGATTATTTATTTCAATAGATCTTTGGTTATATTGTTAATTACATTTATTGGATAATGTACATGCAGCATTTTAACTGTAGCCACAAAGAGCGAACTCTAGTCAGCCTCCTTTTGTCTTTCTCCCTCCCACGGCGACTTGCAGCTCTGGCAGAATCCTGGCATTATTATTTTTTGTGAAGTCTCATTGTTTTCTTGAATATAAAAATGATTACTGAGCCTGCACAGTTAATCTTTCAAACAAAAAAAGCACAGAGTGAAGATTACTTATTTCCTACCCATTCCTCAAGTGGCATCTTAACTTGTTGTTTTTCTTGACATATTTTACCAGCGTTGTGAAGTTTCAATATTGACTCTTTTTTTTCAATGTGGTTGATTGACTTGTCACCTTTTCTCTGCAGTCTGGGCCCTGCCATTTAATTTGATTAAATTGCTGGTTGTTGGGACAGGAAGTTGCAACAGAACATAGATCGAATCAGTGAGTGAGAAAAGCTAAGGCAGGTGACATTTTATGTGGACAAATGTGTGATTATCCGCCTTCCATCTCAGAAGACTAAAGTAGATTACTTTCCAAACTGTGATTTGGGAATCCCAAGTACACATCATTTGACACACATACAGGCAGGTACAAAATGGAATGTGGCCTTTATCTCAAGGAGGCTGGATCACAATGGGGAGGAAGTTGTACTTCCATTGCACAGATCCTTGATCAGACCCTATCTAGCATTGTATTGCATTTGATTTTGGGCTTGGCATATCAGGAAGGGTATAGTGGCTCTAGGGTGCTAGCCCAGCAATTCACCAAAATGATATAGAGCTAAGAAAATTAAATTGAGGATAGATTGTGTAAAACTTGTATTCACTTGTCAGTTGAGGTGATTAAAACGTTAAAATAATTCAGTAGGCTTGATAGAGGAAAAACTATTTTCCCCTGACAGGGCAATCATGAACATGGGAATGCAATCTTGAAATAGGAGCTGCGCCATTTAGAAGGGAAATTAAAAACTTCTCAAAGGCCAGTAGAAATGTAGAATTTTCTACCTCGAAGGGTTGTTGATACTGAGGCAACTGGAGCATTCAAGACTGAGATCATTTTTTTCAAATTGTTTGTCCAGGGAATGTGGGCATTTCTGACTAGACCAGCAGTTATTGCTTTAGAAAAGGTGGTGGTGAGCTGCCATCTAGAACCACTCCAGTCCATGTGTTGTAGGAAGACCGATTGTGAAAGAAGTATCCCAGGATTTCAATCAATGACCCTGAAGAAAAGGCTGTATATTTCAAGTTGAATTTGTGTCTATATATCCCCTGTTTGTGAACACAACTCCCACTCACCTAATGAAGGCGCAGTGCTCTAAAAACTTGTTACTTTTGCTACCAAATAAACGTGTTGAACTTTAACCTGATGTTGTGAGACTTCTTACTGTGCTTACTCCAGTCCAACGCCAGCATCTCCGCATCAACATATTTCAAGTAAGGGTAGTGTGTGGCTTGGGGGGGAGCTTGCAAGTATAGTGTTCCCATGTAAGTGCTGCCCTTATCTTTTGAGGTCGTAAAAACATGCGTTTGGAAGCTGCTGTTGAAGGAGCCTTGGTGAGTTGCTGCAGTGCATCTTGTAGATGGTCAACACTGCTGCCAGTGGTAGAGGGAGTGACTATTGAAGATAATGGATGGGATGCCAATCAAGCTACATTCTTGGATGGTATTGAGTTCCTTGAGTGTTGTTGGAGCTGCACTTGTCCAGACAAGTGAAGAATATTCCATCATACTTCTGACCTGTGCTTTGTAGATGGTGAGCATACTTAGGGGAGCCAGAAGGTATGTGACTTACCACAGAATTCCAGCCTCTGACCTGCTTTTGTAGCCACAATATTTATATGCCTGATCTGATTCAGTTTCTGGTCAAAGAAGTGTTGGGGATTCAGCAATGATAATGCCGTTAAGTGTTGTGGGGAGATTGTTTGATTCTCCTCTTATTGGAAATGGTTGTTGCTCGGCACTTGCATGGCATGAATGTTGCTTGCCACTTATCAGCCCAAACCTGAATATTACCCAATTTTGTTGCATGTGGGCACAGACATCTTCAATACCTAAGGAGTCACAAATGGTGCTAAACATTGTGTAATAAGAACAGAAGAATTGGAACAGGAGTAAGCCATCTAGCCCTTCGAACCTTCCTACCATTCAGTAGGATCATGACTGATCTTCTCGTGGACTCAGTTCCACTTACCCGCCTGCTCAACATAACCCTTAATTCCTTTACTGTTCAAAAATGTATCTATCCTTGCCTTAAAAACATTCAATGAGGCAGCTTCAACTGCTTTATTGGGCAAGGAGTTCTACAAATTCACAATCCTTGTGTGAAGAAGTTCCTCCCCAACTCAGTCCTAAACCTGCTCCCCCGTATTTTGAGGCTATGCCCCCTAGTTCTAGTTTCACTTGCCAGTGGAAACAACTGCCCTGCTATTTTATCTATTCCTTCATAATCTTACATTTTTCTTTAAGATCTCCCCTCATTTTTTTTGAATTCCAATGAGGATAGCCCCAGTCTACTCAGTTTCTCCTCGTAAGTCAACCCTTTCAACTCTGGAATCAACCTAGTGAATCTCCTCTGCATCCTCTCCAGTGCCAGTATTTCCTTTAAGTAAGGAGACCAAAACTGCACACACTTCTCCAGGTGTGGCCTCATGAGCAATTTATACAGCAGCAACGTAACCTCACTGTTTTTAAATTCCATTCCTCTAGCACTGAAGGACAAAATTCCATTTGCCTTAATTACCTGCTGCACCTGCAAACCAACTTTCTGTGATTCATGCACAAGGAAACTCAGGGTCCTCTGCACAGCAGCATTCTGCAATTTTTTACCATTTAAATAACAGTCCGTTTTGCTATTGTTCCGACCAAAATGGATGACCTCTTATTTGCCAACATTGTACTCCACGTGCCCGCTCTCTTAGACCATCTATATCCCTTTGCAGACTTTCAGTGTCCTCTGCACAGTTTGCTCTGCCACTCATCTTAGTGTCATCTACGAATGTTAACACACTACATTTGGTCCTTAACTCCAAATTGTCTATATAAATAGTAAACAATTACAGTCTCAACACTGATCCCTGAGGCACACCATTAGTCCCTAACTGCCAATCAGAAAAACACCCATTTGCCCCATTCTTTGCTTTCTGTTAGTTAACCAATCCTCTATCCATATAGTGTACACTTGACCTGGACCATTTGATGGGCAACACGACAGATCAGTGACTATCGCTGTGCTGTGTAGATCTATAGATTTGGGCCTGTGTCTGTGGGAGTTTGCGCTTTCTCCCCGTGCTTGCGTGGATTTTCTCCAGGTGCTCCGGTTTCCTCCCACATCCCAAAGATGTGCTCTTAGGCTAATTGGTAAAACAAATTCTCCCTAAATTGTTTCAAATTTGGTTTTTAATCCATAGATCTATAAACATGGACAGGGATCACAGGTAGAGGTAGAGGTAGGAACATTGGGGTGGTGGCGCGGGCTCGTTGGGCCGAAGGTCCTGTTTCCTGTGCTGTTTTGTTCTTTGTTCTTTAATACATTACCTGTAACACTGTATACCTTTATCTCAAGCAGCACCTTGTCAAATGTCTTTTGGAAATCCAGTTAGACCACGTTCACAACTTCACCATTGTCCACTGCACCCGTAATGTTCTCAAAGAATTCTATCAAATTAGTCAAACGTGACCTGCCCTACATGAAACCGTGCTGTGTCTTCCTAGGGGACAATTGATATCCAAATGTCACGCTATTTCTTCCTTGATGATAGATTCAAGCATTGAGTAAACATCCCCACTTCTGACCCAAAAATGGAGGGAAGTAATTGAAGATGGTGAGACTCGGACAGGATTGATAGAATATCAGGTGATGTGGATTATGATTCTGTTGTATGGTGGAGCGGGTTTGGAGAACATGATGGCCTACTCCATGCTCTTAAGAACTGGGGAGTGTGAGGGGCAGAGTGGAAGTTGAGAATAGTCTTGTCTGTTAGTCAGATTCCATTTCAAGAGCAAATAATTTATCCCCGTGTTTTGGGGCATTATATCTGAAGACAGTGCAACACTGCTAATGGATGTTAAAAAGAGGTACATTCAGCATGTTCCAGTTATTTAATATTGAAGATTTTACTGTCTGATTTGTAAATGAGCAGAATACTGCCATGACATGATTGTCAAAATCCAACAATCAACAGTGGCAAAAGCTGTGCGCAGTAGGTTTAATAACTAGTTAATTGGTTAATAGTGAGAGGACTTCAAAGTAATTCACTGTGGCACTTGAAATGTGGATGGTGTTGTACAAGTGCAAATCTTTCTTCTTTGGATCTAATTGTGCATGGCATTTTGCTAGGAAAGAAATGGCTGCTGCCTCCTGCCAAATATTGTCTCACAGGTAGTGACAAGTCCTCTAGTGCATTACTGAAGTGCACAACTGAATCCTGACAAAAGACATTCTGTCAAAGGTCTTGCATTCCCAACATTGACGTTCTTGCAGTTGTCTTGGTGGGGTGGAACAAGAACTTTATACTGTGTGAGAAGACGGTGATGATTGGCAAATGGACTCTGGTAGAAGCATTACCAAGGAGAATTTATCGGTCCATGTTGACTGTCAATTAAATTTTCCAACACCATCACCATCAGCTGGTGCATTCTTCACAGCAATGAGAACCCATTTTGCCAACCAATCAGCACTCCTCTTGTACCATATTTCTGCAAATTGTCCGGATGAGTGCAAGATGAGAAGCTTTGACAAAATGTCTTTTCTCAGCGATGTTCGAGTACTGTATTATTGAATAACTGTTTGATCCTGTCAGTTGACTTGACCATGGAGAGGGACAGCTCAATGCAATCTACTCCTTTCTGCCCACTTGTCAGTACATATTGCACCACCCTGCTTCAGTGGATTGAGATAGCATTCTATTACTGCTGTCCCTGTAACTAAATATAAATACGGCATTGGAACTGGATTTATTAATGCAGTATCTCGCCTAAGAGCTGAGCCAAATAGTCTTCAGGTGAAGCAAGCACACATTCTCCCTTTTGATTCACTTGTGGTTTTCAAGAGGAATTGGATGAACACCTGAAGATATAAACAGAATTGCAAAGTTATGGGAAAGGAAATCTTCCATAGCAACTGCTAAAATTGTCCCCTCACCTCAATAAAAAAGACACAAGGCCCTCAAAGAATTTTTAAAATAACTAGTTCAAAACAAAACTGCTAACTATCCTGATTCCTGTACTTGCTCTCACTTGTTAGCTATCTAGCTGGGAAGAGATGGAAATGTAGGAGAATCTAAAGCTAGAAAAACCTGCCTCTCCTATGCTGCTGATCCAGTTCCTCTGATCACAGATTCCCTTGAGATGGCACAGTGGTTAGCTCTGCTGCTTCACAGTGCCAGACATCCAGGTTCAATTCAGGACATTCTCCCTGTGAAGACTGAATTGCCCTTGCAGAAAGCCAGCATTGTCATGATGGGTCAAACGGTCTCCTGCGCTGTAACCATTCTATGATTTTATATTTCTGTCACATTCTTGTCTCATTTTGTGATGGTAATTCTGTGTAATGACACCTTCCTGCCTATTGTGGTGCTGCAGCCCTTCCACATGGAGTGTACTGACAGCATGGCAGGGTTTGTATAGACACGCATTTATAATGCAGATCTAAAACGAATAGCATATAATGCAGATTAAGATTGTTATGCAAGAACAATTTTAATTCGGTCACTTGCTATTAGTGACTGACTTGTAAGCACCAGTATACCTCACCCCAGTTCACCCCAGCCTAGATTTGAAAGGACAAATTCTGTAATAAACTGTACAGCTGTTTTTTCACAAGTGGACATGAAGTGTCTTCAGGTGTTCAAGTACAGAAGAGATCCTTCAGCCCCTCAAGTCTCCACCAGATAAAACTGCATTAATTCTACACTAATCTCACTTGCCAGCACTTGGCCCATAGCCTTGAATGTTATGAATTGCAAGTGCTCATCCAAGTACTTTTTAAAGATTGTGAGGTTCCCCGCCTCGATCGCCCTCTAAGACATGCATTCCAAACTCCCACTCCGGGTGAAAAAACTTTTCCTCAAATCCACACTTCAGCTTCCTGCGGCTCACTTTAAAGTTATGCCCCCTCATTACTGACCCTTCAACTAAGGGGAGCAGCTGCTTCCAACTTACCCTGTCCATACCTCTGATCCTCCCCTCTGCTCTAAAGAAAGCAATCTGATCCTATTCAACCTCTCTTCTTGGCTCAAATGCTCCATCCCAGGCAATATGCTAGTGAACCTTCTTGTACCCCATCTAGTGCTAGCACATTCTTCCTATACTGACATGACCAGAACTACACATAGTACTCCTAACCAATGCTGTCTACAGCTCCAAATAACCTTCCTGCTCTTATAATCATGTCACAACTGATTAATGCAAGTGTCCTGTATGCTGCCTTAACTATTCTGTTAACCTGTCTTGCTGCCCTAAAGGATCTGTGGACAAGCACCCCTAGATTTCTCTATTCCTCTGTGTTTCCTAGTGTCCTGCCATTCACTGAGTACTTTCTTGTTTTGTTATGGTTTGGTTTTCATGGGTTTTTAAAGGCAAAGCCTCAAACACACAGTGAGACAGTGATTTAGCAGTGTTGCCTCATAACACCAGAGACCTGGGTTTGATTCCCAGCTTGGGTCACTGTTTGTGTGGACTCTGCACATTCTTCCCATGTCTGCGTGGGTTTCCTCCAGGCGCTCCAGTTGCCTCCCACAGCCTGAAAGACATGCTGGTTAGTTGCATTGGCTATGCTAAATTCTCCCTCAGTGTACCTGAACAAATGCTAGAATGTGACGATTAGGGGATTTTCACAGTAGCTTCATTGCAGTGTTATATAAGCCTATTTGTGACAACTTTTTAAAAAAACTCAATTTAAAGAATATTATATAAACAAAAGATTGATTCTGGTCAGGTAATCAAGAATCCAACAACAGTTTGAATTCATTCAACTCTGGCCCACACCTCATCCTCTGGTGATAATATTGAAGCAAATTCAAGGCCTGAAAAGTTGGGCTCTTCTGAAACAACAGGATTCTCTTTTTTTCCTCCCTTTCTGTCCCCCATCACCACCACCTCCTTGGAATCTCTCTCCCTCTCTCTCTCACACACACACGCTCTCCCTCCCCACTCTTAGACATGTTTGGAGCCACTCTATTTGCACTACGTCTGCTGCCATCTTGGCCTCCCCCTCTCCAGATTCTCTCCAATGGACTTGTGGAGATTCCAATTTTCTTCATCCCTTTTTCTTTTATAGGGAGGTAGGAAGGCTGTTGTAACTGGATGAAGCGATAGGAATCAAGGAGGAGAATGTTTCTTTATTTAAGAAAGGGCATCTTCCATAGCAACTGCTAAAATTGTCCCCTCACCTCAATAAAAAAACACATGGCCCTCAAAGAATTTTTAAAATAACTAGTTCTAAACAATGAATCAAAACTGCTAACTGTCCTGATTCCTATACTTGCTCTCACTTGTTAGCTATCCAACTGGGAAGAGGTGGAGATGTAGGAGAATCTAAAGCTAGAAAAACCTGCCTCTCCTACGCTGCTGGTCCAGTTCCTCCGATCACAGATTCCCTCGAGGTGGCGCAGTGGTTAGCACTGCTGCCTCACAGCGCCAGAGATTTGGGTTCAATTCAGGACATTCTGTCTGTGTTTGTGTGGGTTTCTTCTGGGTGCTCCAGTTTCTGCCAAAGATGTGCAGGTTAGCTTAATTAACCATGCTAAATTGCCCCTTAGCCCCCTTGACACTAGCAAGAGTAAAAAGGGATTGCAGAAATAGGCCTGGGGAGGTTCGTGGTCAATGCAGACTTGATGCCTCCTTCTGCACTCTAGGGATTATATGATTCTCCTTCCCATCCTTGATGCTTCTCCAATTCTGTCTCTGGAGGAGTTGGGTGTGTGGGAACCTGTGATTGGAGAAGCAGTAGCACAAGGGAAAACAGGAGAGCAGTTCTCACAGATTATCTCTTGCATGCTCAGTTCCTCTCCAATCGAATGTCACATGGCTTTTTCCCTCAACAAGATACCACCTTCTGTAATTGCTCAACCCTGGACTATGGAGGATTCATAATGTATAGTCATATTAGAACCATAGAATCCTTTTAGTCCATTAGTTTGCTCCAACTCTCCAAAAGAGCATCTTACCCAGGTCCAGTTTTCTCCAACCTTCCAAAACCACTCTCCCCCTGCACATTTCCCATTGGCTAATCCATCTAACCACAGGAGCACCCTGTGGAAACCCACACAGACACAGGAGGAAAGTGCAAACTCCACACAGACAGTGAACCACAATCATAGGTGACATTCTGTTGGGGGATCTTCCTTAGATTTTTCGCCCTTTTTTTTGGTGGCTACTTATGATATTTTGAGGGCGAATTTGCTCGCCAGGCTTGTCTAATTTGAATCCTGGTACTGAGGGAGTGCAACACGGTCAGAGATGCATTATTTGGTGAGATGTTAGACCGAGCTGTCATCCCTCCTGAGTGGGCATAAAAGATCCCACAGTATTATTTCAACTAAGAGTAAAGGACTTAAGTTAGTGTCCTGGTCAATTTTTATATCTTAACCTTCTGATACAGAGTATCTAGTATTATCATATTGCTGCCAGTGGGAACTCACTGCGCAGAAATTGAGTGCCTCATTTCCTGCATTAGAACAATGACCACACTCCAAAAATGCCTAATTGGCAGTAAAGCGCTTTGGATATACTGTGGTCATAAAAAGTGCTACATAAATGCAGCTCATTTCATTTAAGCTCTTGATCACTGGTGCTAATACCTCCTTAGCTTAATGTCAGATTTTATCTGTATTTGCCTGTGAAGCGCCAGGGATTTTGCTTTGTTCACAGTGCATGTTGTTGAACAGCCCCCACAAACTTGTAACTTTGCTACCTTCCTAATAAAATCATTGAATCATACAGTGGATTTGACCAAGAGATTAGTGTTCTTTTAGTAAATCATATAATAATGTTAATTTTTGCCACACTGTTGCGCTGATGCGGTAAAGAATAATCCCAATGCTTACAACATAATTTCACAAGCAAGTAAACTTGCATGATTTTCTTTTTGTTTTCTGACTTGCTTTCTTTTCAATCCCCTATCCCTTCTGTCCTTTTAAGAATGAATAGGACTAGAAACGCCCATTGTGGCACATCAGGCTAGTCAAAAGCAGTATAAATGAATAGGTTAGAATCGAGTACACTTCCTATATTTCTCAAATGATTTTCCTGCTCAGTACTTGTTTAACTCATTTGTATAATTGTAGATGTTAGCAATCCTGAGTACCTCCCCAGGCAGGCCAGCCTCAACATTTGGATTGCATATTAAGGGGGAAATGGTAAAGGTGGCCTTTAATCCTTCCATTGCATTTTGTGATTATCAGAACAGGAAGAGGAAAAGAACACAGAACAGTACAGCAAAGGGACAGACCCTTCAGCCCACAATGTTATGCCAATTTAAACTAACCCTTCTGCCTGCCCTTGGTCTACTCCTTGCATATTCATCTGCTTATTTAAAAGCCCTTTAAATGCCCTTATCCAACTGCCTCCACCTCAGCAGCATGTTCCAGACACCCACCTCTCTGTGTTTTTAAAAAAAAACTTGCTCCTCACATCTCCTTTGAACTTTTCCCCCTCCCACTTTAAGTGCATGCCTCCTAGTATTAGACATTTCAACTCTGGGGGAAAAAGATTCTGACTGCCAATCCATGCCTCTCATAATTTTATAGGCTTCTAACAGGTCTCCCCTCAGCCACTGCCACTCCAGAGCAACAACCCTTGTTTGTCCAGCCACTTCTTATAGCTCATTGCCTCCAATCCAGGCAGCATCCTGTTAAATCTCTTTTGCATCTTCTTCAAAGCCTCCACGTCTTTGCTGTAATGTGGCAACCAGAATTGAACGCAATACTTAAAGAAATGAAAAGCTTGCATTTATATATAATATCTTTCATGCTAAAGAGCCAGTGAACTATTGCGAAGTATAGCTGCTGTAATAATGTAAGAAATGAATGTGTGCATAGCAGCATGAGGATGAGAGAGAATATTCTTCTGTGATGTTAGTTGCGGATTAGGTATTGGGAATAAATTGACACGCACTCAACCTTGCACTTGTTCCTCAGTGAAATAGAAACCAGAAATGCTAGGAATACTCAGTAGCCTGGCAGCATCTAAGGAGAGAGAAGCAGAATTAATAATTCTGGTCTATGATGTTTCATTAGTGTTCACTCAGGTGACTCAATACTGTGCTTTTTCTTCAAATTGTGAGGCTAGTTGTGGTAAGCTGTGGAAGGTATTGTAGTGGTCTGCAATCTTGTTGATTCATGATTTAAGAGTGTGAGCCAGGGTTCTCTGTATCTGTTTTTCTTCCTCTCTGCCTACATCCCAGTTGTGACACCAACCTCACCATCTCAAATTAACTCAACTGTAGTTCCTGTTTGGGAACAGTGTCCTCTCTCAATTTTTTTCATTCCTTTGGCCTATTTGCTTTAATCTGCAGTACCATGGGCAGCGTGGTTGGTGCAGGCTTGGAGGACACAAGGGCCTGTTCCTGTGCTGTAATTTTCTTTGTTTTTTTTTGGTATCAAATGTGTGCATCCATTTAAAAATTAAAGGAGATAACTTACAAGTGGCCTGCACTGTGTACTTTCCAGTGGCTTAAAACCTTCCTGGTCTGCGTTACTCCTCTATACAGTATGGATATCAGTATTAACTGAAATATTCCTTCTCATCAACTTTATAATGTCAAGTTTATATCGTCTGCATCCACACTTGAGCTAAGCTGACTTTTCAGTGCTGAACTGTTTGGCGATACCATTTCTCAAGTGAAATATTAAACCAAGGCCTTGTTTATCCTCCTGAGTATGTATGTATATCTATATATAAAGCGCTCAATTTGAAGAAGTGCAGGCAATTTCTTCTGACTAACATTCGTTGCTAAGCCAACAGCACCTTTTTTAAAACAAGAATCGGTTATTCAGCTATCTATGTTATTTCTATATGGGGGAACCTTAACTGATGTGCAAATTGTCTGCCTGAATTACAACAGTCACTTCATTTCATTTTAAAAGTAATCTATCGGCTGAGAAGCATTTGGGGATGCCATGAAAGACATGGTACAAAATTTAATTTTGTCCTTCCTCCCCACCACCCCGTCTTTTTTCTCCCCCCCCCGCCTCAACCCCAGCAATTGCCTAAAGAAGGAAGCTGGCAACCTGCTTTAGCCTCTCTGTATTTGCCTATTTGATGGTGAGTAAATGTTTCAGTTTCTTATTATGAGGATCAGAGAGGGAGGCAAACATACCGAAAATTGGACTGAAAGAGGGTTACTTTTTTGTGTGATGTATTACAAGTCGCTAAAGTTTGGTGAACGAAAACAAAACTTCATTCAAGCTGGCAGTGTTCTTATTTCTCAAAGTTCCGTCATCTAATTACTACATAGAGCTCAATTCACTGCTTCCTGTACCATGGCCAGATAGATTACCATTTCTCTCTACAGATGCAATTGAAGCTCAGGCTGATTTTATGGAGAAACTGGGCTGAATTCCACCGTTTGTAGCATAAATCTGTGGGGATTGAGTCCGTCCCTGAGTAAATGTTCCTTTTTAGAAATAAGCAGTGGCATTGGCTGGCACACAGTCTGCTTGGCACTGGGGAGAGGGTATCTGTGCCATGGGAATCCAGGCTATAAAGATGGTTTCACAGGCAAAGGATACAGACAGGCTTTTCTGCTTTTAGATGCAAAAGCAAAGAGCTGATCATAGTTAGATTGGACTGTACCATTTCCTCCGCATCCCTTTTATCTTCCATCAATCATTGGCTCCTCTCCCGTTTCTTGCTGCAACCCCTGACCCTTCAAACTACTGATGCAGTTACAGCTCGCTGCCTGTCAAGGTTATTTTCATTTTTGATACTGCGCTACCACACCCTTTTTCTTTGCTCTTTCTCTCATCTTTAATCTCCCGCCATGCGCTATATTTGTCAATGCTTTTTATTTTCCATCTCCTAAATAGCAGTTAGCCACTATCCCATGCTCTCTCATGTTGAGAATGCATCTCCACAAAACCCCCAAGTGCTTTCACATCCGAGTAGGCAAGGCTTTAGATTCGCCTTCGATGCGGTAATCTCTGATAAATGAGGCAGAACCAGTCTGCTGCAAACTTCTGATCAATGTTAACCTCCCTGACGACAGCATTCTCTGATGGTAATGGTTCACAGATATACAGGGATGGTAAAATTGGCAGTCTAATTATGACCCTTAGCATGTCACCTGTCTCACTGGTGTTGTATGTTGAGGCGGGGGGGAGAGCAATCAAGATGAAAATTACTTACAGAATGGAAGTGAAAAGTAATTATCGTAATTAGAGATGGAGTCCCTTGCTTAAAGAAATTCCAATACAAGAGACTTGCAACAACAGGTGTATGTCATGTTAGCTGCTTCTGTGAAGTTTGATGGTTGCAGGTCTGGGCAAGAGTGAACCATTTCTGTGATTCATTGTTAATGCTAATCGTGCATTGAAGAGAGACACATTCGTTCTGAATTTCCTCGAGCGCTTTGTGGATTTTCAGAATGCATGTGTAGAGAATTTCTCTGAAAGCACAATTCACTGAAATAAAGTCTGTGGAAATGAAAGCTGGCAGGTGTACATCAGATGTTAGTCCCTCTAGGCAACGCAGTTTAAGGGAGGAAAGTGCATTTTGCTGATGCATTTCACATTTTCAGAATGTCCCAGAAGGCTTCCCGGGCAATTCATTGCTTTTTGAACTGTTGTGCAGATGAACATAAGCATCAACTTTGCACACAGCAAGGTCACACAAACAAAATGAGATGAATGACAATTGAATTTGTTCTGGTTGAAGGAAGAATGTTGGCCAGGCCACCAGGTAACACCCCCTGCCTCTCTCCAAACAGCAATGTTTAATCTTTTGGACCTCCTGATTAACCTCCCATCTAAAAGTTAACACATCCAATGTGAGAGGGGCAGACAAAAACATGTAAGGGAAGAATCAAAAGATTCTGCTGGAAGCACTCAGCACCATCGATAGAACAGAGGATGTAATACAATTTGAGGCTCCTTCATTAAAATCAGAGGATATAATAGATGCATAACAATCAATAAATGAACAGGTAAAAAGGTGAAAGCATATATATACATTACAATACAAATGCAAGTATGACGTATTTAGGTAATAATAGGAGGTGGTCGAGTTGGAGAAATTGTTACTGTGAGGCCATAAGAGTTAATAACAGAAGATGTGCTAGGTGGGGAACGCCAGAGTACTTGAAGGAGGTGAGCGATGAGACAGGTGAAATGTAAAGACAAAAATTGTTATAGAGAGTAAGCTTCAAAGTTATTAAGAAGGGAAAAGGCAGATTGATAACTCTGGAGCAGACTTGCTAGCACAAAGTTCCAATAAGATTTACCTGATTTTGGAGTTAACATTCTATAAAATACTCTAGGACTGGGGAATCGCCACTTGAAGAATTGGCTCTTCATTTTTCATTTGCAAAAGCAAGCTGGCAGGACGTGCCCGTGAGTTCCCAAGTGTTGTGTTTGCATAGTAACATCAGTGTTGGAAAGAGCAGCTCCGGCCAGCTGTGGAAATCCTTGGAATGCAGAAATGGAAAATTCCACTCGTCTTTCAGTAACGGGGCTAATGTTTGATTTTTTTATGCAGTGAAAGCTTTTGGAAGCACTGTCTAGCTGATTTGCAGATCGTTGAGAAGCTATTAACACAATGTCTAATCTCCATGAATCTGTTTATAATCAACTTTCCTTTTATTCTGGGGAAAGGAGATGGGCAATTGATTCGAGCCTACCTAATCTGACAGGCAGTGTTATCCTGGTAAAACAGTTCAGACTGGGATTTCACCATTCAGACCCTAGCATTAACCTTCATCGTTTTAAATTGGAAGATTATGTGTTCAGACCCCATTGGCAGAACCTTGTGCATAATCAAGGCTGGCACTTCAGTGCAACATTGAGAGAGTGCTGCCTTGTCAGACCTGCTATCATTAAATTGAGGTGGTAAACCAAGGTACCGTCTGCATTTTTGGGCTAACGTAAAAGATCCCATGGCACTATTGAAAGAGAAATAGAGAGTTCTCATTATTCTGCCCAATGTTCATCACTTGCTGAACACAATTAAAACACATTAGCTGGCCATTTTATTTCATGTCCATTTACAGGATCTTGCTGAATGGAAACAGAATCCATCTGCCTACATAGCATTGACTATTCATTACCCGTGAAGAAATTTGGGGTAGCTCAAAGATGAGATGTGCTTTGTAAATTTGAGGCCTGTCTGCTCTTGTTGCTTTGCAAGTTGCAAATGTGTCTGAGGCAGAAGCCCAGTAACTAATGTCCAGTCAGGCAGGGTAGAAACTGGAATTTAAATTTTAAGCTGATTCCAAAAATTGCATAATCAAACCCAGTCTGCCTGCTCTACTGAGAATGATAGAAAAACCTAAGTGGAAGACAAGACCTGCAGTGCAGGACACCACCAAGGTTGCAGATACATGAAACTCAAATGGTGATTAGGCAAGTCAGAGATTAGGTTTAAAAAGTTTAGAGAATGGGGAGGAAAGAATAAATAAAGGCTGCAAAGTGTTCCATAGATCTGAAGTTCCCAAACATGACTTAACCAAGATTTAGTTGATTTTGGACGGCACAGTGGTTATTAATTTGATATGCTAATCACAGCAAGTTGATCTCTATCAGGAAGGAAAATTACTATCTGAATGCTGGCAGTTTAGGAAGAGTGGAAATCAATGTGACCTGGATGTCATGGTGAAGCATTCGCTGAAGGTTGGTACAGCACACGGTGAGGAAAGTTAATGGCATGCTGGCCTTCAAACAAAAGGATTTGAGTATAAAAAGTAGGGATGTCTTGCTGTAGTTATGCAGGGCTTTGGTGAGGCCACACTTTTTAAGCATTGTATGCACTTTTGGTCTCCTGGTCTGAGGAAGGACATTCTTTGTACTGAGGGAATCCAGCGAAGGTTCACCAGACTGATTCCTCACGTGGCAGGACCGACACATTGAAGACAAACTGGGTTGACTGGGCTTGTACTTTAGAAGAATGAGAGGGGATCTCATAGAAACATAAAATCCTGATGGGCCTGAACAAGCTATATGTGGAATAATGTTTCTGATGTTTAAGAAGTCCAGAACCAGGAGTCACAGTCTAAGAATAAGCAGTAAGCCATTCAGGACTGAGATGAGGGAGAATTTCAGAAAGTTGTGAAGCTGTGTAATTCTCTACCACAGAAAGCTGCTGGGGCCAGTTCATTAGATATGTTCAAGAGGGAGCTGGATGTGGCCTTTGTGGCTAAAAGGATCAAGGGCTTGGAAAAAAAGCAAGAGTGGGACCTAAAAGTGTATGATCAACCATGATCATATTGAATGATTGTGCAGGCTTGTGTAGGCCAAATGACCTATTCTTGCACCTATTTTCTATGTTTCTATATTTGGCATTCTATACATTCAAGGCACGTCATTCTATCTTTCCAAAGTAGGCTTTCAGTCTTGATATTGTCTTTAATAACTTAAGGCCTTAACTAGAACATCCAGGGACGCAGGTGACTTGTATTTAATATTGTGGGTTAACACTTGAAATGGGGTCCCTTTGTTACAATAGCCTTTTCTTACAGTCCATCATGGGTTTTTTTGGAGTGTTGGACCCCACCCTGTTCTGCCTCATTTTCCAGTATTTGAGACATGACATAGCTGCAGTTCTGTTTTTCAAACTGGAGGCTTGTGACCAGCGGCATGCCTCAGAGATCGGTGCTGGGTCCACTGTTATTTGTCATTTATACAAAGAACAAAACAGCACGGGAAACAGGCCCTTCGGCCCAACGAGCCCACGCCGCCACCCCGATGTTCCCACCTCTACCCGCGATCCCTGTCCATGTTTATAGATCTATGGATTAAAAACCAAATTTGAGACAGTTTAGGGAGAATTTGTTTTGCCAATTAGCCTAAGAGCACATCTTTGGGATGTGGGAGGAAACCGGAGCACCCGGAGAAAACCCACGCAAGCACAAGGAGAATGCGCAAACTCTCACAGACACAGGCCCAAATCCGTGTATCTGCACAGCACAGCGATAGTCACTGAGCTGTCGTGTTGCCCATCAAATGGTCCAGGTCAAGCGTACACTAACGACGTGAAGCACTAGGATACTCTCGAAAAACATCCAAGAGCAGCCCTCTCACGACCCATCGCGTGTATGCCCCTTGTTAGACAACAAGGTGGACCAAAGCACCTGCAGGATAAAAACAAGTACATCAATATCATCATCTATTTACACACTTCCCAGGGACTCCCAAGGCTCATATCCCTATTTTAAATCAGTTTTCTATACCCCTCCATTCCCATTCTGTTCATGTGCCCATCTAAGTATTTCTTAAATAACTCCAGAGTACCTGCCTCGAACACTTGGCAGCGCATTCCATACCCCCACCACTCTCTGTGTGAAAAAACTCCCTCTAGCATCCAAATTATACCTTACCCCCCTCACCCTAAGCCCGTGATCCCTCGTGCTATTTGAGTCCATCCTAGGAAAAAGCTTAACCCTGTTTACTCTATCTATCCCCTTCAAAATCTTGTACACCTCTATTAGATCTCCTCTAAATCTACGTCTTTCTAAGGAAAACAGCCCCAATTTGCCTAACCTCTCCTCGTAATTCAGACCTTCCATACCAGGCAGCATCCTGGTAAACCTCCTCTGCACTCTCTCCAGAGTCTCCTCGTCCTTCCGGTAGTAAGGTGACCAGAACTGGACGCAGTATTCCAAATGAGGTCTAACCAGCGTTTTATATAACTGCAACATTAAAGGCCTGCTCTTGTACTCTATACCCCTTCCTATAAAGGCTAACATACTACATGCTTTATTTATATTAATGATTTGGATGAGAATATAGGAAGCATGGTTGGTAAGTTTGCAGATAACAGTAAGATTGGTGGCATAATGGACAGTGAAGAAAATTATCTCAGGTTGCAATGGGATCTTGATCAATTGGGCCAGTGGGCTGATGAATGACAGGTGGAATTTAATTTAGACAAATGCGAGCTGATGCATTTTGATAGATTGAAACAGGGCAGGACTTACTCAGTTAATGGTAGGGCGTTAGGGAGAGTTACAGAACAAAAAGATCTAGGTATACAGGTTCATGTCCCTTGAAAGTGGAGTTATAGGTGGACAGAGTGGCAAAGAAGGCATTCAGCATGCTTAGTTTCATTGATTAGAACAATGACCACAGGAGTTGGGATGTCTTGTTGAAGTTGTACGAGACATGTCTTGTTCAAGAAGGGGAAGAGAGACTTTCCAGGGAATTGTAGGCCAGTGAGTCTTACTTCTGTTGTGGGCAAAGTATTGGAGAGAATTATTAGGGATAGGATTTATAGTTATTTAGAGAGAAATGAATTGATTGGGGATAGTCAGCATGGTTTTGTGAAGGGTAGGTCGTGCCTTACTAACCTTATTGAGTTTTTTGAAAAAGTGACCAAAGAGGTGGATGGGGGTAAGGCAGTTGATGTGGTATATATGGACTTTAGTAAGGCGTTCGATAAGGTGCCCCATGGAAGGCTTCTGCAGAAAATGCAGATGTATGGGATTGAGGGTGATTTAGCTAATTGGATTAGGAATTGGCTAGCAGATAGAAGACAGAGGGTGGTGGTTGATGGGAGATATTCATCGTGGAGTTCGGTTACAAGTGGTGTGCCTCAGGGGTCTGTTTTGGGGCCCCTGCTGTTTGTAATTTTTATAAATGATCTGGATGAGGGTATTGAAGGATGGATTAGTAAATTTGCAGATGACACTAAAGTCGGTGGAGTGGTAGATAGTGAAGAGGGGTGTTATAGTTTGCAGAGAGACTTGGACAAGTTGCAGAGCTGGGCCGAGAGGTGGCAAATGGAGTTTAATGTGGAAAAGTGTGAGGTAATGCACTTTGGCAGGAATAATAAATGTGTAGAGTATAGGGCTAATGGTAGGATTCTTAATAGTGTTGATGAACAGAGGGATCTTGGTGTATTTGTGCATAGATCCCTGAAAGTAGGCAGTCAAGTCGATAAGGTTGTTAAGAAGGCATACGGAGTCTTAGCTTTTATTGGTAGAGGGATTGAATTTCGGAGCCGCAACGTCATGTTGCAACTGTACAAAACTCTAGTGCGGCCGCACTTGGAGTATTGTGTGCAGTTCTGGTCCCCACATTATAAGAAAGATGTGGAGGCATTGGAGAGGGTACAGAGGAGGTTTACCAGGATGTTGCCTGGTATGGAGGGCAGGTCTTATGAAGAGAGGCTGAGGGATTTGAGGTTGTTTTCGTTAGAAAGAAGGCGGCTAAGAGGAGACCTTATTGAAACATATAAGATGATTAGAGGTTTAGATAGGGTGGACAGTGATAGCCTTTTTCCTAGGATGGAGAAAGCTAGCACGAGGGGACACAGCTTTAAATTAAGGGGTGATAGTTATAGGACGGATATCAGAGGTAGGTTCTTTACCCAGAGGGTGGTTAGGGAGTGGAATGCCCTGCCTGCGGCAGTTGTAGATGCGCCAAGTTTGGTGGCGTTTAAGAGGTTAGTTGATAAGTTTATGGAAGAGAAAGGAATGGTTTAGTTTGGAGGGTCATTGCTTTTTTCATAATTGGTTGGCGCAACATCGAAGGCTGAAGGGCCTGTTCTGCGCTGTAATGTTCTATGTTCTACATTGGTGAGACCGCACTTGGAATACTCATGCAGTTCTGGTTACCCTATTATAGAAAGGATATTGTTAAACTAGGAAGAGTGCAGAAAAGATTTACTAGGATGCTACTGGGACTTGATGAATTGAGTTATGAGAGTTTGGATATACTGGGGCTTTTTTCCTCTGGAGTGTAGGAGGCTGAGGGGTGACTTTATAGAGGTCTATAAAATAACGACGGGCACGGATCAAGTAGCCAATATCTTTTCCCAAAGGTAGAGGAGTCTAAAATTAGAGAGCATAGGTTTAAGGTGAGAGGGGAGAGATACAAAAGTGTGCAGTGGGGCAATGTTTTCACACAGGGTGGTGAGTGTTTGGAACAAGCTGCCAGAGATAGTAGTAGAGGCGGGTACAGTTTTGTCTTTTAAAAAGCATTTAGATAGTTACATGGGTATGATGGGTATAGAGGGATATGGGCCAAATGTGGGCAATTGGGATTAACTTAGAGGCCGTAAAAAAGAAAGGGTGGCATGAACAATTTGGGCTGAAGAGCCTGTTTCTATGCTGTGAACCTCTATGCTGCCTCACCTGTTTGTTTCTAAACAACTTATATTTTTATAGCAGCATAACATAATCAAATTGTGAGACACATTACAAGAACATACTAAAGCAGAATTTGACACAACCACATAAAGAAGGTATTAGGGCAAAACCAAAAGAGAAAATGCTGGAAAATTTCAGCAGTTCTGGCAGCATCTGTAAGGAGAGAAAAGAGCTGATGTTTTGAGTCCAGGTGACCCTTTGCCAAAACCTTTGAAACCCTTTGACCTTTTTGAACTTTGACAAGGGGTCGTCTGGATTCAAAACGTCAGCTCTTTTCTCTCCTTTCAGATGCTGCCAGACCTGCTGAGATTTTCCAGCATTTTCTCTTTTGGTTTCAGATTCCATCATCTACAGTAATTTGCTTTTATTGAAACGTTAGGGCAGGTGGTTAACAGCTTTATTTATTTTATTACTGTCACAAGTAGGCTTACAATGAAGTTACTGTGAAAATCCCCTAGTTGCCACACTCCTGTTCAGGTACACTCAGGGAGAATTTAGTACTGCCAATGTACCTAACCAGCACATCTTTCAGACTGTGGAAGGAAATGGAGAATACAGAGGAAACCCACACGGACACGGGGAGAGTGTGCGGATTCCACACAAAAAGCGACCCACGCCCGGAATCGAACCCAGGTCTCTAGCACTGAGGCAGCAGTGCTAACCGCCGTGTTGCTACTTGGTCAAAGGGTTAGGGTTATGGAATGCAAAGGAGGCAAAATGCGGTGGAGGGAATAACTTCTCCTGTGCTTCTTTGTCATCTGATATGAAAAAATCGTCTTGGTCATTTCTTTGACTCCATTTACAAACGATTTGTGAATGTATGTGGAGATTCTTTCTCCTGTGCTCCCCATCCCACTTGCCTTTCCTCGATTCTATTTGTTTTTAAATGCTGTTTCTGCTTAAAAAAAGTACCAGTTCTGACAGGTTCTGCATATTGTTGACTCATCATAATACTCTGTAGAGATGTTGACCAAACCAGATTTGTTTCCAGTATTTTTTTTCCTGATTTTGTTCCCAATGGATTTGTAGTTGCCTGTTTCTGTTTGTGTTCACCTTGTTAAATATGAGCACCTCATCAGCCTTCCCAGAACCGGCCATTCCTTCAGCATTTGGCACATCTGCTCACATTTTCTCACCCTTGGATAAATACTGTGTATCCTTGCAGCTTTATTATTTTGGAACCCTTAAAGCCCATCAAAGTCAATAATTATGCTTTGGCTGTCTGACTGTAGAGTGAAAGTTGTTCGTACATTCTCCATTGAATATTTGTTGGATGTAATCATTCAGAATGTTCTCCATTTTGTGCTCATCCTCAAAGTGAAATGGCGGATTTCCTGCTCTGAGTAAGAGGGATGACCTGACAGAAGTTGTCAAGGTTTATGAACAGGTTTGATAGAGCAAATTTAGACAAGTTATTTCAATTTGCAGGCGTTGAAGTCCAGAAACAAATTCAGGAGAAACACCTTTACCCAGAGAGTGGTGGCAATATGGTGCTCACTACCACAGGGAATGGGTTGAAGCGATTTGAATAGACACCTTCCAAAGAGAAGCTGGGTAAACACGTGGGAGAAAGTGACTGAAGGATGTGTTGATGGCGTTAGATGAAGAGGGGTAGGAGGAGGTTCATGTGGTATAGAAACACCAGCGCCGATCTGTTGGGACAAATAGCTTGCTTGTGTTCTGAAACTGCTTTGTAAATAGCCTAGTGCAATGTTCAGTGGGAATTTCTGACTGGTTGCAGGATTGGCTCTGGTGATCGCTCATACACTAATTTTAATAGAAAAAAATGCATGTCTAAAACACACAATACAAGTAAATATATTTGACTTGTATATTTACTTAAGTAATATACTTGAGCAATATCTCCACAGTAACCAAAGAAGTAAAACAATCACTGTGAGCAAAAAATACTTGCGCTCTTTTGTCCTACCATTTTGCTAACAAATGCATCAAAAAAGTAAAAGTTCACATACGTAGTTGCATAAATATGAATATTGAAGTTACATGCCAACCCGCTGTGGCAATTGTTGACTTATTTTTGGCTAATTGGAAAAGCATAGTAACCGTACAAATAAGGAGTGGGTCATTTAACCCCTTGAGCCCTCCACCATTTAATAAGCTCATGGCTAATCTGATAATGAACTGCCTATCCTCTTGCTAACCTCGAATCTATTCTCCTCTGCCTTTTAAGATGTTCAAAAACTCTGTTTCCACAATCTTTTTAGGAGAGAGTTCCAAAGGTTCTCAACCTCCGAGGAAGATATTTACGTGGCTCCATTTTATTTGAGCTACCTTTTGTTTTTAAATAGGCCATCGTATTGGTGTAGGTCATAGAAACCAGCTAAGAAAAGTCATGATAAGGTATGTTCCCTGTTCCATCTGCTTTCCACCTTACTTTCAGAATCAAATCCTTGATTTTGGAGTAAGTTCAGCTCACTGATAACATTCCATCTCTGGGTCTAAAGGTCTTTGCTTCAAGCTCCTACTACAGGACTTGAAAATAATGTAAGCTACAACAACCAGTATTTATATATCTCCTTTTGGGCAGGGAAGTACCTCAAGGCTCTTCATCAAAGACAAAAAAGGAAATGTCCGGGCTGATAGGCCTAAATGTTTGGACAAAGGGCTTGGGTTTTTTTAAAGAGGAACTGGAGATGACAAGACAGAGATGCAGAAGGAAAGTTCCAGAGAATTTTTCTTGTCATCATGGATATAGGGCTCGTTAGCAAGGCCAGCATTTCTTGCTCTTGGGATCTGCACAGCTGAAGGCACAGGCATTGATGGTGGGGCAAATTGAGTTGGCGGACACATGAAGCCATTGTCAAAGACTGGAGGAAGTTATGAGGATCTGTCACCTGCAGCCTTGCCTCTGCCATATGCTGCTGAAACTTCTACCTCCAGTGTTCCCCTGGCCAGCCTCTCGTCTACAATCCTCAATCTTGAACTCATAGAACTCTACTGTTAGCCCACTTTATTATAGAATACCCAGAGTGCAGAAGGAGGCTACAGTGCTGACTGTCTCTGACAGAGTACCTCGCTCAGGCCCCTTCCCCCACCTACCCATATTTATCATGGCTAAGCCATCTAACTTTCAAATCCTGGGACAACCAGCAGCAATTCAGCATGGCCAATCCACCTAACCTACACATTCTTGGAATTAGGAAGAAACCAGAGTACTCAGAGGAAACCCACACAAAAAAGGGGATCAGTGTGCATACTCTGCACAGGTAGTGACCCAAAACAGGAGTTGAAGCCTAGTCCCTGGCGCTGTGAGGAGTAATGCTAGCCATTACTATAATGTTAATATTCAAAGAAGAATAGACAGTTTTGGTTTGCTGGCTAATTAACCAACATCATTAAAACTGGCAGACTGATCACTATCTTATTTGCTGTTTGTACAACCTTGATGTGTATAAATGGACTGCCATGTTTATCTACATAATTGTACTTCAAAAGCAATTCTTTCATTGTAAAACACTTTGAAGTGACCTGCATGAATTCATATTTTTTTTTCCTGATTGCCTTCCTTTTTAGGTGATGGTAAATGTGTGATCTGTGACTCTTACGTCAGGCCATGCACGCTAGTCCGTATCTGTGATGAGTGTAACTATGGGTCCTACCAAGGAAGGTGTGTGATCTGTGGTGGCCCGGGTGTATCTGATGCCTATTACTGCAAGGAGTGCACTATCCAGGAGAAAGATGTAAGTTTGAAGAGAATTTCTTCTAAGACTAAGACAGTGTAGCAATCAAAGTATAGTTGACTTGTTTACTAGCAACCAATACAAACTGTACCATCAGAAATAAGACCCAGTTCGAGTATCTGATTAATCAGATATATAAATTCTTACAAATGCAAAAACTTAGTTTTGCAGCTCTTGCCTTTTGCCACTTGGAAAGATTTCCTCCCCCCGCCCTGGTCTTTCCCTGAGAGATGCCAAAAATATGGGAGTAGCCAAAGAATATTGGCTGCCAGTCCTCCAGTGCCCAGGATCACGTTCAGGAAGAAATCATTGTTGTAATAGAATGTTGAGCAAGTTGGGTCTGTAACTCATTTAGAAGAATCACCATAAGACCTAAGAGCAGAAGTAGACATTCAGCCCATCGAGTCTGTTCTGCATTCAGTGAGATCATGACTAATCTGCTCTGATAATCCTCAGTTGCACTTTCCCACCTTATCCCACAGCCTTTTATTCCTTGACTGATTAAAAATCTGTTTATCTTAGTTTTGAATATACTTAACGACCTAGCCTCTACAGTAAAGAATTCCACAGATTCACTACCCTCAAAGAACAAATTCGTCCTCATCTCTGTTTTAAATGGGCGAATCCCTTACTCTGGGATTATGTCTTCTGATTCTTCAAAGGGAAACAACCTCTCAGTACCTGCCCTATCAAACCCCCTGAGCATCCAATATGTCTCAACAAAGTCGCTTCTTATTCTTCCAAACTCCAATGAATACAGGCACAACTTACTCAACCTCTCCTTATAAGAAAATCCCTCCATCCCCGGAATCAAACTATTGAACCTTCTCTGGACTGCCTCCAATGCCAGTATATTTTCTCTTAGATAAAGGGACCAAAACTGTTCACAGTATACCAGGTATGGATTAACTAGTCATGCCTTCTAAAGTTTTAGCAAGGTTTCCTTAATATTCTCCATTTTCTTTGAAATAAAGACCAAAATTTCAACTTGCCTTCCTGATTGCTTGCTGAACTTGCATGCTAGCATTTTGTAACCATCACAGAGACCCCTGCTCCCTCTGTGCTGCAGCTTTCTGCAGTCTTTCTCCATTTCAATAATACTCAGCTCTTTTATTCTTCCTACCAAAGTTCACAACTTCATAATTTTCCTATATTTTGATCATTGAATCCTACAGTGCAGAAGGAGGCCATTCGGCCCATTGAGTCTGCACCAACCACAATCCCACCCAGACCCTATTCCCATAACCCCATGCATTTGCCCTAGCTAGTCCCCCTTACACTCTGGGGCAATTTAGCGTGGCCAGTCTACGTAACCCCCACATCTTTGGACTATGGAAACCAGAGCAGCCAGAGGAAACCCCCCCATGCAGACATGAGGAGAATGTGCAAACTCCACACAAATAGTGACCCAAGCCACGAATCAAACCTGGGTCCCTGGCACTCTGAGGCAGCAGTGCTGGCTATTGTGCTGTTCCATTTTAATGGTAGGTGATCTTATTGAAACAAGATCCTCGGGAGATTTGGCAAGGCGGATGCTCACAGGATGTTTTCCCCCCATGGAAGAGTCTAGAACTAGGAGACACAGTTTAAAAATAAGGGGCCTCTTTCAGAGGGGGGATGAGGAGACGTATTTCCTGAGGGTCTTTTATTCTCTTCTCCAGTGAGCTGTGGGCTGGGTTAGGCAGATTTCTGATTGACACTGGTGTTAGGCTTTGTGGCCTAAAGTAGAGTTGAAGCCACAATCAAATCAGACACTTGATGCATCAAACCTGGAATCTTTCTGCTGAATGTGTGCTCGCTTAGCAGATCGATTGTCTGAATACTGAAGTTCTTTTCTCTGGCTCTGCTTATCCTTTTTAATTTTTGCCTCCCAGAGAGATGGATGTCCAAAAATCGTCAACCTTGGCAGTTCAAAAACTGACCTGTTCTACGAAAGGAAAAAGTATGGCTTTAAGAAGAGGTGATCCGGGGAAATCTTTCACATTCCAACCTGAATGTGGGGACGCTGGAACAGTCTTGCAAAGGATGTTTAATGTTGCTGTTTTGCAGTATGAAGTATGGTATTTGATGGCACAAATCAGGCAGCATGTGGAGGAGGGTGATGGTTATACACACGAGTTCAATTACTTTGTTTTGAGTAGCTAGCTTATTTTCTAGTCTGTCCCAGCACAGTGAGTTTGGAATTGTAGGTAACGAATTACTGGCAATGAAACCAACACCAGAACTTTCGATAGCAACAATGCCAGTGATCTATTTCTGGACAGGAACAACTAATGTTTACCAATCTGTTGATTTTTACTTAAAAGAATTGGAGGAACCTACCATCTTAGCTGGTTGTGAGTTTAGTGACGAGGCATATAATTGTTCAATGAGTCAGTTTATGGTCATAACTTTCATTTCTGTAGTTGCAAAACCCAGTGTATTTCACATTTTAAGTACTGGATGCAAATAATTGCTTGCTTTTCCTCATACAGTTGATTTATTCTGACAGGAGGTTTGGTTTTTAATGTTTATCTAGGTTTTCATGTTAGGGTAATCCTGAAGCCCTATTTGTGAGTCACACTAAAGGAGTGTACGTGATGAGAGCTGCCAGATTTTTTTCTTCCGTGCAGGTCCTTCAACATGCTTCCTGGTTGTTTAGTTTGAACATATTCTACAAACACTTTTCTTTTCACTTGCGTTGAGCTGTGTATTTACAGAGATATTTGCTGTCCCCTCCTGCCCCCTTTGTCTAAGCACGCTGCTACACAGAGCCACATAGACTCAAAGTCCAAGGTTGGTCCCCAGTCTGTGCTAAATTAACTGACCTTCATTGAGGTGGGCAGGACTGGGGAAACAGCTTGCATTCTTGCATCTGATTGCCACGTAGTAATTCCTGCTGGAAGCTTGGGTGTTGTTCGCATGGGATAAGAATCAAACTCTTTATGACTAATTTCGCCCAATCGCAGTGGTTAGGTTGCATTCCAAGACTTGTGGTGGAATTTTCCCATCCCACCTGTCACTGCAATCATAGCGGGTGGGACACGGACCACGCAAATGTCCTTTGAGACCTTGAACTGGATTTTCTAGCCTTGGACAAGCATGGCTAGAAAATCCTGTCCAGTCTTGGCTTTCATTTAAGTATGGGTCACTTAAATGTAATGCTGTTGAGGGGAAATTAGTCGCAAAGTGTTCTTCCAGGCAAACAATCGGTACAAATTGCTCAGGACATTTCACTTGCAGCTAAGTGCTGTTATAGATGAGTTGGAGTACAAGGGCAATGAACTTTGGGGGCATGTTTTTTTTCCAGTCCTTATGACCCTTGCACAGAATGAGTCAGTGCCTTTTTTATGAGCAAGGGTACAGTGTTATTGGCATTAATCTGTTGCATTGCTAAGATAATGCTGCAAAGCACAACCCCAAAAGCAAGGGGGAATTGTTGCTATCCTTTAACCAGAATTAAATAAATTAAAAGGCAGCACAGTGATTAGCATTGCTGCCCACAGCACCAGAAATCTGGGTTCGATTCCCAGCTTGTGTGGCTGTGTGGAGTCAGTACATGCTCCCAATGTCTGCGTGGGTTCCGTCTGTGTACTCCGGTTTTCTCCCACAATCCGAAAGACGTCTGGTTAGGCACATTGGCCATGCCAAATTCTCCCTCTGTGTACCCAAACAGATGCCAGAGTGTGACAACTCAGGATTTTCACAGCAACTTAATTGCAGTGTTAACATAAGCCTACTTGTGATAATAAATAAGTAAAACTTCAAATCCAGTGCAGTGTGGAACTATCACTCCACATTGGAGAGGTGACCCAGTATGGCTCTCTGTAAATAAACTGCCCATGTTTCCTAAAACAGCCTACTTGACAGTTAATAAGGGTTTCCTTACTTTGTGCTTTTGCTTACTTGAAGGATTTGGTTGAGGTACAGCTTATTAATTAGTTTTCTTTTTGCACACCAGTTAAAGTTCAATGTGCACTGATTCTCATTTTTAAAATACTTAGAGATGTGGGGGATTTTTTCACCTTTAACCCCTCACCTCATATAATGTTTAACTAGAGTGCCCAGTGTCCAAGCTGGGGATACTGGCAGAGGGAAGAATTTACATGTGTCACATGCTCAATGTTAAAACTTGATGTGCTTTGACTCCTGGCACATCTCCCTTCCGGATGCAGGTACTGGCAGCCAGACTTGGACAAGTTGCATCCTGTTTCCACACTGAGAATCAAGTGCAGTTAAGGTGGGGCCACAATTGAGAGACCTGTTTTTTTAAAGTTATCCATGGTGAGGATGAAATATTTCAACAAGATCAGTGCACTTTTTTTAAAAAAATCAATTGGGAATTTATTAGATGTTAATCATATTTTGAATCCATATAAGTTTGTACCTCATCCATGCTATTTTCAGTACAGGGAAACTAAGAAATAAAATCCCTTGGTTCAATTGAAAGGGGAGTGACCCACAATTAAGAGTGTCACAGTACAGAGTCAGTTCAGAGCAGAAACTCCTTTTCTCCCAGAGGCTTCTTTTAGAATCTACTTGTACTGACCACATCCAGGTGCTTTGGGGGATTTGAGCAACTGTTGCTGCTTCTCACACTGCCACTCACTGGCTTATCCCACAGCAATGGCAGCGTTCCTCTTTCCAAAGACAGGTTTTGGTTCTTGGACAGGAATGTAATAATTGTGTGAGCCTGAAAGATTGACTGCATGAGCATCAGTTTTAAATGAAGTGCCTCCACTTTCACTTCCAGTTGAAGATTTTGTTTGAATACTTTAATTACTGAGCTGTGATTGTTCCCTTTTTTTAAAATAAACCAGTTTTTTTTCCTATCTGTGTCGGCTTGTACTTTCTGTCAGCGACGTCATAACTTTAGAGCAAGTTTTATTTAAATGTTCAGGATGACAGGATTATACTACAACTTGGTGGATTCAGGTTTCTCTTGTGGGTATTATCTGGACTTCTGTAAAGTAATGCAAAAGATGAGCTACTCAGTTGTGTTGCGACAGTGGCACTTCCCCAGTGATGTACACTAAGGGGAACTAAGCTTTCCCCATATTTATCAATGATTTGACATAAAGGAATCAAGAATTATATATTCAAGTTTGAAGATGATACCAAGTTGAACACAGCAAGTAGTACAGATGGGAGACAGATGGCAGTATAGGTCGTTGTCTAAAGTTTATTTATTAGTGTCACAAGTAGGTTTATATTCATAATAACATGGGACATCATAGTGGTTAGCACTGCTGCCTCATAGCGCCAGGGACCCACAGTTGATTCCCAGCTTGAATCACTGTCTGGACAGAATCGACATGCTTTCCCTATTCCCTGGTTGCC
Source organism: Sphyrna mokarran (assembly GCA_024679065.1). NCBI lineage: Eukaryota > Metazoa > Chordata > Chondrichthyes > Carcharhiniformes > Carcharhinidae > Sphyrna > Sphyrna mokarran. Next base: position 3,501,938 of record JAGIQG010000034.1, read on the forward strand.
ACACTCTGGAGCCTGTTTGGGTACACTGAGGGAGAATTTAGCACGGCCAACGCACCTAACCAGCATGTCTTTCGGATTGTGGAAGGAAACCGGAGCACCCAGAGAAAATCCACAGACACAGAATGTGCAAACTCCACACAGACAGTGACCCAAGCTGGGAATCAAACCCAGGTCCCTGACGTTGTGATGCAGCAATGCTAACCAATGTGCCACCCTAACTGTGACATGGAGTTAGTTCAATGGGGGAAATTGAGGCCATTCATTTTGCATCCAAGAATAAACAAATTTGTTCCTCCTTTATAAATTCCTCAGAGGTTTGGACATTTATGTGCGCACATCACCAAAGGCTGGTGGACAATTATTAATGGAATACTGGTTTTTGTCTCCAGGAAGTCTAAACTACATGTGGGGGGGGGGGAGTATTTATTTTATACAAAGCCTTTTGTGTAAGTGTTCAGAACCTGAATACAATCAATTTTAATGCAAGCAATGGCAGGAGTCAGCCACTTGGTCCCTTGAATCTGCTCCACCATTCAATACAATTCTGATGGATCGGATTGTGACCTTTTAACCCCATTTTCCTGCCTGCCCCACCATTGCCCTTATAGTTCAAAAATCTGTGTAATGCGATATTGAATATACTCAGTGATGCAGCCTCCACTGCTGTCTGGGATATTTTTAATTTTTTTTGTGGGATGTGGGTGTCACTGACCATGCCTACATTGGGAGCATAAGAACTAGGAGCAGGAGTAGACAATTCAGCCCCTCAAGCCTGTTCTGTCATTTAGTTTAATCATGGCTCATCTCATCAGCCTCAATTTCACTTTCCTGCCTGTTCTCCATAACCTTCAACCCATTACTAATTAAAAATCTGTCCATCTCCTCAAATTTACTCAATGTCCTGGCATCCACCACAATCTGAGGTAGTGAATTCTACAGACTGACCACACTTTGAGGGAAATAATTTCTCCTCATCACACTTTAAATCTGCCAGCCTTATCTTAGAAGTATGACTCTTGTTCTAGAATGTTCCACAAGACGAAGCATCCATTCCACATCTATTTTGTCCAATATCTCTTATCTTATGTATCTCATTTAGAACAAAGAACAACACAGCACGGGAAACAGGCCCTTCGGCCCAACGAGCCTGCGCCGCCGTCCTAACGTCTTAATGACATATAGAGACCAATATAGGGAAAATTTGTTACCCAATCAGCCTAAGAGCACATTTTTGGGATGTGGGAGGAAACCGGAGCACCCAGAGAAAACCCACGCAACCACGGGGAGAACGCGCAAACTCCCGCAGACACAGGCCCAAATCCATGTGTCTGCACAGCAACAGCGATAGTCTCTGAACTGTCATGTTGCCCATCTGATGGTCCAGTTTAAGCATACACTAACGACATGAAGCACTAGGCCACTCCTGAAGTAACATCCAGGAGCAGCCCCCGCACGACCTGCCGAATGCATGCACCTTGTTGGTCAACAAGGTGGACCGAACAGCCTGTGGAAACAATTAAAGTATTTAAACAGTCCTCCTATATCCCTCTATCTGCAGACCACTCATGTGGCTGTCCAAGAGACCCTTAAACAACCCTAGCGTGCCTGCTCCCGCCACTCCACTCGGTAGCGCATTCCACACCCCCACTACCCTTTGTGTGAAAAAATGCCCTCTAATATTCGTCTTATACGTAGCCCCCCTCACCCTAAGGCTGTGACCCCTTGTTCTATCTGATTCTAATGGTGGAAAAAGCTTACCACCATTTACTCTATCTATAGAACATAGAACATTACAGCACAGAACAGGCCCTTCGGCTTTCGATGTTGTGCCGACCAAAATAAAAAGCAATGCCCCTCCAAACTAAACCATTCCCTTCTCTTCCATATACTTATCAATTAACCTCTGAAACGCCACCAAACTTGGCACATCTACAACAGCTGCAGGCAGGGCATTCCACTCCCTAATCACTCTTTGAGTAAAGAACCTACCTCTGATATCCGTCCTATAACTCATACCCCTTAATTTAAAGCTGTGTCCCCTCGTGCTAGCTTTCTCCATCCTAGGAAAAAGGCTATCACTGTCCACCCTATCTAAACCTCTAATCATCTTATATGCTTCAATAAGATCCCTCTTAGCCGCCTCCTTTCTAACGAAAACAACCTCAAATCCTTCAACCTCTCTTCATAGGACCTGCCCTCCATACCAGGCAACATCCTGGTAAACCTCCTCTGTACCCTCTCCAATGCCTCCACATCTTTCTTATAATGTGGGGACCAGAACTGCACACAATACTCCAAGTGCGGCCGCACTAGAGTTTTGTACAGTTGCAACATGATGCTGCGGCTCCTAAATTCAATCCCCCTACCAATAAAAGCTAAGACTCCATATGCCTTCTTAACAACTTTATCCACTTGACTGCCTACTTTCAGGGATCTATTGACACATACACCAAGATCCTTCTGTTCCTCAACACTATTAAGAGCCCTACCATTAGCCCTATACTCTACACATTTATTGTTCCTGCCAAAGTGCATTACCTCACACTATACCCCTCATAATCTTATATACCTCTAATAGATCCCCTCTCAGCCGACGTCTTTCAAGGGAAAACAACCCTAGTGCGTTCAATCTTTCCTCGTAAGACAGCCCTTCCATACCAGGCAGCATCCTGGTAAATCTCCTCTGCACTCTCTCCAGGGCCTCCACATCCTTCTGGTAGTACGGCGACCAGAACTGGACGCAGTACTCCAAGTGAGGCCTAACCAACGTTCTATACACTTGTAACATCAGACTCCTACTCTTGTATTCTATACCCCTTCCTATGAAGGCTAACATACCATACGCTTTCTTTATCACTTTCTCCACCTGTACTGACACCTTCAGAGACTTGTGAACCTGCACCCCCAGGTCTATTTGCGTCTCTATACTCCGGATAGTTTTACCTTTTATCCTATAACTCCCCTCTACGTTATTCCGGCCAAAATGCATCACCTCGCGTTTATCTGGATTAAATTCCATTTGCCATCTGTGTCCTGTTGTATTGCCTGGCACTGCTCCTCAGTCCCCACCAATCCAAGTACCTTAGTGTCATCAGCAAATTTGCTGATCACACCACCTACCCCCTCTTCCAAGTCATTTATATAAATCACAAATAGAAGAGGTCCTAGTACAGAGCCCTGTGGCACACCACTAGTGACTGACCTCCAGTTGGAAAAAGAGCCTTCCACTATTAGATCTCTTATTCTAAATTCTAGAGAGTATATGCCTAAACTGCTCAATCTGTTCATAAGCCAAACTCCTCATCTCTGGAATCAATCAAGGGAACCTGCTCTGAACTGCCTCCAATGCCACTAAATCCTTCCTCAGATAAGGGGACCAAAACTATACACAGTGCTCCAGGTGCAGTCTCACCAATGTCTTGTACATTTGCAGCAACACTTGCTTACTTTTATACTTTATTCCTTTATCTATAAATGCCAAAATTCAATTTGCTTTCCTGATGACTCGCATGCCTGTTTTCTGTGTCTCATGCACAAGGACACCCAGATTCCTCAGCACTGAAGCTCTCTGAAATCTCTCTCCATTTGATAATAAGTTGCCTTCCCATTTTTCCATCCAAAATGAATAACCTCACATTTATTAAACTCCATGTGGCACATTTTGACCCACTCACCTAACTATCCATAAAGTTTTTATTCCCTCATTGCAGCATGCTATCCCACTAATTTTACTGTAATCTGCAAATGTGGCTATAGTACCCTTTAACCCTGCATCCAAATCATTAATATAGATTGTAAATAGTTAGAGCCCAAGGACTAAACCATGTGCACACTACTATACGTACATTTGGCCCATCAAGTCTGCACCAAGCACAATCCCACCCAGGCTCTATACCCATAACCCCACATATTTACCCTGCTAATCCCTCTAACCTACACATTCCAGGACAGTAAGGGCATTGCCGATGCACCTAACTCATATCAGAGCACTGGAGGAAACCCATACCAATGTGGAGAATGTGCAAACTCCACACAAAGAGTGAACTAAGCCAGGAATCGAACCAATGTCTCTGGTGCTGTGATGCAGCAGTGCTAACCACTGTGCCATCCTGCTCACAACATACCTTGCCATGTCCAATGGCCTACGTATGTATACACTGAGGTACCTCAGAATTAGGCCACTCAGCTCCGCCACTCAATCATGGGTGATACTTTTCTCATCATTCATTCTCACCATTCTCCTGTCTTTTTCCTGTAATCCCTTATTAATCAGGAACCTATCTATCCCTGTATTAAAAACGCTCTGCAATTTGCCCAATCTGCCAACATGTTCATGTTCAGGACTATCCTCCTCACAGTTGCCAATGTTTCCAATCTTTGAATCATCTGCAGATTTTGAACTCGTGCCCTGAACAACACAGTCTAAGCCATGACTGTATATGGCAGGAAGAGCAAGAGTCCCAACACTGAGCCCTGGGGAACTGCACTGCAAACCTTCCCCTCCAATCTGAAAAACAACTATTTATCACGACGATAAGAACAAAGAATGCTGGAGAAACTCAGCAGGTCTGCTCCATCTGTAGAGAGAGACAGTTAATGTTTTTTAGTCCACTTGACTCTTCATCAGAACTAAAGAGAGAGAGAAGGATGAGAGAGAGAAAGCTGCGAGGAAATCACAACAAGATGTAGCAAACTTAAGAACAGACAGGTGACCTAATGTGGGGAAGGGTTTGCATTGAGGCAGTACGTTTATGGGGATTTTTTTAAAGCATTAAGGTTGGAGGAAAAAGGTCACATTATGACCATCACTCAGCCAATTTCTTATCCAAGTGTCCGCTCTCCCTTTTGTTCCATGATCCAGAATTTTGCTCACAAGTATATTGTGTGGCACTGTATTAAATCCATCTGCACCACATCAGTAGTGTTGCCCTTATCAACCTTCTCTGTTCTCTCCTCAAAAAACTCTATGTTCGATTTTCCTTGAACGAATCAATGCTGTCTTTCCTTATTTCACAAAATCCCTACAGTGCAGAAGGCCCCATCGAGTCTGCACCAACTCTGACTCAGGCTTACCACATAACCCCATATATTTATCCCTCCAATCTTCTTAACCTGTGTATCTTGGGGCTCTAAAGGGCTATTTACCATGGCCAATCCATCTAATCTAAACATCTGTGGACTGTGGGAGGAAACCCACGCAGACACAGGGAGAATGTGCAAACTCCACACAATCAGTGACACGAGGCTGGAATTGAACCCAGGTCCCTGGTACTGTGAGGTAGCAGTGCTAATCACTGTGCCACCCACCTATCTAAGGACTATTGATTTGGTCCAGAATTATAGTTTCCAGAAGCTTTCCAACCGCTGACTTCAAACAGACTGCTCTGTAGTTGCCGCTTTTATTCTTGCACCCCTTTTTAAGAAGTGTAACATTTGCAATTCTTTGATTTTGGATTATCATTGTCACGTGTTGGATTCGGTGAAAAGTATTGTTTCTTACACGCTATATGAACAATGCGTAGAGAAGGAAAGGAGAGAGTGTAGAATGTAGTTTTACAGTCATAATTGGGACGCAGAAAAGGATCAACTTAATGTAAGGTAGGTCCATTCTAAAGTCTAATGACAGCAGGGAAGAAGCTGTTCTCGAGTCGATTGGTACGTGACTTCAGATTTTTGTATCTTTTTCCCAAAGGAAGAAGTGGAAGAGAGAATGTTTGAGGTGCGTGGCCTCCTTAATTATGCTGGCTGCTTTGCTGAGGCAGTGGGAAGTGTAGACAGAGTCAGTGGATGGGAGGCTGGTTTGCGTGATGGACTGGTCTTTATTCATGGCCCTTTGTAGATTCTTGCAATCTTGGACAGAGCAGGAGCCATACCAAACTGTGATACAACCAGAAAGAACGCTTTCTATGGTGCATCTGTAAAAGTTGGTGACAGTTGTAGCTGACATGTCAAATTTCTCTAGTCTTCTGAGAAAGTAGAGGCCTCTGCGAGGATTTCTCCAGTCCTCTGGGCCCACTCTGGTGCCTAAGGAAGACTGGAAGATCATCTATCACTAATGCCTCTGCAGTTTTTACTCTCACCTCCCTCCCATGGATAGTTGAATGCATAAACTGTACACATTCCTTTAAACGGTAGTTACAAAATTGCGAAGTTCTGTTTTGTTCTGCTGGTCACAATGATGTCACAATAATCCGTGTTTGCCTGATACCAGCATGCTTTGATTGTCCCTCCAGATCTGCAGTGCAATTTTGTAATGTCCCATTTTCCTTGTGCCAAGACAAATAATGCTACAAAGCCTTGCAGTTGTAACTTTCTGTGGCTGATTGCCTAAGGCGTCACAATGCACTTCATTGTCCTCCCCCAGCACACTGTGCTGAAAACAAAACTGCTCTTGAGGGCTGCAAACATCACTGCCTTCTACCAGGTACAGTCAGGATTTGCACTAGGTTAACAACTCTCTTTGTCAGCATGCTAAGGAGTTGACCGTCTATGGGGGCAAGCGCATTGCATTATGAGCTTCACGAGGTTTAGTTTATCACCTCTTGCTAAGTTATTTACCCACAAACACTGTTCTGAGGGCCACTCAAGGTTTATTTCCGATGGTCGCTTGGCAGATTTGCGGTAGTCATGGGACACAAACTTGAATCCCCAATGCCCCACAGTTAGTTCCGAATTGTGACCATGACATTGTGGGGAAGTTGCCAAATAACCGCCTCGCATTTCACCACCAACCATCTCTTTAGACAAGTTCTATTTTAATTTGGTCTGTTGCCTCACTATATTGGGAGTGGTGATAAACCAGCCGCCCACTAGCCTCTCACTGTTCCCTGCGAGAAATCAATGCGAGAGTACCTTGAATGAAGTGAGATTTCAAGTTAAACGCATAAGGAAAATCAAAATATAGAGGCGACAGAAACATTAGATGCCCCTAAAGGAAGTATGAGGAAAGATGTTGGCACAGTGGTTAACACTGCTGCCTCACAGCACCAGGATCCCAGGTTCAATTCCTGGCTTGGGTCACTTTCTGTGTGGAGTTTGCACATTCTCCCTGTGTCCTCCGAATGCTCCGGTTTCCTCCCACACTTCAATGATGTGCAGGTTAAGTGGATTGGCCATGCTATATTGCCCCTTACTGTCAGGGGGACAGGCTAGGGTAAATGCATGAGGTTATCGGGATAGGACCTGGATGAGATGGTTGTCGATGCAAACTGGATGGGCTGAATGGTCTCCCTCTGCACTGTCAGATCCTATGATCTATGAAAGACTGAGCACATTGGAGGGATGTAATAAGCAGAAAAAAATTGAAGAAATGATTGACAGCTACCCCTCGATTCGAGGATGAGTACTCAAGATTGTGGGTTTCTGCCATGGGTCTTCATAGAAGTATAGAAAATAAAAGCAGGAATAGGCCCTTCAAGCCTGCTCCATCATTCTTTATGATCACAGCTGATCATCCAACACAGTCACCTGATTTCCCTCCCGCCCAGATCCTTTGATCCCTTTAAGCTCAAGAGCTATATTGAACTCTTTCTTGAGACCATATGAATGGGCTGAAACTCTCCAATCTCATACAGTCCGCTGCTGTGCAAGCGAGAACAGAAAATTTGACACTCAGCCAAATCTCCAAATCAGAGGTGAGAGAACAGGACTTGGTGTGTGTGTGTGTTGGGTGATTTATGACCATCCAGACACAGTGCCCATCCAGTCCATTGGCATTGGTTTAGCAGGACGTTGGCTGAGGCATTGCTGATAGAATTTCGCTAAAGCTCTCACGTGTCACTGGATGAAGGGGCCAAATGTATTGGAAATTCAATTTGCTGATGATGCAAAAGTAGGGAGGATAGTGTGTTGTCAAGAGGACAAAAAGATCCTCTGAAGGGATTTAGATAAGTTAAATGAATGAGCAAAAACATTGTCAGATGGAGTATAATGTGAGCTTGTCCAATTTGTCAGGAAGGACGGAAAAGCAGCAGATTATTTAAATGGAGATTGCAGAATTCTGAGGGATCCCGGTGTCCTGGTACATCAATCACAAAACATTATTACACAGGTAAAGCAAGTGATTTGGAAGGCAAACAGAATATTGTTGTTTATTAAAAGGAGAGTCGAGCATAAAGTTAGCAAGTGTTACTCTAGTTGTATAGATCCTTGGCTAGACCACATCTGGAGAACTGTGTATAGTTTTACTTGGAAAGGAGGAGGTTCAGAAGCCATTCATTGGATGAAGGGATTATCTAATGAGGAAAGGTTGAGCTTGTACACACTGCAGTTTAGAAGAATGAGAGGTGATTTGATTTGATTCATTATTGTCACATGTATTACTACACAGTGAAAAATATTGTTTCTTACGTGCTCTATAAACAAAGCATGCCGTTAATAGAGAAGGAAAGGAGAGGGTGCAGAATGTAGTGTTACAGTCATAGCAAGGGTATAGAGAAAGATTAACTTAGTGCGAGGTAGAGCCATTCAAAAGTCTGACAACAACAGGGAAGAAGCTGTTCTTGAGTCAGTTGGGATGTAACGTCAGACCTTTGTATCTTTATCGCGATGGAAAAAGGTGGAAGAGAGAATGTCCGGGGTGCGTGGGGTCCTTAATTATGCCGGCTGCTTTTCTGAGACAGCAGGAAGTGTAGACAGAGCCAATGGATGGGAAGCTGGTTTACATGATGGATTGGGCTACATTCATGGCTCTTTGTAGTTTCTTCCGGTCTTGGGCAGAGCAGGAGCTGTGAAAGAAAGAAGGATCTTATTGAAACATATAAAATCCTGAGGAGATTTGACAGCATAGAAGCTGAGAGGATGTTTCACCTCGTGAAGAAGGCTAAGCCTAGGGGACGCAGTTTAAAAATTAAGCATCACTATTTAAGACCGAGACGAGGAGAAATATTTTCCTTCGGAGGATCTGTGGAGTTCTCTTCCCGAGGGAGAGCAGAGGGGGCTGGGTCACTAAAAAGGCTGAGTTAGGCAGGTTCCTGATTGACGCAGAGGTAAAGAGTTTTGGGGGACAGGAAAGTAGAGTTAAGGTCACAATTAGATGAACCATATCTCATTGAACGGCAGAGCAGGCTCGATGGGCTAAATGACCTACTCCTGTTCCTATTTCCTGAGATGCACAAAAAGTGGTACAGGAGTGTGACAACAACTGCTCTGTACCTAGGAATTTTGTTGACTTGCATGGGCCTTTGCTATCAATACTCACTGCCATCATTTCTTGATATATTTTCCAAGTTGCAATGTGTGGTTCAGGGGTGGCAGTGTTACACTGCATCTGCTGCCCTTGTCCTGGGTAGTGGAGGTCGTGGGTTTGGGAGTTGCTATCAAGGAAGGCTTGGCAAGTTGTTGTTGCAGTGCTTCCTGTATTCAGCAACCAATACCTAGAAACTTTACTATTAGGCTGATTATCACACTGTTTTATGTGCAATCTCCTTGTGCACAAATCTGACTTATACTGTAACAATGACTACACTTCAGAAGCATTTTATTGTCTTCAGCTGCCCTGAGACCATGGAATGTGTTACAGAAACTCACGCCTGGAGAATATTCAGGCTTGGCCTGGCAGTGGTAAGTAATATTTAAAACAAAGAGGCAAATTTTCCACTTCCACCCGCCACAGGAGTCGGAATAGGCGAGGGGCAGACCGTGGAAAGGTCCATTGACCTTGGGCAGGATACTCCGGTTTCTGGGTGAACAAGGCCGGAACATCCCGCCCAAAGGGTTCTTTTTCATATTTTGTTCATCCTTAACTTCCCTTGAATTGAGTATTTTGGTCAGCCGTGTCAGAGGGCCTTTAAAAGTCTGTGGCTCTGGAGTCACACGTAGGCCAGACCAGGGAAGGATGGCAGATTTCCCGCCCTAAAAGACTAGTGAACCAGATGGGTTTTTCATGGTCATCAGTAGATTCTTAATTCCAGATATTTTTTTCACTGTATCCAAATTCCACCATCTGCCGTGGTGGGATTCGAACCGGGTCCCCAAAGCATCAGCTGAATTTCTGGATTAATATCCAGCAATAATAATAGCACTAGGCCATTGCCTTCACGTATGCCTATGTTAGTTGTCATGGTCACTATTACAAGTTTTATATTCCAGCTTTAATTAACTGAATTCAAATTCTACATCTGCCAGGGTGGGAATTGAACCCATGTCCCCAGAACATTAACTGGGCTTTTGGATTATTAGACCAGTGACTTTACCAGTACACCACCTAGACCACTGTCTTCCCAATCCAACCCTCTTGTTATCTCTTAACTGCTCTTAAGGGGAATTAGGGATGGGCAAGAATGGGATGGGATTGTCACTGAGGTACACTTCCCATAAGCAAATATTTGATCTGATTTATTATTGTCACATGTATTAATATGCAGTGAAAAGTATTGTTTCTTGTGCGCTGTACAGACATAGAGAAGGAAAGGAGAGAGTGCAGAATGTAGAGTTACAGACGTAGCTAGGGTGTAGAGAAAGATCAACTTAATGCACGATAGGTCCATTCAAAAGTCTGATAGCAGCAGGGGAGAAGCTGTTCTTGAGTCGCTTGGTACGTGGCATCAGACTTTTGTATTTTTTTTCCGATGGAAGGAGGCGGAAGAGAGAATGTCCGGGGTGCGTGGAGTCCTAGATTATGCTGGCTGCTTTGCCGAGGCAGTGAGAATTGTAGACAGAATCAATGGATGGGAGGCTGTTTGTGTGATGGACTGGGCTACATTCACAATCTTTGCAGTCTTGGGCAAAGCAGGAGCCCACACCAAGCTGTGATACAGCCAGAGAGAATATGAATAAAGTATAAAAAAGCTGAAGATGTGTCAAGAATAGGGAGTGTTCTTAAGTGATCTTAAACAAGAAATGTGCAGGGTTCAAGACTATTGGACACTGTTCGATTGACACAGAGAGATCTGGCAAAATGGTAATTAGGTTATAAAATCACTGGTCTGCATGTGGGTGGGACAAATGCTGAAGATGTGTACATCCTTCAGGACAAATACTAAACCTGACAAAGGAAGGAAGAGATTGGGATGTTGCAGTGCAGAGATTTCTAAAGGTTCATGAGTAACGCTGTGAAGTGATAGCTAGAATAGGGTATGCACTGGAGTATATTTATAGGACAAGTGACAATAAAGACAAAACATACTATTTTGTCCTTGTGCATAACCTTGGTTCTGCCTCAGTTAGGATTCTGTGTCTTATTTGATCTCCTCACTTTTGGTAGGGATCACTGAGACTTTGAACAGGGTGGAGAGAATGGCCCTTAGATTGGTTTTCAGTTGAAAGCCTCCATCAGGGTGGGCTCAAAGAGCTGTGACCCTGTGCCATAGACGCAAAGAGATTTGATTTGACTTAAATAGGTCAATGGAAGATCAAGGGTCACAAATTCAACTTATGTAAAGGCAGTAATTGATTACATATTCAAAGGTACAATTAAGGACCCCACCAGCCCCGGACATTCGCTCTTCCATCAGAAAAAAGATACAGAAGTCTGAGTCACACACTAACAAGAACAACTTCTTCCCTGCTGCTGTCAGACTTTTGAATGGACCTATCTCACATTAAGTTGATCTTTCTTTACACCCTAACTACAACTATAATACTACATTCTGCACTCTCTTGTTTCCTTCTCTATAAACAGTATGCTTTATCTGTATAGCACGCAAGGTACAATATCTTGCATTGTATATTAATACATGTGACAATAATAAATCAAATCAAAGTAGCTCTTCCCCTTGGTGAATATTGTTTTTTTTATATTTGTTGATGAGATCAGTGGCCAGCATTTATTGCCCATCCCTAATTGCCCTTGAACTGAGTGTCTCACTTGGCCATTTTAAAAGTCAACATTGCTGTGACTCTGGAGTCACAATGTAGACCAGACTGGGTAAGGATGGAAGATTTCCTTCCCTAGAGAACATTAGTGAACTAGATGGGTTTTTACAACAATCATTTCATGGTCATTATTACACTTCTTTATTGCTAGATTTAAATGTCACCATCTGCCGTGGTGAGATTTGAACCCGGGTCCCCAGAGCATTACCCTGGGTTTTTGGATTACTAATCCAATGATATATCACTGTGCCACTGCCTCCCATAGGCAATTGGCTCGAGTGGAGTGATTTATGAATCTTTTCCAGTGAGATTGAGATTGGTTCTCACTGATGTGGAGATCACCTCAGGTAAGGAAGGGGGCAAGTTTCAGTACTCTAAGGAAGTCTGAGAGAAATTTTCCAGATTTCACACAGTTATGGAATCTCTAGAGTGCAGAAGGAGACCATTCAGCCCATCGAGTCTGCACTGACTCTCTGAAAGAGCATTCTACCTAATCCCACTCCCCCACCTTATCCCCGTAACCTTGAACATTTTCTTTTTTCAGATCGCAATCCAATTCATTTTTGAATACCTCAATAGAACCTGCCTCTGAAGCATAGACTTCACCCACCTTAATTGGACTGGGTTTTTGTATCTGGTTTATAGCCACTCATATCAGAACGTAAGGATGACACGGTTAGCATTGCTGCCTCATAGCGTCAGGGACCCAGGTTCAATTCCAGCCTCAAGTCAGTCTGTTTGGAGTTTGCACATTCGCCCAGTGTCTGCGTGGATTTCCTTTGGGTGCTCCGTTTTCCTGCCAAAGATGTGCGAGTTAGGTTGATTGGCCATGATAAACTGACCCTAGTGTCAGGGGCATTAGCAGAGGAAATATGAGTGGTTGCAGGAATAGGGCCAGGATGGGATAGTGATAGTGTAGACCTGATGGGCTGAATGGTCTCCTTCTGCACTGTAGGGATTCTATGATTCTAATCTATAAGAACATACAAATCAGGAGTAGGCCACTCGGCCCTTGATCCGCTCTCTCATTCAATAAGATTGTGGCTAATCTGATAACTCTACATTCCTGCTGACCCCCTCAATAACCTTTCACTCTCTTGTTAATCAAAAATCCATCTAAGTCTGCCTTAAAAATATTCAAAGACTCTGTCTCCACCTTTAGAGGAAGAACATTCCAGAGTTCCACCCTTTGAGAGAAAAAAATGGTCCCTTTCTCTGTCTTAGATGAGCAACCCTTATTTTTAAACAGTGACTCCCGTTCTAATTCTCCCACGACAGGAAACACCCTCAATCATATTTCAATCAAGTCGCCTCTTACTCTCCTAAACTCTAGTGGTACAAGTCTGGCCTGTCCAACCTTTCCTCTTAAGACAATCCACCCATTCCTGTTTATTAGTTCAGCTAACTGCTCCTTTACATCCTTCCTTAAATAAGAAGAGCTTAAGAAGGCCACAATATTAGGCTGAAAGGAACAGGTATGTAGTGCGGTGGACATGGCAGTTGTGTGGGACGGACTAAAGGGACTCCAAAACCTTCTCCTGTTTATCCTTGTTTGCCTGTTTGTACTTCAGGAAGACCTGGCTTAGTAGATCAAAGAGAGAGAGAGAGACAGTGGATGAAATTTTGATTTGATTTATTATTGTCACATGGGTCTGCACATTCTCCTCGTATCTGTGTGAGTTTCCCCTGGGTGCTCTGATTTCCTCCCACAATCCAAAGATGTGTGAGTTAGGTGGATGGGCCATGCTCAAATTGCCCCTTAGTGTCCTGAGATGCATAGGTTAGAGGGATTAGTGGGTAAAATATGTAGGGATATGAGGGTAGGGCCTGGGTGGGATTGTGGTCAGTGCAGACTCGATGGGCTGAAGGGCCTCTTTCTGTACTGTAGGGATTCCATGATTCTATGTATTACTATATAGTGAAAAGTATTATTTCTTGTGTGCATTACCATTCATAGAGAAGGAAAGGAGGGAGTGCAAAATATAGTGTTACAGTCATAGCTAGGGTGTAGAGAAAGATCAACTTAGTGCGAGGTAGGTCCATTCAAAAGTCTGATGACAGCAGGGAAGAAGCTGTTCTTGAGGCGCTTGATAAGTGACCTCAGACTTTTTTATCGACCGAAGAAGATGGATAAGAGAATGTTTGGGGTGCATAGGATTCTCAATTATGCTGGCTGCTTTTTCTAGGCAGCGAAAAGTGTAGACAGAGTCAATGGATGGGAGGCTGGTTTGGGTGATGGATGGGGCTACATTCACGACCTTTTGTAATTTTTTTGTAGCCTTGGGCAGAGCAGGGGCCATACCAAGCTGCGATACAACCAGAAAGAATGCTTTCTGTGGGGCATCTGTAAAAATTGGTGAGGGTTGAAGCTGACATGCCAAATTTCCTTAGACTTCTGAGAAAGTTGAGGCGTTGGTGGGGCTTTCTTAACTATAGTGTCGGCATGGGGGGACCAGGATGGGTGATTGGTGACCTGGATATCTAGAAACTTGAGGCTCTCAACCATTTCTACTCTGTCATTAACGTAGATAGGGGCATTGTCCTCCATTACGTTTCCTGAAGTCAATGACAATCTCCTTTGTTTTGTTGACATTGAGGGAGAGATTATTGTTGCTGCACCAGTCCACCAGATTCTCGATCTCATTCCTGTACTCTGTCTCGTCACTGTTTGAGATCCGACCCACTACGATGGTGTCGTCAGCAAACTTGAAAATCGAACTGGAGGGGGATTTGGGTGCACAGTTATAGGTGTATAAGGAGTATAGTTGAAGGCTGGGAACACAGCCTTGTGGGGCACCGGTGTTGAGGATGATTGTGGAGGAGGTGTTGTTACAGACTGATTGTGGTCTGTGAGTTAGGAAGTTCAGGATTCAATCGCAGAAGGAGGAGCCGAGGCCCAGGCCACAGTGTTTGGAGATGAGTTTTGTGGGAATAATGGCGTTGAAGGCTGAGCCTGTCAATAAACAAGTGTCTGACATAAGTATCTTCGACGTTTAGGTGTTCTTGGGTTGAGTGCAGGGCCAGGGAAATGGCATCTGCTGTGGACCTGTTGTGGTAATAGGCAAACTGTAATGGATCCAAGCAATCCGGGAGACTGGAATTGATTCATGCCATGACTAACCTTTCAAAGTATTTCATAATGATGGATGTCAGAGCCACCAGACGATAATCATTAAGGCATCATTTCTTTGATACCAGGATGATAGTTATCTTCTTAAAGTAGATAGGGAATCTCAGATTGCTGTAAAGAGAGGTTGAAGATGTCTGCACCAACCCCCGCCAGCTGATCCACACAGGATTTGAGTGCTTTTCCGAGTAGCCCATCCGGGCCAGTCATTTCCATTTAGTCCAGAGAAATGTGAGGTGCTGTTCATTTGGATGTGGCAACTCTGGCAAGGTCAGCATTTGTTGCCCAGCTGTAAATGCACCTTTTAGTGGGTAAATAAGGAGGGCATCTAAAACAAAGTAAAAAGGGTCAAAAGCTTCAAGTTTTTACGACCTGACACTATAGTTAAGAAAACTCACCAACACCTCTACTTTCTCAGAAGATTAAGGAAATTTGGCATGTCAGCTATGACTCTCACCAACTTTTACAGATGCCCCATAGAATTCCGGTTGTATCACAGCTTGGTATTGGCTCCTGCTCTGTCCAAGAATGCAGGAAACTACAAAAGTTCTTTGAATGTAGCCCAATCCATCACACATACCAGCCTCCCATCCATTGACTCTGTCTTCACTTCCCACTGCCTCGGCACAAAGCAACCAGCATAATTGCAACGTCATGTTGCAACTGTACAAAACTCTAGTGCGGCCGCACTTGAAGTATTGTGTGCAGTTCTGGTCCCCAAATTATAAGAAAGATGTGGAGGCATTGGAGAGGGTACAGAGGAGGTTTACCAGGATGTTGCCTGGTATGGAGGGCAGGTCTTATGAAGAGAGGCTGAGGGATTTGAGGTTGTTTTCGTTAGAAAGGAGGCGGCTAAGAGGGGACCTTATTGAAACATATAAGATGATTAGAGGTTTAGATAGGGTGGACAGTGATAGCCTTTTTCCTAGGATGGAGAAAGCTAGCACGAGGGGACACAGCTTTAAATTAAGGGGTGATAGTTATAGGACGGATATCAGAGGTAGGTTCTTTACCCAAAGGGTGGTTCGGGAGTGGAATGCCCTGCCTGCAGCAGTTGTAGATGCGCCAAGTTTGGTGGCGTTTAAGAGGTTAGTTGATAAGTATATGGAAGAGAAGGGAATGGTTTAGTTTGGAGGGTCATTGCTTTTTATATTGGTCGGCGCAACATCGAAGGCCGAAGGGCCTGTTCTGTGCTGTAATGTCCTATGTTCTATGTTTGAATTAAGGACCCCACACACCCTGGACATTCTCTCTTCCACCTTCTTCCTTTGGGAAAAAGATACAAAAGTCTGAGGCCACGTACCAACCGACTCAAGAACAGCTTCTTCCCTGCTGCTGTCAGACTTTTAATGGACCTGCCTCGCATTAAATCGATCTTTCTGTACACCCTACATTCTGCATGCTCTTGTTTCCTTCTCAATGAATGGTATGTTTTGTCCGTATAGCGCGCAAGAGACAATACTTTTCACTGTATGTTAATACATGTGACAATAGTAAAAGAAATCTTTTCAAGTCATTCATTCATGATGAAAGTTAAAATGGAATAGAGGAGAGAGAAAGGTGGGACATCAGATACACACAAAACAACAAAGCAAGTTAACATAGCCATTTAAAAAACAGCACGTGGAATCCAGGGTTTGTATGTTTAAAAATAGAGTGCAGAGTAAAGAGGTAATGCTAACCTGACTTCAATTGTGTCTAGTTTTGAGCAGAGATGTTAGAAGAAATTTAGGAAGTTGCCGTGAGTTTAGGGAGAGAGACTGGACAAACAAATGCTGGAGAACTTTAGACAGCTGCTTGAACAGCAGTTCCAAAATGCTTTTGAGAAGGTGAATCAGGGCAGAATCTCAGCAGTGATTCACGAGCTGGAAACTCAAGGGATATAAATGAAATCGTTAGCTAAAGAATAAAGGGAGAGATTTTCATTGACACATTGGGTTGTCAGGATGGGGAATGCTGAACCGGAAACAGTTTCTGATTATAAAGTCTGCTTTTAAGGATGAAGTAGATAAAATATTTGATAAAGGAATCCAATATGTCGATACGCCTGAAAAGAAAAGTCTGGAGTAATGAGTAGGTTTGGGGAGTTGATGGATGTGGTTAGTATGTGGACAATAATCACTAGTGGCAAAATTTTACCAACTTAATTCTCTAATATAACGGTAGGGCCATTTTTAGAATTGGAATGTGAGCCCTTTCGCAGCATAAAAATACTAGAAATAGGAGCCCATTCAGCCCATTGAGCCTGCTCCACATTCATTATAATCTTGATTGATCTTCAATTTTGAGGACAGGCACAAAATATTAATCTGTGCCTCCGTCATTCCCTCATTTCCCACGATAATATCTCCTATCGCTGCTTCTAAATGATTCATGTCTACTTTAGCTACTCTCTTCCTTTTTAATATACTTATAAGATGTCTTACAAAATGTTTTTTTATATTCCTGACTAGTTTGCTCTCATGTTCTATTTTTGTTCTTTTCTAAGCAATATATTGGCGATTCTCTATTGGCAAACACATTTTGCAATCTTCCTCTGTGCTCTCTGAGTAGAGAATTTGGATGGGATGATCACTGAAATCTTGCTGCGGTTGATTGTGGAGGGACCTTAAGGTCCCACTGCTGATGGTGCACTCCCGCTGTGGAGTTCCCAGCAGTAAAGGGTGCGTTCAACGGGAAACCCCATTAACAACAGCAGCACCATAATATCATGTCATCAGTGAGCAGCGCGCTATTTCCCACGGCCATGAAAGACGCCCGCCAGCGGAGGTGGGAGTGGGAACTGCACTCCCCTGATCTTATGCTGCAATGATGGTTGACAGCAGGGAATGCAGCTGTAACAGAGAGAAGTTCTAGACAAGCAAAGTGCATTCCAAGCAATTGACAATCGCCTATCAAGCAGTGGTGACACTCACTGAGAGAAGAAATGTTTTAAACTGCAACCTCTCAATGGCCATGTCTGCAGCCCTTCCGTGCAACTGGTGACACCTTTACCACCTCGCCAGCTTTACCAAAGCACCAATTCCCACTGCGCACTCGACTCAGTGACTCTGACAAGTTGCTGACAATTCTAGAACCAGCTTCCCCTGGTTGGGAGATCCAGGGTTCAGTGTTAAGTGACCTAAAGTAGCTTTGAAACAATCTCAACTACTTTAAAATTGTTGTCTCACCAGGGTTTCCATTTGAACCTGCTCCAGGGGAAGCCACAAGAGGATAGGATCATGTGAGGATCCCAACATGACATCCTTTCCTTCTAATTTCCCAGCTTCCTTGCCCCCAGACCAGCCTCCGGGAAACTTAACCCTATGTTTTCGCTTCTCTACACGTCTTAAAACCACTTTTGTCCCTCTTCCGTTCACTATCCATTTGTCTTTTACTCTCTTTCTCTTTCTGTTATCTTTGTTTATCTTGCACATTCTTTCTCTCCAGCTTTCTGTGTGAAAATTAAGCAGAAGATCTCTTCTTAATGCATTCATTTGCAGGGCAGCCTCTTTGGCAACCTTGGCAAAACTTGTCCCTCAAAATTGAGTTGGAGGGGAATTTGACCATGCAATCTAGATAAGTAAGGCCAAGGACACAGCCTTGTGGGGCACTGGTGTTGCATCAGTAAAAGTTGGTGAGAGTGGTAGCGGGCATGCTGATGGTATAATCAACCTGACCTGCTGAGCATTTCCTGCCTCTGGCTCTCTGACCATACTTCCCATTCACCAATCTCTATCTGAGTATATTGATGCAGTGCTTCAATTGAGTACAGCTCTGGATGATTGTCCACCTTCTCCTTCTGCTCAGCTTGTTGAGGTATCCAGGAGAGCACACAACTGTGCTCAATAGTGAAGGAGAAGTAATTGGTTACGTATCAGAAATATCTGAATCAGAACCCTACAGTGAAGAAGGAGGCCAACAGAGGAGATGTTAGGGGTAAGTTTTTCACTCAGAGGGTGGTGAGTGAATGGAATCGGCTGCCGTCGGTGGTGGTAGAGGCAAACTCGCTGGGATCTTTTAAGAAACTTCTGGATGAGTATACGGGATCTAATGGGATTGGGAGTTATAGATAGGTCTATGGCTTGGTAGGTATAGATGTGATCGGCGCAACTTGTGGGCCGAAGGGTCTGTTTGTGCTGTAGTGTTCTATGTTCTATGAGTCTGCACCAACTACAATTCTACCCAGGCTCTATCCCTATAATCCCACATATTTGATTTGATTTGATTTATTATTGTCACGTGTATTAACATACAGTGAAAAGTATTGTTTCTTTTGCACTATACAGATAAAACGTGGAGAAGGAAGTGACAGTGCAGAATGTAGAAGCATAGAGTGAGAGTAAAAGATAGAATTAGAAGGGAATAGCTTGCAAGAAGTCCTCTTGGTCCGGCACTGTCTTGGAAAAAAATATTTACCCTCCTAATCCCCCTGTCACTAGGTTCAATTTAGCATGGCCAATCAATCTAATCCACATATCTTTGGGGGGAAACCAGAGCATCCAGAGGAAACCCACTCAGACATGAGGAGAACGTGCAAACTCCACACAGACAGTGACCCAAAGTCGGAATTGAACGTGGCTCCCTAGCACCATGGGGTAGCAGTGCTAACCATTGTGACCCCACTTTTACAGATGCACCATAGAAAGCATTCTTTCCATAGCTTAGTATGGCTCCTGCAAGAAACTACAAAGGGTTGTGAACGTAGGCCAGTCCATCACTCAAACCAGCCTCTCATCCATTGGCTCAATCTACGCTTCCTGTTGCCTTGGAAAAGCAGCCAGCATAATTAAGGACCCCCACGCATCCCTCTTCCACCTTCTCCCTTTGGGAAAAAGATACAAAAGTCTGAGGTCAGTACCAATCAACTCAAGAACAACTTCTTCCCTGCTGCCAGCAAACTCCTGAACGCATTAAGTTGATCTTTCTCTGCACCCCTAGCTGTAACACTACATTCTGCCCTCTCTCCTTTCCTTCTCTATGAACGGCGTACTCTGTCTGCATAGCACACAAGAAACAAAACTTTTCACCACATACATATGACAATAAGAAATCAAATCGAATACAGTCACATTGGGGCGAGGGTGGGGCTGGAAAATGGGCCAAACCATTTAGAAAATCCTTTGTCTTCTTCTGCAGGACTTCTCCAGGTGTAGGAGGGGTAAAGGGATGGGAGGGTGGGGCAAAACATTCTGCCCACTGAGTTCTGCAACTGCAGAAACAGCCCCAAACAAAGAATTTCCAGCATTTTCTACAATGTAGAACTCTTTCAGTTTCTTTCTGTATCTAAGACGCAACATCCTTCACACAATATTGTACACAATATTATAGAATCAGGGAATATTACAGAATCGGGGCATTAATAGGTAAGAAGATGGACTGTTAATGAATTCTATCCATTAACAAAGACCAGTTCTGATTGGAAACATCTTTCCATATTGGAAAAATCTGGTTAATGTAATGTTTTTCACATTTTTGTTCATATGTAGGATGTGATTGTCCCTGGCAATCACAGTCAGGGAGATGGTGTGGTGAGTCATCTTTCTAAATATAACTACGCGGCTTGCTTGGCCATTTTAGAGGGGCAGTTAAGGATGTTCTGAGTCTGGAGTCACATGTAGGCCAGGCTGGGTAAGGACATCAGTTTCCAGTTTATTTACTGGTGTCACTACATTAACACTGCAGTGAAGCTACAATGAAAATCCCCTCGTCTCCACATTTCACTGCTTGTTTGGTTACACTGAGGGAGAATTTAGCATGGTCAATGCATCGAACCACAGGACGTGAGAGGAAACCGGCGCACCCAGAGGAAAGTCACGCAGACACAGGGAGAATGTGCAGACTCCACACAGACAGTGACCCAAGCTGGGAATCACACCCGGGTCCCTGGCGCTGTGAGGCAGCGCTGCTAACCACTATGCCACACCAGATTTCCTTCCCTGAAGGTAAGCTGGGTGGATCTTTCGTGACAATCCGCTTGTTTCAGCGTCATCATCACTGAGACTAGCTTTCTATTTCAGATTTATTTAATGAACTGAACTTCAAGGTATCAAATGCTGTGGTGGGATTTGATCTCACAGCTGTGGGTTAGAAGTTGAGGCCTCCAATATTGTAACTATTGCATTCTTGCGATTCTCTAACAGGCCTCCTCAGACACACAAGGGCATCAGATTTCCCCGAATCATTCATCAGATTCCTGGATCTTTTTGTATTTATTATTGGAGCAGGATTTGGTATTATCAAATATTTGCGATTATAGCAACCTTTAGGTGTAGGGCACTGTCTTTCAGATGTGAGGACTGAGGCAAATTGGAATATGTCATTCGTTGCAGAGTGTTCTAACAAAAGAAACTGGTTTAATTGGTTTTACTTAAGCTTCTATCAGATTGATACCCCAGGGCTGGTCAATGCCAGCTTCATATCCCAATTTATCAATCAGCTCCCTCAACGACACGGAATTTTACTGGCCCGCCTGCCACCGGAATCAGATTGGATAAGAGGAAGAGCATCAGAATGTCCATTGCCCTTGGAGGGGACCTTATGGTTTTGGGATGAACGAAGCTGTAAAAATCCCACCCGTTGTGTTTTATTCACATCAGAGCAAAATCTCCTGTCACACTACTTAACGGTACTCTAAGAGAAAACGTGCACTTGCATCATCACCTTTTCTTGTCTCAGGAAATCCCAAAGTGCTTCAAAACCAAGGTTTTGGTGGAGGTAAATTCAATAAAATCTTTCAAGAGACTTCTGGATGAGTACATGGAACTTAATAGAATTGAGATTTATAGGTAAGCCTAATTAGGTACGAATATCATTGGCGCAACTTGTGGGCCTTAGGGCCTGTTTGTGCTGTAGTTTTTCTACATTCTAACCACTTTCGAAGTCTGGTTACTGTTGTAATTTGGAGAAATACAACAACCAATTTGTGCAGAGCAAGATCTCACAAATAGCAATCAGATGAATGATCAGAATGAGAGGTAACCTAATTGAGACCCTACGGAATTCTCAGAGGGTTTGACAGGGTAGATGCTGAGAGATTGTTTCTCCTTGTGAGAGAGTCTAGGGCCAAAGGCATAATCTCAGAGTAAGGGGTCACCCATTTATTGGCAGAGATGAGGTAGAATTCCTTCTCTCAGAAGGTAGTGAATCTGTGGAATCCTTTAAGTTTATTTATTAGTGTCACAAGTAGGCTTACATTAACACCGCTTACTGTGTTACTGTGAAAATCCCTTGGTTGCCACGCTCTGGCACCTGTTCCGGTACACGGAGTGGGAATTTTGCAAGGCCATTGCACCTAAATAGAGGGCTGTAGAGGCCGGGTCATTGAGTATGTTCAAGGCTGAGATGGACAGATTTTTAATCAGGGAATTGAGGGTTATGGGGATAAGGCAGAAGAGTAGAGTTGAGGATTATCACATTAAATCTGCCATTGAATGGTGAAGCAGACTCGATGGGCCAAATGGCCTCCTTCTTCTCCCATGGCTTTATGATGCTTTAGTGATGTTTGTTTGTAAGAAGAAATGTGGCAGTGGGTCACTAAGGCCAATGCTTCTGAGCAGCTTTCAGTTGTACCATGTAATCTTTCACCTCCACTGAGACGACAGATAAGGTCATGGTTCTCAAAGACCTACTGCAAGTGTAGATGATTTTATATATCATTCTGATGACCATGAAACTATTGTCGATTGTCAGAAAAACTCACCTGGTTCACTAATGTCATTTAGGGAAGGAAATCTGCTGGCCTTACCCGGTCTGGCCTACATCTGACTCCAGATCCACAGCAATGTGATGACTCTAAACTGCCCTCTGGAACAGCTGAGTGAGAAGCTCCGTTGTATCAATCACTACAAAATCTCAACAAAAGAAATGAAACTGGACGGACTACCTGACATCGACCGAAAGACCGGAAAAGACAACAGCAAAACAAGCAGCCTCGTTGACCCTGCAAACTCTTCCTTATTAACATTTGGGAGCTGGTGACAAAATCTCACAGAACATAGAACATAGAACATTACAGCACAGAACAGGCCCTTCGGCCTTCGATGTTGCGCCGACCAATATAAAAAGCGATGCCCCTCCAAACTAAACCATTCCCTTCTCTTCCATATACTTGTCAACTAACCTCTTAAACGCCACCAAACTTGGCGCATCTACAACTGCTGCAGGCAGGGCATTCCACTCCCGAACCACCCTTTGGGTAAAGACGAACCACCCTTTGGGTAAAGAGTATCCTTAGGCAGCAACTTCCAATCCCAAGACCCCTTCCATCTAGAAGGACAAAGGGCAGCAGGTACCTGGGAACTCCACCACTTGTAAGTTCCCCTTCAAGCCACTCACCATCCTGACTCGGAAATATTATCACCATTCCTTCACTGTCACTTGGTCAAAACCCTGGAATTCCCTCTCTAACGGCACTGTGAGTCAAACCACAGCACATGGACTGCAGCGATTCAAAAAGGCAGCTCACCCCCACCTTCTCAAGGGCAACGAGGGATGGGTAATAAATATTGGCCCAGCCAGCAACGCCCATGTCCCATGAATGAATTAAAAAAAAAGCAATGTAGTAATTTCCTGATAAAGTGTAGTTCTATTTTCCTTTCAGGCTACATGGTCTAATTGATACCACACCCAGCTCAATTGAAGGGACTGCAGATATTTTGTCTGTAATATTATTTTTCCAAGTATTTTAAATGGTTGCTTTTACTTGTTTGTAGTTTTTGCTTCAAATATGAAATTGAGGTTGGGTGGGGATGCAGATTTAAGGTGACTGTTAGATCAGCAATGATCTTATTAAATGGTGAAGCAGGCTCGAGGGGCTGAATGGCCTACTCCTAACCTTGTTGATGTGTTTTCTAAGGCAACAACAATGGCAACTCATAAAATCATTGAATCCCTACAGTCAGAAGGAGGACATTTGGCCCATCGAGTCTGCACCGATCACAATCCCACTCAGGCTCTATCCCCATAACCCCATGCATTTACCCTAGCTCATCCCTCTCACACTAAGGGGCAATTTAGCATGGCCAGTCCATTTAACCTGCATATCCTGGGAATGTGGGAGGAAACTGGAGCACTTAGAGGAAACTCACACAGATACGGGGAAAATGTGCAAAGTCCATGCAGACAGTCACCTGAGGCCGGAATCGAACCTAGTTTAGATTCGGAATTGAACCTCAAGCATCCCTGATGCTTGAGGCAGCATCGCTAACCTTCTAGCATTTATTAACAGGGGGTTTGAGTTTAAGAGCCATGGGGTTATGCTGGAACAATACCAGACCTTGGTGAGAACGCATTTGGAATATTGTGTGCAGTTCTGGTCACCTGATAATAAGAAAAATGTGGAAGGATTGGAGAGAGTGCAGGGGAAATTTACCAGGATGCTGCCTGGTTTGGAGAGTAGGTCTTATAAAGGAAAGGTTGAGTGAGCTGGAGCTTTTCTCTTTAGAGCGGAGGAGGATGAGATGCAGCTTAATAGAAGTTTATAAAATGATGAGGGGGATTGATAGAGTGGACGTACAGAGACTATTTCCTCAGGTGTATGTAGCTGTTACTAGGAAGCATAACTATAAGGTTCATGGTGGGAGGTATAGGAGGGATATCTGATGTAGGTTCTTTACTCAGAGAGTGGTTGGGGTGTAGAATGCCCTGCCTGCTGTGATAGTGAAGTTGGACACTTTAGGAACTTTCAAGTGGTTATTGGATAGGCACGTGGAGCACACCAGAATGATAGGGAGTGGGATAGCTTGATCTTGGGTTTGGACATAGCTCGGTACAGCATCAAGGGCCGAAGGGCCTGTACTGTGCTGTACTGTTCTATGTACTCTAACCACTGTGCTACCTCACATAAATATACATATAAAATATATATAAAATAGTACCTCTAATCTTTTTAAAACAATCCACGGCACTTCACAAGAGTCTTTGACACGATGTCAAGGTGAGATTTTATAATAAATTATGATGTGTTAAAAATTGGACAGGGAAGTGTGTACATACCGACAATATTATAGATACATACAGGATTGCAAAAGTGTCTTCAGAATTGCTTCTCTCATTAGTGTGGTGCTGAATAATCCTGAGCCTGAAGGTATATCAATTTTACGGTGTGGTATATGGGATTTGCTGTATTAGACCTGCAGTATTTCCAAATCATTTTTATGATGAGCTACAGGAATATTCATGACCTTGACTTATAAAACACAGCGTGCTGATAAACACAGTGAATTAATACTCGGTCTTGCATTTTGCGATCAGCGATATTCTTGCAGTTAAGCTGAGGAGCAGACACATAATAAATCACATGACTGATTACATCAGAGGTTCCTCTCTGATGGAGTTGCTAAATGCACAACCTACTCTGCTAAAGGACAGAAGAACATTAGATAGAGCAGCACGAGTAGGCCATTCGGCCCATTGAACATGCTGTGCTGTTCTTTAAGATCAGGGCTGATACCCATAATGATCACATTATAAGGAATCATGGAGTTATAGAGTCACAGAATCCATTCAGTGGAGAAGGAGGCCAATCGAGCGTCACCAACCCATCCAGCTCCTATCCCTATAACCCTGCCCTAGCCAGTCCCCCCTGACACTAACAGGCAATTTAGCATGGCCAATCCACCTAACCCGCACATCTTTCAGACTGTGGGAGGAAACCCACACACAGACATGGGGAGAAATGTGCAGACTCCACACAGAGACTGACCCAAGCCAGGAATTGGGTCTCTAGCACTATGAGGCAGCAGTGCTAACCACTATGCCACCAGGATTAATCCAATGAAAAGATCCTGCTGCCCTCCGTCCTCCTGCCTCTCCTATTCCTGTACAATTGTTTTTAAACAATTGAGAGGGGTTTTATCTCTTTCTCCAGTTCTCCACCCAGGATCCATTCCATTTGTTAATCCCTTATTTTATGACTCCATTCTTGAACGTGGGCATTGCTGGCAAAGCATGCCATTTATTACCCACTCCTATCTGGAAAAGGTAGAGTGGACCTTCTCCCTGAGCCACTGTGAGCACTTCTGATGAATCATAGAAACCCTACAGTGCAGAAAGAGGCCATCTGGCCCATCAAGTCTGCACTGATCACAATCCCATCCAGGTCCTATCTCATATCCCTATACATTTACCCGCTAATCCTTCTAACCTACACATCTCAAGATACTAAGGGAATACACAGCCAATCAACCTAACCTGCACATCTTTGGACTCTGGGAGGAAGCCAGAGCATCCGGAGGAAACCCACGCAGACATGAGAAGAATGTGCAAACTCAAGGGTAGAACAAGGGTAGCATCACCTGCAATTTCCCCTCCAAGCCACATACCACCCCGACTTGTTCCTTCAATGTCTCTGGGTCAAAATCCTGCAAATCCCTCTTGTACCGGCACTGTAAGTGTGTCAGTATCACACAAACTGCAACAGTTCAAGAAGGAGTGGCATAGTGGTGAGCACCGCTGCCTCACAGTGTCAGGGACCCAAGTTCAATGCCAGCCTTGGGTTACTGTCTGTGTGGAGTTTGCACATTCTCTGTGTGCTGCATGGGTTTCCTCTAGGTGCTCCAGTTTCTTCCCACAGGGCAAGGATGTGTAGATGCGGATGATTGGCCATGCTAAATTGCCCCTTGGTGTCCCATGACATGTAGGTTGTGGGGGATTAGCGGGCTGAATACAAGGGGTACGGTATAGATGGAATGTTGTGTCAGAGAGTTTGGTGTAGAATTGATGGCCCCAAAGGGCCTTCTGTTAGAAAAAAGGCAGTTCTTCAACACCTTCTCAAGGGCAATTAGGAATGGTCCATTCGGCCCATTGAATGTGCTCCACAGTCAATTAGATCATGGTTGCTAAATTTTCCCTCATTGAATTAGAACAGGAGACTGGGGGATTTTTCACATTAACTTCATTGCAGTGTTAATTTAAGCTTACTTATGGCACTAATAAATAAACAGACAAACTCCGTTTTCCTTTTTGTCCCCGTTAATCAAAGATCTGTTTAACTCAGCCTTGAATAAGTTCAATGACTCAGCCCTCCCAATAGAATTCTACAAGATTATGAGAGGCGTGGACAGAGTGGATAGTCAGAAGCTTTTTCCCAGGGTGGAAGATTCAATTACTGAGGGGCATAGGTTTAAGGTGCAAGGTTTAAAGGAGATATACAAGGTAGATTTTTTTACACAAGAGGGTAGTGAGTGCCTGGAACTCATTGCTGAGGGAGGTAGTGGAAGCAGATACGATAGTGACTTTTAAGAGGCATCTTGACAAATACATGAATGGGATGGGAATAGAGGGATATGGTCCCCGGAAGGGGAAGGGGTTTTAGTTCAGGTGGACAGCATGGTCGGTGCAGGCTTGGAAGGCCGAAGGGCCTGTTCTTGTGCAGCAGGTTTCTTTGATCTCTACGGGGAAAGAATTCCAAATTAGGGAAGTTGGATGAAACAAAGTAACTGCAGACCCACCCGTTTAATACCAATTATGGAGAATCCGCTTGAATCTACCATCACGGACAGAGTGAGTAAGTACTTAGATGAGTATGAACTGATCAAAGAGTGTCATCACAGATTGTTGAAGGATAGATCACGTCTGACTCATTTAGTTGTATTTTTTTTTGCAGCGGTTAGAGGAGTGGTGGGCGTGGTGGCACATGGATTTGATCTGTATAGATTTTATTTTTATTTATTTGTGGGATATGGGCGTCGCTGGCTGGCCAGCATTTATTGCCCATCTCTAGTTGCCCTTGAGAAAGTTGTGGTGACAACTAAGGGGCTTGCAAGGCCTTTTCAGAGGGCATTTGAGAATCAACCCCACATTGTTGAGGATCTGGAGTCACATGTAGGATGGCAGATTTCCTTCTCTAAAAGGACATTAATGAACCAGGTGGGTTTTTTTGACAATCGACAATGGTCTTATGATCATCAGTAGGTTCTTAATTCCAGATATTTTTTATTGAATTCAAATCCCATCATCTGCCATGGCGGGATTCGAACCCGGAACATTAGTTGAGTTTCTGGTTTTAATAATCTGATAATACCTGTAGGCCAAAGCACTTAATGAAATTCCACCCGACAGATTTTGGCAGCAAAAATGGGAGTGCTGTGAGATGGAGTCAGACAGAATTATCAGATTGATGATAACCTGGTAATATGAGTGAGAATAGAGGGGGAGACAAAGAACGGAGGGGGTACAATTAGTGGCCCCTATTCCCGAGTTTGACTAACTTGGATGAAGTTTTATGTGTGACACTAATGCCAGGATTTTCCAGCTGTTCCTTGGTGGCACCCATCAGTGGGGGTGGGGGGAAGGTGGTGCTATACAGCAAGCTAGTAAAATGTCCATTGACTTTCCGACAGGGCTGGAAGACTCCGGCAACGGACGGAGCTGGAAAATCCCAGCGCAGGCTCAGAGACATGGTTAAGTTGTGTGGGTGGAAGCAGGAGATTGCAAAGGGACATTGGGTGGGATTTCCCAGCTCCCCTGGCAGCGGAGGAGGTGCACCATTGGCTGCCAGCAGGATTTTCCAGTCCTGCTGATGTCTCAGACGTTTTCCATAGCTTGCCTGTCCCGCCGTCACAGGGGGTTGCCTTCGGCAGGCCTGGAAAATCCCACTGGCAGCAAGCGCTGAAAAATTCCACCCCCAGACTAAATGAGGGAACTTGACTATTGCGGACAGAGTTCAGTATGAGGAAATGCGAAGTAATTCTGCTTTGGATCTGAAAAAAAAACAAGCTGAAAATATTTTCTTGATGTTGGGAGACTAGGAACGTTCTGGAGAAGCACAGGGGATTTAAAGAAAAGTAAAGTTTGTTTATTAATCACAAGTAGGCTTACATTAACATTGCAATGAAGTTACTGTGAAAATCCCATAGTCGCCGCATTCCAGTGCCTGTTCAGATACACTGAGAGAGAATTTAGCATGGCCAATCCATGTAACCAGCACATCTTTGGACTGTGGAAGAAAACTGGAGCACCCAGAGGAAACCCACACAGACACGGGGGAAATATGCAAACTCCACACAGACAGTGACCTGAGCTAGGAATTGAACCTGGGTCCCCTGGTGTTGTGAGGCAGCAGTGCTTACTACTGGGTCAGTATGTCCCCGCCACGTACAGTGTCTGTATATCTCCTCACGGAGATTAGAATAGGAAAGTTGGGAAGTGAAGCTTCTGTTTTACAGAGGCTTGGGCAAATACCATCTGGAAACTGGCATTTGGGCACCATATCACAATCAGAATATTCAATCATTCATGTGTTCCCTGCCCAAAGGCAGGTCCTTGGCTTATAATCTGCCAATGCTGCCTCCTGAGCCAGTCTCTGGTGGTTTGACTTTCTCCCAGGGGCAAGGCCAAGCAAACAGCTCCCAAAACAATCTCAGCCGCAAGGGGAATTGAACCCTATTCCACATCACACACAAACCCTCTCCAGCCAACTGTTCCCCTCAAGTGTTACTTCATAGCTCTCATTTCAAAGCTGTCACAAGACCAGGGGACACGGGTCCATTTTATTAAAAGGCAGGTTGAGAACCGATATCAAGAAGCACCCGATTCAAAGACTGATCAATATTTGATTTGATTTGATTTATTATGGGATATAATGAAAAATAATGTTTCTTGTGCATTATACAAAGCATACCATTCATAGAATACATAGGAGAAAAGCAGTATGGTAATACAGTGGCCTTACAGCCCCAAGGATCCAAGTTCAATTCCAGCTTTGGTCATTATTTGTGTGGAGTTTGCACGTTCTCCCCATGTCTGCGTGGGTTTCCTCTGGATGCTCCGGTTTCCTCCCACACTCCAAAGATGTGCGAGTTAGATGGATTGGCCATTAGAATTGACCCTAATGTCAGAGGGATTAACAGAGTATATGTGTAGACCAGGATGGGATTGTTGTCGGTACAGACTCAGCAGGCCGAATGGCCTCCTTCTGCATTGTAGGGATTTTATGAAGGGATGGAAAGGGTGCAGAATGTAGTGTTGCAGTTACAGATTGGGTGAAGAGAAAGATCGGCTTAATGTGAGGTAGGTCCACTCAAAAGGCTGCAGGGAAGAAGCTGTTCTTGAGTGGGTCAGTACGTGATCTCAGACTTTTGTATCTTTTTTCTGATGGAAGAGAGAATGTTCAGGGTGCGTGGGGTCCTTGATTATGCTGGCTGCTTTTCCGAGGCAGCGGGAAGTGTAGACAGAGTCAATGGCTGGGAGTCAATGGAAACCATTCTGAGTTAAGGCCTATGCTGACAGGCCAGAACTGCTCAAGAGGCTTTTTAACACTATTCATAAAAGATGGAGATGAGGAGAGGTTTTTTTTTTCCCTTCTCAGAGAGTGATCACTCTCTTCCCCGCTGAGCAGTGGAGGCTGGGCCATTGAATATTTTGAAGATAGATAGATTCTTGACTAACGAGAGAGTTAAAGGTTATTGGGGATCAGCAGAATGTGGGGTTAAGGCCACAATCAGATCAGCAATAATCAGATTGAATGGCAAAGCAGGTCAAATGGCTCCCAATTTGTGTCCTCAAACGCTATGATGGACATCAATGAAAGAATGAGCGAATTGAACCAAATAGTCCTCATCATCTGGACTTATACCTGTGATAGAGGTGGCATGTTGGTTCAGTAATTAGCACTGCTACCTCACAGCACCAGAGACCTGGATTTGATTCCCAGTTTAGATCACTATCCATGCGGAGTCTGCATGTTCTCCCCATGGCTGCATAGGTTTCCTTCGAGTGCTCTGGTTTCCTCCCACAGTCCAAAGATGTGCAGGCTAGGTGGATTGGCGATGCTAAATTGCCCCTTAGTGTCAGGGGTACTAACTAGGGTAAATACATGGGACTGTGGGGTTAGGGCCTGGGTGGGATTGGTTTCCATTGAGTCCCATCCATTGACTCCATCTACACTTCCTGCTGCCTCGGAAAGGCAGCCAGCATAATCAAGAACCCCGAACATTCTCTCTTCCACCTTCTTTCATCAAGAAAAAGACACAAAAGTCTGAGATCACACACCAACTAACTAAAGAAGGGCTTCTTCCCTGTTGCCAGCTGTGGTCAGTGCAGACTCAATGGGCCAAATGGCCTCCTTCTGCACTATAGGATTCTATGATCCTATGATCTTTGCCAAGTGTGTGTGGCTGGACATTGCATACGTCCAAAGAATCACTGGGGGAAGTCACCCTGAACTGTTTTATCAACTAAGCAAACCTCTCTGGTAATGTTTAGTCATTAAAAGAAATTTGCCACAGCAGTCAGCATTTAGCTAATCCTATTATAATGGACATTGAAAAAACATTGCAATACACAAACCAGGACACATTCAACTAAATTGTTTAGTTTCTATCCAGTGGAACACAAAGCCAAGCGAAACACAAGGTGCAATAAATCACTACCACCAAAAACCTGAAAAGACTGTACAAAAATGTCAGTTTAGCCTCCGAGGAAAGCATCTGAGAGATGATCTTATTACCAGGAACTTAACGGAATGCTACTTCATTCATTATTTATTTCAAACGTAGCAGGTATATATGCCAGAAAAAACGGTTTAAGAAGCCTTGGAACACTGTGTACAGTTCTGGTCACCCTATTATAGAAAGGATATTATTAAACTGGAAAGAGTGCAGAAAAGATTTACTAGGATGCTACCAGGACTTAGTGGTTTGCGTTACAAGGAGAAGCTGGATAGATTGAGACTTTTTTCTCTGGAATATAGGAGGCTGAGGGGTGATCTTATAAAGATCCATAAAATAATGAGGGGCACAAATCAGCCAGATAGTCAATATCTTTTCCCAAAGGTAAGGGAGTCTAAAACTAGAGGGCATAGGTTTAAGGTGAGAGGGGAGAGATACAAGAGGGTCCAGATGGGCAATTTTTTCACACAGAGGGTGGTTAGTGTCTGGTACAAGCTGCCAGAGGTAATAGTAGAGACGGGTACAACTTTGTCTTTTAAAAAGCATTCAGACAGTTACATAGGTAAGATGGGTATAGAGGGATATTGTCAAATGTGGGTAAATCAGGATTAGCTTAGGGGTTTAAAAAAAGGGTGGCATAGATAAGTTGGGCCAAAGAGCCTGTTTCCAAGCTGTAAACCTCAATGACTCTATGACTCTAAACCATGTTCTCTTTGGAAAAGAGAAGTCTGAAGGCCCACAACCCAACAAAAAAAAAAAAAAAAACACACCACAACACACCAACCCCACACACAATGAACAAAACTAGCTTGCATTTGTATGGTGTTTTTAATGTAGCAAAATGCTCCAAGATGCTTCTCAGAAGTAATGATAAACAAGACACATAAGGAGATATGAGAACAGATTGTCAAAAGCTTTTCAAAGACTATAAGATGCAGGTGCAGAGGTCGGCCATTTGGCCCATCGAGTTTGCTCTGCCATTCAATGAGATCATGATGTGTAGTTTAGGTCATCCAGAGATGTGTAGGTTAGGTGGATTGACCATCAATGCTAAATTGCTCCTTACTGTCAGGAAGGCTAGTAAGGTAGATAGGTGCGGTTTGGACCTAGGTGGGATTGTTGTCAGTGCAAGCTGAATGGCCTCCTTCTGCACTGTCGGAATTTTAAGATTTTATGATCCATCTAACACATTAATCCTCAACACTTTCCCGCCTTATCCACATAATCCTCGATTCCCTTACTGATTAAAAATTTGTCTATCTGAGTCGTGAATGTATTTAATGACCCAACGTCTACAGCACTCTGCGATAAATAGATTCACTCCCCTCCCAGAGAAGAAATTCCTCCTTCTCACTGTCTTAAAGCAGGTTTAAGAAGCGTCTGAAAGGAGGACAGAGATATATGCCGGAAATCGCATCATCTGCAGCTAGAATTCTCCCGTGTTGCTGCAGTGACTGGAGATCTGGCTGAGCACCACATTCTCCTTTCTCGCCAGCAGCAGGACGGGTATGGCTGAGATCAGAGAATCCAACCATAGTGAGGCAGAGAGATGTTGGGGGGAGTTCAGAGCTTAAAACCCACGTGGTTAAAGACACAGCTACCAAATGGTGGGACGATTAAAATGGAAAAAGCCGCAAGGATAGGAGGAATGCTGAGATCTTGGAGGTTGTAGGGATGGAGGCAGTTGCAGAGATAAGGATATGTGAGCTCACAGAGAAAAAGAATGAAGAGGATTTCAAAATGGAAGTGTTGCTTAGCCAGAACAAATTCAGATCGATAAGCATAGGGCTGAAAGGGGGATTGCAACTTGATGCGAGTTAGGGTACAGGAGGCTGGAGTTTGGATAGGTTTAGGATTATAGAGGATGGAAGTCTGAAGGCCAGCTGGGAGTCCCGTGCAATAATCAGATTCATGGTTAACAAGGTAAGGTTAAGGCAGAGTGAAGTGGGAACAATATGACAAGGTGGGCTTCATAACGGTCATGATATGGAGATGCCGGCGTTGGACTGGGGTGGGCACAGTAAGAAGTCTCACAACACCAGGTTAAAATCTAACAGGTTTATTTCGTAGCATAAACACTGCTCCTTCACCTGATGAAGAAGTGGTACTCCGAAAGCTTGTGCTACCAAAAATAAACCTGTTGGCCTTTAACCTGGTGTTGTGAGACTTCTCACTCTTCATAATGGTGCAACTGTGTCATCAGGAGTTCATCTCAGGATCAAATATTACAAAGCAAAGTTGAGAACAATCTGTTTCAGTCTCAGTCAGGGAAAGGAGGAGATTCATATGGAGCTTAAATACTAGCATAGGTCATAGTTAAGATGGGCTAAATGGCCTTCATCAGCCACAATCATTTTGAGATCCTATTGTTTGTACTCAAAGAATTTGTAAAAATTGGTAAAAGTTAATTATTGCCATTTTTGGACTTTATCTTCTGAAGTGCATACTGTACCTCCGACCCAAACGTATTGATTCACAGAAATGGACTGTTATTTTGTAGTAAATTATTTTTCGCAATCATACAGGCTGTCCAATTCACATATTGTCACATTATGCCACTGTGACAGATGTTAACTCAAGTTTAAATTGTCACATTGAAAATAAAGAGTATAGATAATTAGAGAAAAAAATCTTATATTGAGCAACTTCAATTATAAATCATAGAATCTGTACAGTGCAGAAGGAGGCCATTCAGCCCATTGAGTCTGCACTGACCAGAATCCCATCCAGATCCTATCCCTGTAATCCCACGTATTTACCCTGCTAATCCCCCTGACACTAAGGACCAATTAACCTAACTCGCACATCTTAGGAGTGTGGGAGGAAACCGGAGCACCTGGAGGAAACCCACACAGACATGGGGCAAATGTACAAACACCACACAGACAATAACCTGAGGCCAGAATTGAACCTGGATCCCTGGCACTGTGAGGCAGCATTGCTAACCACTGTGTCACCGTGCTGCCCCTCTGCCCAGATTTGTAATGGAAATTACCCAAGTAAGTTAGAAATTTACTTAGCAGGGACTTGAATTCAATTCCCAGCCTTGGTCAGGGTCTGTGCAGAGTCTGTACATTCTCCTTGTATCTGCGTGGCTTTCCTCCGGGTGCTCCAGTTTCCTCCCACAATCCAAAAGATATGCTGGTTAGATGCATTAGCCGTACTAAATTCTCCCTCAGTGTACCTGAACAGGCGCTGGAGTGTGGCGACTAAAGGATTTTCACAATAACTTCACTGAGGTTTTTATGACTTGTTACACTAATCAGTAAGGAAAAAAATTGTCAATGGAGCTTACCCAAAGTAAACTTGTCATGCTGTAATTCCTCTTCTTCAATGGAAGCTCTGTAACATCACAGCTTGGTGCGAGGCTGCTGGTGTTAGCAATGATTCATGGCAAAGTCAGCGGAGATGTCCCTGCAGTCAAATAGTTTGATTACATTTGGGAAGAATGGTGATGGGCTGGAGGAGAGTAAGCACACATAGAGTTCTATCACAACAAGAGGAAGTGCTGATTGGAGAGGCAAAGAGGGAACACAATGGAACTCATTTTGTGCGTAGAACACGAAACCTCAATGCTCAATAATCCCCCAGCCACACTCAGTGCAACCCACACATTAAAGAGCGACAGTTCACCCATGGGTAGCTGTGGCATCATGCTTTTTTTCCCATACGTGTTGTAGTCTGGAGCTATGGACAGTGATGGTCAAGGCTCCAACATTCTTTCCATCACATGTCTGACCAGGAATCTCTCACACTCGCACCACCTGACATTGGTGTGTATTTGGAAGGATTTTACTTGTGACACTAATCAGTAAAGAAATAAATTGTCAATGGAACTTACCCAACTTGTTTGGCCGTTCAGTGAATGCATCTTTCTTGGATGTCAAGGGTGGGACTCGAACCCAGAGCTTCGGGTTCAGAGGCATGGATGCTAACCCACTGTGCCACAAGACCTCCTCAAAAACACTACCCTGAAAGTTAACAAATATCAGGGAATGATCACAAGGCTCAGTCTCCCACACTTATCGTTACTGGGACTCTTCACCACTCCCTGGACTGACTGTCCTGGTAAACATCATTCCTCCATATATCCACCAACTTGCTCCAAGCTACAAAATGATAGAGGAAGTTTGCAATGCACTCCCCCACCTGCCCTTTCGTGCTTATCTATTCAGCCCATCCAAGGTACACTCCCATTAAGAAGGTCGGTCTGAAAAAACCCTTTCACATAGTCCCATACGTCAACACAAATTCCACTTGGAGAAACGAATGGGAACATGACAAACAAGCACCTGGTCTCAAACCCAACCCATACCAACTGCCTGGTTTCAACCTTCTGAGAGTAAAGTGGTCCACCCTCAACAGGTTCAGGACCAACCAGGACCCCTGCTTAGCCAACCTCCACAGATGGATCATGAGTACCAGCTCCCTATGTGCCCGTGAGAGAGAGCAAACCGTGCACCATACCAAAGAAGAGTGCCCAATCGCCAATTAATTTGCATATATCAATACCCTGTATACCTTCTCTTCTTCTTGGGTAATCCCTCAGGATCAGGGATGAGAGATCTTTAAAATAATGAGGGACATAGATAAGGTAAATTTTGGTATTACCAAATTTGGCAATCTACATTAAGCTGATTACAGGGTCAACTGCAGGGTTCTGAAGAATGTGAAGGAACAGAGAGATCTTGGGGTTTATATCCACAGATCCCTGAAGGCTGCCACTCAAATGGATAGAGCTGTGAAAAAGGCTTATAGTGCGCGAGCGTTTATTAACAGGGGGTTTGAGTTTAAGAGCCTGGGGGTTATGCTGCAATATACAGGACCTTGGTGAGGCTACATTTGGAGTATTGTGTGCGGTTCTGGTCACCTCACTATAAGAAGGAGAGAATGTAGAAGAGATTTACCAGGATGCTGCCTGGTTTGGAGGGTAGGTCTTATTAGAAAGGTTGAGGGAGCTGGGGTTTTTCTCTTTAGAGCAGAGGAAATGGGAGGCAACTTAATAGAGGTTTATAAGATGGTGAGGGGGATAGATAGAGTGCAGAAACTATTTCCTCGGGTGGATGTAGCTGTTACTAGGAAGCATAACTTTAACGTTCTTGGTGGGAGATATAGGAGGGATGACCAAGGTGATTCTTTACTCAAAGAGTGGTTGGGGTGTGGAATGCACTGCCTGTTGAGATAGTGGAGTCAGACACCTAAGGAACTTACAAGCAGTTATTGAATAGGCACATGGAGCACACGAGAATGATAGGGAGTGGGATAGCTTGATCTTGGATTTGGACAAAGCTCGGCACAACATCGAGGGCTGAAGGGCCTGCACTGTGCTGTACTGTTCTATGTCCTATGTTCTAGACAGTCAACGCTTTTTCCCAAAGGTAGGGGAATCTAAAACTAAAGGGCATAGATTTAAGATGAGAGGGGAGAGATACAAAAGTGTCCAGATGGGCTATTTTTTTCACACAGAGGGTAGTGAGTATCTGGAACGAGTTACCAGAGGTAGTAGTAGAGGCGGGTATAATTTTATGTTTTAAAAAGCATTGGGACAATTACATGGGTGAGATGGGAATAGAGGAAGGGGTACTGCGGGCTATTGGAACTAGCTTAGTGGTAAAAACTGGGCAGTATGGACAAATTGGGCCGAAGGACCTGTTTCCATGCTGTAAACCTCTATGACTCTAATCCACAGACTCAGGAGAAACCTATCCACATTCAATGTACCAGGAGCGGAAGAAACTGCTTGGCTTAGGAACTTTCCATTTGTTAAATAAATAAATAATCATTGTTTTTGTAATTGGTGATTGTGAATCTGTTGACTA
The DNA here is from genome assembly GCA_024679065.1 of Sphyrna mokarran. Lineage (NCBI taxonomy): Eukaryota > Metazoa > Chordata > Chondrichthyes > Carcharhiniformes > Carcharhinidae > Sphyrna > Sphyrna mokarran. The sequence continues at coordinate 3,539,068 of JAGIQG010000034.1, forward strand.
GATTAGTGAACTTCTATCATTCCCAGGCTCAAATTATTCTATAGATCCTTAAAATCCCCAATGAGGAAACAGCTTTTGATTTATGAGTCACTCTCTCAGTTATAACTTTGTTAGACTATTCTTTGTAACTTACCTGGATATTCCATCCCATTCTACACATTTAATATATAATCCACTTCCTAAATAAATTCTGGACTGTAACTCACTCTTAGTATCTATCATTCCACATTAATAAAGACTTTTTCCTGTTCTATTTTACCCATTTCCAAGTAGTATCAATTTGTGAGTAATCCACAGTTTCGGGGTGGATCTGATTTAAGATCACCCTCTTTCTCACTTAGGATTTAATTCAAACAGCAATTTGCCTTCCTATGACATCTTTAACACAGAAAAGGGTGACACGGCGCACAGTAATGAGCATTGCTGCTTCACATCACCAGGGACCCAGGTTCGATTCCTGCTTAGGTCAGTGTCTATGTGGAGTTTGTACATTCTCCCCGTGTTTGCGTGGGTTTCCTCTGAGTGCTCCGTTTTCCTCCCACACTCCACAAATGTGCAGATTAGGTGGCCTGGCCATGCTAAATTGCCCTTAGTGTAAGGGGGACTGGTGGGGTAAATACATGAGGTTACGGAGATAGGGCCTGGCTAGGGTTGTGGTCGGTGCAGACTCAATGGGCTGAATGGCCTCCTTCTGTAGAGACTCTATGGTTCTCTATGGAAAACATTCAAAAACGGAAAATGAAATTACTGAACATGAGTTCTGCCATCAAAGAGGCCATAAAAGAGAGACCCGTAAGCTCCATCAGGAAGATGTAAAAGATCTCCCCAGGAATCTTCCAGTCCTACCCATGGCTGGAAAATCCTAACTCTCAGGGATTATTCAAAGAAGAATGGGGACCCACTGAGGTAGCCTGGCTAATATTTATCTATTGACCAATATCACTAAAGATATTATTGATTTATTTGTCTCATTGGCCTTTTCATTTCAACCCTGTAGTACAGAGGGAGGCCATTCAGCCCATCATGTCTGCACTGACTCTGATAGAGCATCAATATTCCCAGGCTCCACATATTTATCCCGCTATTCCCCGTAGCCTACACATTTTGGGATCCTAAGAGACAATTTATCATGGCCAATTCCACACGTTTTTGGATTGTGGGAGGAAACCAGAGCACCCTGAGAAAACCCACGCAGGCAAGGGAAGAACATACAGACTCCACACAGACAGTGACCCAAGGCCAGAATTGAACTTGGGTCCATGGAGCTGTGAGGCAGCAGGACTAACCACTGTGCCACCGTGCCACATTAATTCTATGGTTTGGGTGTTTAAGAAGCAAAGTGTTTTCTTTTCTAAACTAACCCATAAGGAAACAAAAAAATCAAATGGAAATGCCCCCCCTTTTCAAAGAAAGGGGCACAAATCATAATTAACTTAATCACAACAGTAAAGAAAACTTATAAACTTAAACAAAAGTATTATTACTGTACAAATCCTCATCGAAGTGTTGCTGTCTGTTGATGATGCTGCACTCTGTACTGAGAAATATCTTCAGCGCTAAATGGTCAGAGTCTCTCACACCTGTACAGAGTTCACTTTGACCATCAGCGTCAGAAAGACTGATGTCTGGTCCAGGCTGTTGTCAGACCGCTATCTATCAGCATTGATGTTATGACACTGGAGGTTGTTGACAGCTACGCATACCTAGACTCTGCAATCACCAACAATCTGTCGCACGATGCTGAAATCAATTCATGTACTGTGAAAGCCATGACTGAGTTGGTAGTGTGGGACAACAGTGACCTGAAGGAGAGTACCAAACTGCTCTCCTCTGCAACTGTGAGGCCTAGAGAAAAGGCTGAATAGTTTTCACTTTTGTTATTTCAAGATGTATTCTTGGCATCTCTTGTCAGGGCAAGGTCACCACCTCAGAGATACTGTGCATGTTAATTCCATCGACAGAAATCAGTGCAATTCCTAATGCTCACCATGAATGAAATTCAATGGGTTACCCACAACGCTCCATGTAATGAATAGAGACCCAAACATTTCTTTTTGTTACTAATTCATGGGATATGGAGTTTGCTGACTGGCCTTTGAAACTTTCTAGGCCATTTTGGCGGGCAGCTGAGAGTCACATGTAGCCAGACCAGGTTCTGGAGTTACATGTAGTCAGACTGGGTAAAGATGGCAGCTTTCCTCCCCTAAAGGACTTTAGTGAACCAGACGGGTTTTTGCAGACAATCGGCAATGGATTCATGGTCATCAGTGGATTCTTAATTCCAGATATTTTTTATTAAGTTCAAACTCCACCATCTGCCATGGTGGGATTTGAACTTGGATCCCAGAACATTAGCTGAGCTTCTGGATTAATAGTCAAGCGGTAATACCCCAAGGCCATTGCCTCCCCTAAGGGGTATCACAGACCTGTTACTGCTGAGTCTGTCTTTATGACACTTATCCCTCTGAAAAGTTGAATGCTGGGGTGGTGCGTAAGTATTTAACATGGAAAATCCAGTTCATTATCAGAATCATTGCGTCTTTCAAAGCCACTTGAACTTCATTATAACAGCACCCTTCACAACCTTAAGACATTTCATAGTGCTTTAAGTTCATTGAAGTGGATCCACTCTTATTACGTAAGGTAATATAGTAACCAATTTGTGCACAGCCAACTCCCATGAGGTGTGCTTGAGGCCCTTGCTGGTCCAATTGGTCCTGTTAAGACTGGACTGCATAGTGGATGCAAAATGGCAGCCTTCCCTCTTCTAACACAGTGATTTGCAATTTTATGTGAAGCCTTCCTTGCTGGGAATTAGGTGTCCCACTCTGGCAATGATTTGGTTTATTATTGTAACATTCATTAGTATACAGAGAACCCCAGTGAATCCAGAAACTTAGCTATTGTTCTGGGGACCTGGATTCAAATCCCACCAAAGCAGATGGCAGATTAATTCCAGATATTTTTTATTCAAATTCCACCATCTGCCTTGGCGGAATTTGAACAAAAAATACCTGGAATTAAAAATCTACTGATGACCATGAAACCACTCTCAATTGTCAGAAAAACCCATCTGGTTCACTAATGTCCTTTAGGGAAGGAATCTGCCATTGTTACCCGGTCTGGCCTACATGTGACTTCAAAGCCATAGCAATGTGGTTCACTCACAGCAGCCCCCCTCCAAGGGGAACTAAGGATAGATAATATTTGCTGGCCATGCCCACAAAAATGATTTTTTTAAAAAGTGAGAAGAATTGTTATGCTATTCATAGCATACTGTTCTTAGAGAAAGAGAGTGCAGAATGTAGTGTTATAACCATAGCTAGGGTGTAGAGAAAGTTTAACCAAATGCAAGGTAGTCCATTCAAAAGTCTGATGGCAGCAAGAAAGAAGCCATTCTTGAGTCGGTTGGTACCTGACCTCAGAACTTTGTATCTTTTCCAGACGGAAGAAGGTGGAAGAGAGAATGTCCGGGATGTGGGGGGTCCTTAATTATGCTGGCTGCTTTTCCGAGGCAGCAGGATGTGTAGATAAAGTCAATGGATGGGAGGCTGGTTTGCATGATGGACTGGGCTTCGTTCACAACCCTTTGTAGTTTTTTGTGGTCTTGGATAGAGCAGGAGCTGTGATACAATCAGAAAGAATCCTTTCTATGATGCAACTGTAAAAGTTGGTAAAAGGCTTGGTGGACATGCCAAATTTCCTTAGTGATCTGAATTAGTAGAGACATTGGTGGGCTTTCTTAACTATGATGTTGGAGGGAACCAGGACAGGTTGCTGATGATCTGGACACCTAAAGACATTCTTTACCTTTTCAACTTTGTCCCCATTGATGTAGGTCATGTTCAATGGCAGTCTCAACCAGATATTCACTCACTAGTGGTGTGCCACAGGGCTCAGTACTGTGACCTCTTCTATTTGTAATATATATAAATGACTTGGAAGAGGGAGTAAGTGCAGTGATCAGCAAGTTTGCAGACGATACAAAGATGGCTGGACTTGCGGATAGTGAGGAGCATTGTCAGGCGATGCAGCAGGCCATAGATAGGCTGGTAGCTTGGGCAGATAGATGGCAGATGGAATTCAATCCTGATAAATGTGAGGTGATGCATTTCGGGAGAAAAAATGTAGGGGGGAGATATATGATAAAGGGTAGACCTATTAAGAGTATAGAAACGCAGAGGGACCTGGGGGTGCAGGTGAACAAGTCTCTGAAGGTGGCAGAGCAAGTGGAGAAGGTTGTGAAGAAAGCATATAGTATGTTAACCTTTATAGGAAGGGGTATAGACTACAAGAGCTGGCCTTTAATGTTGCAGTTGTATAAAACGCTGGTTAGACCTCATTTGGAATACTGTATCCAGTTTTGGTTGCCTTACTACCAGAAGGACGAGGAGACTCTGGAGAGAGTGCAGAGGAGGTTTACCAGGATGCTGCCTGGTATGGAAGGTCTGAGTTACGAGGAGAGATTAGGCAAATTGGGACTGTTTTCCTTAGAAAGACATGAAAGACGTAGACTTAGAGGAGATCTGATAGAGGTGTACAAGATTTTGAAAGGGATAGATAGAGTAAACAGGGTAAGCTTTGTCCTAGGATGGACTCAAATAGCATGAGGGGTCACGGGCTTAGGGTGAGGGGGGGTAAGGTATAATTTGGATGCTAGAGGGTGATGGGAGTATGGAATGCGCTGCCAAGTAAAGTGGTGGAAGCAGGCACTGTGGAGTTATTTAAGAAATACTTAGATGGGCACATGAACAGAATGGGAATGGAGGGGTATAGAAACTGATTTAAAATAGGGATCATGAGCCTTGGGAGTCCCTGGGAAGTGTGTAAATAGATGATGATATTGATGTACTTGTTTTAATCCTACAGGTGCTTTGGTCCACCTTGTTGTCTAACGAGGGGCATACACGCGATGGGTCGTGAGAGGGCTGCTCTTGGATCTTTTTCAAGAGTATCCTACTGCTTCACGTTGTTAGTGTACGCTTGACCTGGACCATCTGATGGGCAACACGACAGCTCAGTGACTATTGCTGTGCTGTGCAGATACATGGATTTGGGCCTGTGTCTGTGGGAGTTTGCACATTCTCCCCATGCTTGCATGGGTTTTCTCCGGGTGCTCTGGTTTCCTCCCACATCCCAAAGATGTGCTCTTAGGCTAATTGGCAAAACAAATTCTCCTAAATTGTCTCAAATTTGGTTTTTAATCCATAGATCTATAAACATGGACAGGGATCGCGGATAGAGGTGGGAACATCGGGGTGGCGGCGTGGGCTCGTTGGGCCGAAGGGCCTGTTTCCCGTGCTTTTTTTTGTTCTTTGTTCTATATTCTGCAAAGGAGCACAGTGGGCTGAGAGGATGCACAATTTGCTGGTCTCTGTTTTCTCTGGGCTCTCTTCTTTCTGCTGGTTTCTTCCAGAGGATGTGAAAGTTCCTATATAAATTTAAATCAGTTTGGGAAACCCTGGGAATGTGAAAGATGATATCATAGAAATCCTACAGTACAGAAATGGGCCATTCGGCCCATTGAGCCTGCATTGAACACAATTCCACCCAGGCCTTACCCCCACTAATCCCTCTAACCTACGCGTCTCAGGATACCAATGGACAATGTTTAGCATGGCCAAACAACCATTGTTTGGAAGGAAACAGGAGCACCCCGAGGAAATCTACACAGACATGGGGGGGGGGGAGAGAATGTGCAGACTCTGCACAGACAGTGACCCCCCCCCAAGCCAGGAATCGAACCCCTTAGAGCTGTGAGGCAGCAATGCTAACCCACTGTTAGGGGGAAGCTGATCCTGTGGTAACATCAATACGACTTGCCCCTGAGACGCCCGCAGCCTGTGTAAAAGCACCGCGGGCACGACGGCACGGTGAAAGAGGCCGGGGACGGTACGGGCGATATCCAAACGCAGAACCTCTCGCCCTTCCCCCCCTCCTAACAGCGACGCCGCAGTGACGTCGACGACGTGCTTTCCGATTGGTCGGCCGGGCCCACCAATCCGGCGCTCCGCCAATCAGAGCCGGGTTGCTAGCACGCCGCGTTTATTTTTAGTCCCGGCGCGCGCTGGGGGGGGGGGGGGGGGGGGTGGGGGGCGGGCCAGCCGTACCCCGCTGACGTCGCGCGTTGCGTGCTCTAATCCTTCCGAGCTGGAAAGTAGCTTTCAGAGGCGAGGGGGAGGGGGAGGGGGGGGGGGGGGGGGTGAAAGTAGTTCCGGGCAGAGATGGGGGAGGGGAGACTGTTGACCGTAGGGAGCTGAGCTGATATAAGTGCGCCGGGGAGCAAGGGGCGAAAGTTTGGGCTGAGGCTGAGAGGCGGCGGCGGTGGCAGCGGCGGGGAGCCCGGACCCGGGATCGAATCCCAGCTCGGCAAGTAAGCCTTCTCCATCTTTTTAAAAAAAAATTAAAATAAAATAAATCTCCAAGCAATAAAATTAATTTACCCCTTCATGACATAGATTTTTTTTTTAAAAATTAAATAAAGGAGGTTAATCCCTGTTTCGGGCAGGTGTGGGGGTTGACAATATAATCCTATTCATCCTTGCTTATTTAATATTTTATTTAAAGAAATGCCAGAAAAAGCAGGCCTTCTAAGCAATAAATTAATATTCCTACGTGAGAGTGGGGTAAAATGCCAAGTAGTTTCTCCCCCTCCCTTTTTTTTAAAACCAACAAAAAGAAATGGTCTACAATTAATGAACCTCAAGTTTTTGAAATAAAATAAGAGATTCGTGTGCTTGGATGTAATCTTTTTCCTTCTCTCCCCTTTTAAAACAGTTAAAAAAAAAAGACCCGCATTTAATCTAGCATAAGTTTTATTTTACCTCATTCCAAAAAAAATCTAAAGCAATAAAATATCTACATTTGATGACCTTTAAGTTTCCTTTTATTTCAGAAAAGGGGGGGTCCTGTTTCTGTGTATTTTCTTCCCTTTGCTTTCTTAACCCCCCCCCCCCCTTTAAAACAACAGAAAGAAATAATCTGCATTTGACGAACCTTAAGTTTTATCTTATTTCTTTATTTTTTTAAAAAAAATCTCTCCTTTCCTTTTAAAACAACAAAATGGAATGGTATGCTGGGCCAAATTTAATAACAAAAGTCTTATTTTACGTTTTTATTTAGTGTGTGTGTGTGTGTATATTTTTCTCCTTCTCGTTCTCACCCAACCCCCACCCGTTTAAAACCAAAAGAAATGATCTCCATTTAATGTACCTCAAGTTTTTATTCTTGCCCAAAAAAAAAGAGGAGGGGTGGTGTTTTCATTTTGTCTGAAATGAAATGGCACAAAAATAAGACGAAGGTTTCCAGTTGTTGGTGTTTTCTTGGGTGGGGGTTGGCTATCAGGCTTGTTTGTGGGAGGAAAAAGGGAGCAGATTTTATGTTAAATGGGCTTTTCTTTCTTTTTAAAAAATGATATATTTTGATGGTGATTTGGGGTGGGGGGGGAGGGAAGGTTGTTGGTAGGGGGTGTGAGAGAGAGAGAGACAGTTGTTGTCGTGTTGTCAGTAATTTCACTGCCAAGTCCGAAATGTCGATTGATTTATTTATTTTTATTTATTATTTTATTAAAAAATGGGATTAATTTTTTGAGGGAGGGAGGGGATGAATTGCCCCCTCAAAATTAAATACCCTCCCCACCCCTACATTCCAGCTTACTTTAACTAGCTTTTATCAAACGATGCCTAGGCAGTTCTGGATTAAGATAAGGTTTAGGGGGATTTGGAAGGTTAAAGTCCTTGGGTTGGACCCTTTTTTTTAAGTTGAGGGAGATTTTTTTTAAATGTAATTTTTTTCCTCCTCCTTCCAGCTGCTGGAATATTTCATGAAGGGAGAGTGTCTTTACAGGTTATTTTATTCCCCCCCCCCCCCCTTTCCTCAGGTTTGGTTATTTTTTTAATGGAATTTGTGTGAGAGGAGGTGGCTGTGTGAGGGGGGGAGGGGACGGGTCCAGGGACATTTAATATTGAGCAATGTGAGGGAGGGAGGGAAGGAAGGACTGCGCCTGCGCCGGCCGTCCGCCCGGACCCGCCCCCCGCCAGCAGCGTGCACAGTGCGCATGTCCGCTGCCCGGCCCGCGCTGCACGCTGGGAATTGTAGTTTCCTCCCCCCGGCGCCTGCTCAGTGGCTGGGCGGCGGGGACTCCAACTCCCGAGATGCACCCGCTGGCCCTGCAGTGCCGCCTTTGGTCCCCAGGGCTCCTTATTTGGCTGCTCCTGCCTAGACTCCTTATGTACAATTGGATTGCAATAGCCTAATGGTGCTGTTGATCTTGGGTTCATGTCTTACTATTTGTACCATGACTATTTATACCATGACTTGCCTGTTGCTTGCAACATCTCACTCACTGTCCTCTCTGGAGACAATGCACATCTCTTTAACCTGTCTATGCTTAATGCTGTCTCCACTCGCATCACCTTTAAGACTTGATTAGCTGTGAAGACTTGCATTATTCTGCAAACTGAGTGTGTGCCTCTACGCACCCTGTTTGTGATCAGAACTCCTCGCCCACCTGATGAAGGGGCAGAACCCTGAAAGCTAGTGGCAGCATCTGTGACAAGAGAACAGAGCCAATATTTCACATCTCAGTGACCCTACGTCAGAGAACCAGGTTCAAATCCTGCCATGGCGGATGGTGGAATTTGAATTTAATATAAAAATCTGGAATTTAGGAATCAGCTGATCACCATAAAACCATTTTTGATTGTCGGAAAAAGCTATCTGGTTCACTGATTTCCACTTAGGGAAGGAAATCTGTCATCCTTACCTGGTCTGGCCCATGTTTAATTTATTTATTAGCGCCACAAGTAAGGCTTACATGATTACTGCAGTGAAGTTACTGTGAAAATCCTTCAGTTGCCACATAAACCTGTTGGACTTTAACCTGGTGGTGTGAGACTTCTTACTGTGTATACCCCAGTCCAATGCCAGCATCTCCATGTAGTGGTGCTGTGGCCAGACTTATTAATCCAGCTATTAATTCTGGGGACCAGGGCAGATGGTGAAATTTGAAGTAAATAATAAAAAAAAAACCTGGAATTAAGAACCTACTGATGACCATGAAACCATTGTTGATTTTTTTCAAAAAAAAACTCATCTGATTCACTATTCTGGGACAGAAATCTGCCAGTCTTACCTGGTCTGGCTTATGTGACTCTAAAGCTGCAACATTGTAGTTGACTCTGAAATGGCTGAGCAAGACACTTGGAAGCAGCTCCCTTGGCATATGCAATTGGATCATCCGCCCCTGGCAGGGCATCAATCGTCCTGTGATGAACACTGCAATGAAGTTACTGTGAAAATTCCTTAGTTGACACATTCTGATGCCTTTGCGGGTACACCTGAGGGAGAATTTTACCATGGTTAATGCACCTAACTGGCACATCTTTCAGACTGAGAGGAAACCAGAGTACCCGGAGGAAACTTGTGCAGATTCCCCACACAGTAACCAAGCTGGAAATCGAACCTGTGTCCTTGGTGCTGTGAGGCAGTAGTGTTGTACTGCCATGCTGCCCCCAACCCCCACCCGACTCTAGAGCCACAACAATGTGGTTGACTCTCAACTGCCCTCGAAGGGCAACCAGAATGGGGCATCTTCGTGCCATGATGGTTAGTGCTACTGCTTCACAATGCTAAGGACTTGGGTTAAAGTCCAGCCTTGGGTTACTGTGTGGAGTTTGCACATTGTCCGTGTCTGCATGGGTTTCCTTTGGTATTCCAGTTTTCCCTTGCACTCCAAAAATGTGCAGATTAGGTGGATTGGCTGTGGTAAATTGCCCTTTAGTGTCCCAAAGATGCAGTGAAGATGGGATTAGCCATGGTTAAGTATATGGGATTACAGTGGTAGGGTGGGGAAAGGGCCTGGGTGAAATACTCTGTCAGAGAGTCACTGCAGACTTGATGGGCTGAATGGTCTCTTGTATGCTGTCAGAATTTGATGAGTCTATGAGGAATGGGCAATAAATGGGCCAGTGACACCCCTGTCCCACGAATTAATTAAAAAAAAAGTCAGGAAGATAATGATGCCCTGCTCAGCTGGCTTGGAATGCAGCTCTTTAAAGAGTCGAGTTTAGTAAGATTATACTTGCGTCTCTCCAATAACCCTGATCTGCATAGAATGACTTTCTATTTACTGCGTTGCTTTATTTATTTCCACCTACTCCTGATTCTACAGGTATTTGGAAAACTGGTTGGCAATTGCCAGTCCGGGCTAACCTGTTCCAAGTTTACCAGCAGGAAGAATCTTCATCCAACGGCTTCTTGTGTTCTTTCACGGCAAGTGGATGTTGCTTGACTAGGCCAGCATTTGTTGCCCATCCCTAATTGACCTTGTGGTGGTGAGCTGCCTTCTGATTTGCTGCTGTCCGTGTGGTGTAGGGACAGTAGCAAGGGAGTGCCAGAATTCTGACCCTGCGACAGTGAAAGAAGGTGGCGGTTCAAGACCTGCAGATGGTAGTAGCATTGACTGTTTGGTGGATTGAGACTTTCAGAGACCCCAGTAGAACTCACTGTACCACCTGCAAACAGTTTTTTGGCTTCTTCCTCACCTCTGTCTAGTTTCTTTGCCACCAAAGGGGAGCAACTGATCATTTCCCTGGATTGCCAGGTAATTATGGATGAGGGAGGCTGTTTGGCTCACTTTTGATTTATGCATCCTTGGATACCCTATTCACATAGACAAACTGGTGAAAAGGGCAGATCCATTGCAGATAATTTAGTGCAGATCAGCGTGAAGCGAGAAATTTTTGATAGAAAATTATGGGTTTTGTAAATTGAATAGTTTCATTTCAAAAGGCATGTGGGACAAGAGATATTTGGGGATTTGCATGCAAAAAATCTCAGGCAGTTATTAAGGCTGTTTAATTTTTCAAAAAAAAGCACTGCTGCAACATTCTTTATAAACAAGAGGCTGAAAATACAAAAATAAGGAGGCACTTCTGCACCTATGTAAATCTGAGGCTGGGCCATTGTCCAATTCTGACACCTCATTTTAGGAAAGCTATCAAAATTTTGGTGAGGAGGGTTTGTATTTCAATTCTGCCAAGGATGAGGGACTTCCATTATGAGTGCAGAATGGCAGGGGTTCACCATATCTATCCAATTCTTCCAAAAATTATATAGCAGAAAAGCTTAATAGAATAGGTTGCATTCTGTAGGTGCTCAAAATGGAGGGGTTTTAAGAGCGCGTGTTGGGAGAAACTCATTGTCAGGGTTTGTTGCCTGAAGTTGCAGATTTAAGTTAATTGGCAAAATAATTCAGTATTGTTTTGGGGGGGGTGTGGGGGGCTGAAGGTGCAAGAGAGAGAAACTTTAAGAACTGAATTGGATAAATATCTGAAAAGGAGAAAATTGCAGAGCTATGTTGAAAGAGACTGGCTCTTTCCAAGAGTTAGTACAGACGTGATGGACAGAGTAGCCAGAATATTGTATGACCAATGATTTCAGAATTTGTACTTGCCACTACGGTATCTGGATATCTATTCTATATGTTGATCAGTGTGAGTGAAGATTTCCTGAGTGGGTTTTGGTGACAGTGGGCTAGCATATTCCCCTATCTGCTGGCAGGAGTGTGAGGCCTCCTTGTACTAATAGGCTGAGACTTGGTGTGTCATCTAATGACCCAGAACTTGCCAAAAACTGGGAAACCAATCCTGGGACAAATGGAATTGCTTTCCACTTGGTAGCCCAGTGTTGAAGGTCATTCTGTGACCTTTCCCAAGCAACTCAGTCAATTGCAGTGACGGTCACATCTGCTGTCTCTGCGATTGGTGATTTGTGGAGCCCACAGAGCTGAGCCAAAAGTGTTCCAAATGTTTGTCTTATTTTTCCTTTTGACCTTCAGGAGATTAGCCTTCCCCTTGACATTGATTCTACAAACCCTGAGCAGTACATTAAACCACTGCATCACCGTCATTTCGAGTGTTCAGTTCAGCTTATCAACCCCTCTCAGTTTTGCAGCTGATGTCAGCGTGTTAAAAAGGAAGTTGTGCCCGTGCCAATTTCTCTTTCCTGAGCTGAGGGTGTTGTTTCTGGGTAGATGCAGTCCTGTGTAGGTTGGAGGTGTGATGAGGCAGTGCATTGCTGCAGCGCACTTGCGAGCAAAGGGCCTTTCCGTCAAAATGGATCTTGTCTTCCCTGTTGTCCACGTGCCCACTTTTCCAGCAGAAATGGCTGGCTGCTGATCAGGGGCAGGAACTTTCTCCCTCTCCCGACCTGGCACCTTTGCGGCCATCACAGACAAGATCAGCTAACTGACCAGAGATAAACCCTGACCAGCTCCTAGTTTGCATGGCTGAATGCTGTACAGGGCAGAGCCTTAACCCACTCGGTTCCAGTAACCTGTTTATTAGTCAGGTGTTGTTCATCGTGCAGCCTCCCATTTCTCTGAGCTGACTGCTCTGTTCTGCAGTATTGGCTTTGGAGATTTGCCTTCTCTGAGGATCTAGAAGCCTGCAGCCATTAACCCAAATTTGTCATGTCTCAGGAAGCATGCAGTGAATTTTTAAAATGTATTAATGAAGTTCCCAATGCTTTGATGTAAAAGATAGCAGCGACACAACACTGGCATGCAGGTTCACACCACCTCTCCTCATTGTCAAAAACAGATACAAAAACAGACTGTTCAGCCCAGCTGCTCCATACCAGTGTTTATGCTTCAAATGAATCTTCCATCCCTGTTTCCTGTGCTGTTTTGTTCTTTGTATCCCCATCTCTCTCCTTTCCCAATCGGATTTAATTCTGTTCCTTTCTCCCTTTGCACATTTAGCTTTCCCTTAAAAGCTTTTGACGTTATTTGCCTCCACCACATCTGTGATACTGATCTATGTCTAAATAAAGACCTTTCTCCTGTATCCCTTGCTGAATCTATTAGTGACTGTTGTATTGTGACTGCTGGTTTTGGATTTGGCCACAAGTAGAAGCATCGTCTCTTTCTTTCTCCCCTCACAGGACAAGACAGCCAATCACCTGTGATTGCAGGAAGCTTCTTAGTGTAGTTACTGAAACCTCGTGAGGTCTGCAGTACAGAGAAACTGACCAGATGTCCCTCCAATTTTCCTCTGTAGGTTTTGCCTGGCTTTCTTGTACCTTGCTTGAATAGCCATCTTGAACTGTGACTGTCTCGATGGCTGTTGAACTATCACAACTAAGCTATAGTTTCAACCACTGACGTTGGCACAGGATATGAAAACCTGGGAAAATTGATTCCTTCCTAGCCCAAGGACACTTGGATAAGCTGTGGAGCCTCCTCGTGTTACTGCTGTGATGAATTGACTTGGCTTAGCCTGGGAATGAGCTCAAGGACCTAATCTGATTGGACACACTAATTGGGTGGAATTTAAATAAAAACACCCAGCCGATGATAGGCGTGCAACTTTCAAGCGGTTATTGGATAGGGAACTGGAACGCACCAGAATTGTAGATAGCTTGATCTTGGGTTTGGACATAGCTCGACACAACATTGAGGGTCGAAGGGCCTGTACTTGCTGTATTGTTCTGTTTACTTCCTTGGTTAACTATACTTTCTGTTCAAAATGGTGACAGTGGGCTTGTCATGCGTAAAAATAAAGCACAAAATGAAAGCAAAATCTAGGTTGGGGATAGTGTTCCTGTTAGGAATCTTGCAGCATATACTTTTCACAGCAGTTTAATTGTGTAATTGAAACAATATTGTGTCAAACCAGTGAAATAACATTAGCAGGAGCTTGGTCAAAGCGTCACTGGCCTGTTTTTGTGGATGTAGTGAAAAATTACACAAACTGCCCCTGCTCCTCTCCTCTGACAGCTTTTTAAACTAATGCTGCTTGCATAAAAGCATCGGAGGCTGGAAGGAGAATAATGATGGAGTGTGAACTGAGGACAGTGGCGAGGAGCAGAAATCTAAATTAAAGGGAATGTCAAAGATCTAGTTAAAAGTATTTTTAGGATGCGGCAAGGCTGGGATTTACAGGCAATTTAAAATGAAACTGGAAAAGGCTGACTTTCATTAAGCTGTGGTTTTGCGGGGAGACAAGAGGCCATTCATGGTCATTCTCAGTGAGTTGAGCTGGGATGCGTTACCAGGCAATTTAATTGGTAGATGTTATAGAAAAGCTTGATCCTTGATTAAAGCAGCATTATCCCCTCCCTTTCCCATACACAAGGTCACTGAAGTTGTAATGAGAAGTAAGGAAGCTTGGATTTCCTATCTCTGAGCCCCATATTTTAGCACAGAAACCAGTTGGCCCATCATACTTGCTAGGACATGTTTAAAATGGGCTATCTAATTGGCTCCACACTCTCCTCCAGCTCCTTACCTGTAGCTTTGCAATTTCTCTTCTAAATATCTATCCAATTCTTCCAAAAATTGTTGCTTCCAGATGCAACTCGACTGCAGCAGTTCAAGAAGGCAACTCACCATCTTCTCAAAGGCAACTAAAGATAGGCAATAAACACTAGCCTAGCCAGCAACGCCCATGTCCCACAAATGAATAAAAGACTGCAGTCCAGACCCTCACCAGCTATGATTTAAACCAAAACAATTCCTCATCTTCCCCCTCGCTCTTTTGCCAGTTTATCCCCCAAATTGTACTTTATTCATCAAATTTGTAAGGTCTTAACTGGTTACCAATGCATCTGCCAAGTGGAAACAGATTCTGCTTGTTTATTAAAGCCCTTCCTTGTATCCCATCTCTGTCTCTGTGAATGTTGAAGAAAATTGCAGTTCTCACACTGAGATCTGCAAGCTCAGCCTCAGCAAAGACCAGGGTTCAAACTTAACCCGTTTGCCTCAACCTACTGATGTGTAAGACCTTCATTAGTGTTGTTGTTAATTCACTCATGTGACTGTCACGCCAGAGCTGAGCTCACTGGCAGTTGAGGTGGGTGTATGTGTATGTACAGATGCAGGTTGGCACAAAAGCCTTGATGCAGAATAAAACAGACCTGTAAAACTGAGATGGAGTATTGCAAGCTGATAGCTCAGGGTAATTGTAGTGGCTGACTAATCGGTATAAACTGACCTTGTGGTACAGGCACCTAAGCCCTTTGATCAGTTTACTGCTGGGTAATTCTCACAGAGAGCCATTCTATATATAGAGCATTTCAATCGGGTCGTAACCTCTCCCTGGGATCTGTTAAATTCTCTGGACAATTGGCACTTTTTCTATTTCAGAAAATATTTGTTTCTCAGTCAGTATCTTGTCTGTGGCAAATTGGCACTTTCCATTCGGTTTTACAAAATAGTCTCAGCTTGATGATTTTTTTCAGTACCAGAAGGGTTAATTGATCATTGGATACCTGATGTAGCTAGTAAAGGCATTTTTTCCACTGCAAAGTTTACAATTGATGGTGGTTTTATAAGGCTCCATTATAGAATAGCTTTGTCTTAAAATTTATTGAAGTTCAATTTTCCAGTTCTGGCCCCTGTTTTCTTCCAAGCTGACTTGTTGTGGTGGTTCTTTTTTCCCTGAAAAGAAACTGACACCCACTGGACAATCAGAGCAGTGATTTGCATAACACCAAAGGTGTCACAATGGTTAGCACTGCTGCCTCACAGCATCAGGGACCCAGGTTCAATTCCTGGCTTGAACCACTGTCTATGGAGTCTGCACGTTCTTACCAAGCTTGCATGGGTTTCATCCAGGTGCTCCAATTTCTTCCCACAGTCCAAAGATGTGCAGGTTAGGTGGATTGGCCATGCTAAATTGCCCCTTAATGTTGGGGGACTAGGTAGGGTAAATATATGGGGTTATGGGAATGGGGCCTGGGGAGGGATTCTGGTTGGTACAATCTTCTGTGGATGCCAGAACAGTTAACCTCGAAGCATAAGGGCAATATACATGTGGGAACACTATCTACAAGACCCCCCCCCCGCCTCAAATCTCATACCATCCGAACTGTATCACCATTTTTTCACTGTCACTGGGTTAAAATCCTGCAGCTCATTCCCTAAAAGCACAGTGGGTGTACCTACACCACATGGACTGCAGCGATTCAAGAAGGCAGCTTGCCACCACCTTCTCAAGGGGCAATTAGAAATGGGCAATAAATACCATGAAAAAGTAATTGTAATAACTTTCTTGACTGGGAAGATAGACTTTTAGATTGTTGTATGCATACCAAGGGCTGTGGAACAAAGTTTTATGATTAGGGTTGAGGTACCCATGATCTAATTGGAACAGGATTGAAGAACTGAACAGCCTGCTGTGTTCAATAGGAACACTGTTCTATTGAACAGCTATTCTATTACAGGCCAGCAGTGGAGCTCCATTTTGGTTCTGTAACCACAAGCCAGGGAAGAAAACACCAAAACAGGGTTCCTGCTCCTAATTATCCACCAGCCTTGATGTTTAAATGTTGGGTGAATGTAGGGCAGGGTCATGTGTGACACAGCATCCTATTCAAGTAGCGGATGACCACATTGTCGAGCTACTACTGAGCTGCTGCTTGGAGAGCCAAGCGTTGAGTCATAAGCTTTGGACAAAGAGGGCAAGTATTTCAGTGGGTGTTTCCATATTTTGGGTGTGATTTCTTTAAAAATCTGTGGGGATAGAAGGAAGTAATTGGCAAGTATGGTGAAAATGTTCTGAAGTTAATTGTTCAGTTTATAATGTAAAATTTTGTGATTGTGCTCACAAATAATATTCAAAGCCATCACTTCAATTTCCCCTCCTAGTTAAATGCTTTGTTAAAGTGCAGCTTTCGGTGTTCTTGTGTTCAGCAGAAAGGGTATACTAATGGGAATCAATCTGTGTGTTTTAAACAGCCAGAATATAATCTGGGAGATGTTGAAAATGTAAGGTAAGCATAACCCATGCACTTACTATTTTTATTTGATTCTGACATTAGATTGCACAGTGAAATACCAGTCTACCTACTGGAGTTACTTGTTGAGATACACATTTTATTTGACAGTGGCTGAGATGAAATTTAGAATGGTTTTAAAATTAATTTTTTTAATCTATTGCAGTATCTTGATATTGCTGTTAAGATGTACTGTTAGAGTAGGGATATAGGCCATTTTCTGCTCCTAACTTGTCCCTGACTCATGGGCATTACTGTAAAGAGGAAAGAACATTTGCTCAGGGAACTTCAACAGATAACATGATATTTGGTTATGCTTACGCTTCATCTCTTTGTGAAGATGCTGATTTTTTAGATGCCTGCTTCCCTTCTGACACCGAACCCAATATTCTACTGCAGGCTCTGACCTTGCAGTTAGGCAGACTGTTCAGCTACAGATGGTATTTAAAGCCAAAAGCTGTTGCAATTGAATTAAAGAATAATATAGCACAGAAACAACACTCTGGCCCACCAAGTGTGTGTGCTGATATGTGATTTCTATCCAGTGTTTGCCTCCCGTCCATCTATCAAGATGAGCCTTGAGCATTGCTAACACGCTTGCCTTTACTATCAGTACGTTCCAGGCCCCCACTACCCTCTGAAAAACCTGCCCTGTATGTCTCCCCAAAACTTACCTTCTTGTCCTGAACCTGTGCCCTCTTGTAGTTGGGTTATTCTACTGCCCATACCTAAAGGGTGTTGAGGCTGTCTCTGTAACTGTTTGTCCAGCTGAAATCAACTAACACGTTGACAGCAAATTGAAATTGAAGTTTCATCTGCTGAATTAACATCCAAGAGTGGGCAGAGGGGGTACATTCCTTCTCACTGTCACCCAGAGACATGGCAGCGGTGTATATGTAAACCTTTAAGGTTGACATTGGGTGTAGCTGTGAAGGTTCATGTGCTGCATTGCTGAACTGCTTCCTGGCCCACTTGTGATCTTGGAGTTGGATGACTGGGAGGGAACAGCAATTTGGTTCCACACGAGATGTCAAACCTGAAGAATGAGTGATACAATGGACGATTGACCAAAGATCAGACAGGGATGTAGCACTGGAGGATTTTTTAGAAGCTAACCAGAATGTGGCTGTGGTGAGAATTTATAAATTGGGACAAAAAGTTTGAAGTTTAGTCAGGTAGGGATCTGGTGAAGATTAGATGCACATGTGGGATTTTATGGACTAAGTTGTGATTATGCGTCTGTGCCTTTTGGATGTTTTCCTACATTCATTATGTGCCCTTGGCTTGTATTCTTTTCCTGTCTCTTTATCCTGTGGCAGTATTTTCATTAGCCAATTGCTTTCTTCAATTTTCAAGTCATCCAGCATTGATATGCTCCTCTTTCCTTGAAATCTTCCCTTCTCTTACATGTCGGTTTCCGCCTAAGATGTGCTCTACCCAGACACCGTTTCTGATTATGTTGAGTAAACTTTTCCTTGGTCGCTCTCCTCCGCATTTCATAACTTGTTGCTTTTTCTGTCCAGCCGATCCTTTCCGTTCTCTTCTAAACCCACATCCCTTTCCTTAAGGTGCAAGTCTCTACCCACACAGAACAACACTGCACTCATGCTCTTTACAAGTTGAGTTGTTTATTCAGCTTACCAATCTAAAAATGGTCTTTCCTTGCCAAATAACGGCCTTTCCCATTGATCTCTACGTTATTTCTTTTCGTTATGACATTACTTAAAGCTCTTGCATGCTGTGATGCTAGTGGATTCTAATTATAACAGATTTTAATTTTCAACAAGGTTCTTAAATCCTAACAGGTTTTGGAATTTAGGGGCGAGACAGTGGTATAGTGATTAGCACTGCTGCCTCACAGTGCCAGGGACCTAGGCTCAATTCCCGGCTTGGGTCATTGTGTGGAGTCTGCACATTGGTCCAGTATGTGCGTGGGTTTCCTCCCACAGTCCAAAAGACTTGCTGGTTAGGTGCTAAATTCTCTGTATCCAAACAGGCACTGAAGTGTGGCGACTAGGGGATTTTGGCAGTGGCTCCATTGCAGGGTTAATGCAAGTCTACTTGTGATACTAATATTTTTTTATAAAGGAATTGTAATCTCCTAAATAGATGGAGATGAATTCCTAGCTGGCAGTAAACTGCCTCTTCCCTTCCTCACAAGAATTCACTTTCGAAATCCATACTGTTTTTAACATTGTGACAGAGCTTGGTGCTTCCTATTGTTACATTCGATTTCCCCAGGGTTGAGGATAGTGTTGAAGTTAAACTGTAGTCAAAGCTGACAGTTTTCTTTAGTGGGCAAGGTAGGCCTAGAGATAGGAAATAAAACTATAGAATCCTACAGTGCAGAAAGAGGGCCTTTGGCCCATTGAATCTGCACCAACCACAATCCCACTCAGGCCCTACCCCCATATCACTACCTGCTAATCTCTCTAACTTAAGTATCTTTGGCCATGCTAAAATTGCTCTTTTTATGTCCTATCAACCTAACCTGCGCATCTCTGGACAGTTGTAGAATGCTTTTACAAATGGGTTGTAACTGGTGATGTATGAGGTGTGGAGTAGCTCAGCTCAGTTGAGCAGAAAAGCTTCCACATTCTTTTGGGTGCAGCCTGAGTGAGCAATTGGCACAGTGTCACAGAATTGTTATAATGCAGAAGGAGGCTATATGGCCCATTGTGTCTGCACCAGCTCTCCAATGAGTTCATTTATAAAGTTTATTTATTAGTCAGAAGTAAGGCTTATATTAATACTGCAATGAAGTTGCTGTGAGATTCCCTTAGTTGTGCCACACTGACGCCTGTTCGGATCAACCAGTATGTCTTTCAGATTGTGGAAGAAAACTGGAGCACCTGGAGGAAACCCACACAGACACTAAGAGAATGTGCAAACTCCACACAGACAATGACCCAAGCTGGGAATTGAACCCAGGTCCCTGGCACTGAGGCAGCAGTGCTAACCACTGTGCTGCTCCATGATACGTGAATGGTGTAGTGGAAGACCATATTAAATTTGAATTATGAAGCTAATATATTTTAGAAAATCTTCCTGTCATTGGGCTGCGTGTTATAGCTAACCTTGATATGTTGAAAATATCCTTGTTATCCATCAGTATGGGTGCTTGTGCAACACTGAGTGGAAAGGAAATGTCCACCCTTCAACAAAACATTTTAATATTGCTTTTTAACAGAGCAAAATATCCCAAGGAGCTTTGTCAAAAAAGAAACTGAAGCGCACACAAGGTGATAGATGAACAAAAATATGTTTGAAGAGATGAGTTTAAAGGAGCTTTGAAAGGAAGTTGAGTGGGATTGGAGGCTGGGGACCAAATTCCAGAGTTGAGAATTGAGGCAGTTGAAGCCATTGGAGGAGTGATGAAAATTGAGAATGTGCTGAAATTGGGGTGTTACAGAGCTGGAGGAGGGCTGCTGAGGTAGTGAGGAGGCTAGAGAGTGAGTGAAATTGGCTGCCATTGGTGATGGAGGAGGGAAACTTGCTGGGGTCTTGAGAGACTTTTGGATGAGAACATGGGATTTAATGGGATTGAAGATTATAAGTAGGCCTAGTAGATTGGGATGTGATTGGTGCAACTTGTGGGCCGAAGGGCCTAATGGTGCTGTAGTGTTCTATCTTGAAAACCAAGATGAGAATTTTAAAATTCGTATGTTTTCAACCAGTGTAGGCCAGCTAGCATAGGGGTAACAGGTAGCTTTTGCCTCTAATGAATTGTAACTTGATTCTCATGGCTGAGATCAGGAATTTATTGGTAGGGTCTTTTGCAAGCAACATAAAAACACTGTTTGTTTTGCATTTTGAATTTATTTTCAGCTGGCTTTTACTTCCTGATCCCTTGAGTATCTCTGCTAAATGGGCACTCTTCATGTGAATGCCTGGTGATCTGGAATGGAAATTGTGTGACTTTTCTCTCCTCACACCCCCACCCCATTTAAATTCAAAACCATTTTGTGGAAACCCCCACAGTTACATCCAGGGAAGCTAGAATTTGGGATTTTGTCATGTTTCCAAACTGACTCTCTGGAAAGCAGAATTGTAAGTTTGAATGGGTGTGTGTGATGTTTTTGCACCAGTCATTAATATTGAATGAGGGAGAGAGTTTCAGAAAGTGATCTCTGGTCTGGTGACTGGACAGTAACTCTGAATTGCTGTCTTTTCAGCTGGTGAGATTCACTTCAGCTGTTGGGCTGATTTCCAAAGCTGGTGAGTGTTGTTATTTGTGTACCATGTGACCCAGGTGCCCTTAAACACACACACACTAGAAGCAGGAGGAGGCCATTCGGCCTTTGAGCCTGCTCTGCCATTCATTATGATCATGGTTGATCATCAAATTCAATATCCTGATTTCCACCCCACCCCCCCCCCCCCCCCCCCCCCACACACACACATCTCCCCTTTAGCCCCAAGAGCTAGATCTAATTGTTCTTTAAATCACACAACATTTTGGCCTCAACTTTCTACGAATTGAGTCCATGCCCTGTTAAATGTACAATGTGAGTGTTTGTTTAGATCCTTAAACTGTTAATTTTCAGAGCAGACAGGCTTTGCATGCCAGGCTAGTTTGTATTTGACATCTTGCTTCATTCCCCCCCCCCCCCCCCCCCCCCCCGCACTGTTTTATTGTACCCATGTAATGGGTTGATGCAAATCAGATGAAAATTTCATCTGCTGACTGGGAATGATAGATAAATCTGAGATACTGCAACTCCTTGCGTCTTGTTGACGGGTTAGAAGTTTGCAAGTTTCTCCGTTAACGAGGTTCCCATTTTGTTTGTGAAGACAGTGACGCTGCTGCATAAAGGGAAAATAGCAGGTGATGTAATCTGGGTCGCTCCCCTGCAGCTCCAGCAGATGCTCACAGACCAAAATTGGCAAAGTCATGGTAGCAGCTTACTTGACCACCCTTTTGACAGATTGGCGCATGGCATGTGCCGCATGCAGGAGAGGGAGAAAAGGCAGCAGTACATTACATCATGGGCAGGTAGCTTAAAATCTTGTGTACGCAAGCAACAGGAGTAGTTTACATTCCCAGGGGAGGGGATTGTAATCTTGGCAATCCTTGTTTGTCTATGGCCATCCAATTGTTTTAACGGCAAATGCAAGCTGAAGACTGATCCTTGGTTTCTACTTGGAGCTGTAAGTCTCTTGGCAAGTCGCTATCCTGAAGATGCAATATCCATTCTTGCTGGGGTGCACTTCCATAAGGACTGCAATGTACTGGTAGTTTCCTCACAATGACCAGTGTTCATCTGTGAAGTTAAATATGCTGTTTTGAGTGTTACAGGTGATCTCAATCTGTTCACTATTGGGTGAGATGCACTGAATAACTATCAAATCTGGTGCTATCCCTTGATAAAGTTTCACCAAGATGTGATTTTTTTTTTAATTCTTTCACTGGCTGTGTTGCTGACTAGATCAGCCTTTATTGCCCATAGGGGGAAATGCTGCAAAATCTCAGCAGGTCTGGCAGCATCTGTAAGGAGAGAAAAGAGCTGACTTTGAGTCCAAGTGACAATTTGTCAAAACCCATCTCCACTTACGCTTGAAGGTGGTGGTGAGCTGCAGTGGTCCTTTTTATTCATGTGTGGGACATGGGCATTGCTGGATTGCCCATCCCTAATTGCCCTTGGAAGGCAGTTGACAACCAACCACATTACCATGGCTCTGGAGTCACATGTAGGCTAGACTGGGTAAAGATGTCAGATTTTCTTCCCTAAAGGAAACCCAATAGGTTTTTCTGATAATTGACAGTGATTTCATGGTCATCATTAGATTCTTAATTTCAGACTTTTTTATTGATTTCAAATTTCACCATCTGCCATGATGGGATTCAAACCCAGATTCCCAAAACATTAGCTGAGTTTCTGCATTAGTAGTCCAGGAATGATACCATTTGGAACACTGCCTCTCATATGGTGTAGGCACACCCCCTGTGCTGTTAGGGATGGAGTTCCAGGATTTGCTGCAAGAAGTGAAGGAACACTTTTGTCAAGTTAAGGTGACTGCAGGGAACTACTAGGTGGTGGTGGTGTCCTGCTGCCTTTGTCCTTCTAGGTTTGGAAATTGCTGTCGTTGGAGCCTTAACGAGTTGCTGCAGTGCATCTTGTAGATGATGCATGCTCTTGCCACTGTCAGTGGTCGAGGGAGATAATATTTAAGGTAGCAGATGGGATACCAGTCAAACAGGCTGTTTCATCCTGGATGGTGTCAACCTTGTGTTGGAGCTGCATCCACCCAGGCAAGTGGAGAGTGATCCATCATACTCCTGACTTCTGTCTTTATAGATCATAGAAACCCTACAGTGCAGAAAGAGGCCATTTGGTCCATCAAGTCTGCACCAACCACAATCCCACCCAGGTATTACTCCCATATTCGTACATATTTACCCACTAATTCCTCTAACCTACACATCTCAGGACACTAAGGGGCAATTTTAGCATGGCCGATCAACCTAACCTGCACAACTTTGGACAGGAATTGAACCTGTGTCCCTGGCATTTATAGCTGGTGAACAGACTTTGGGGAGTCAGAAAATGAGTCACTTGCTGCAGAATTCCAAGCTCTGACCTGCTCTTATAGCCTCAGTAGTTGTATTTGTTATTTGACTCCCCACACCACCAGCTTCTTCTCGTCCAGCTAGAAACTGGGTAGGTGCAAATGTATGCAGCCAACACTAGTGAACTGGCTAGAGTTGAGCTGTGCCTGTCCTGCCTTGTGCTGCTGTCCTCTGAGTGACATGCTGTGGGTTCTTTGTGCTGTTGGCAAAGTGCCCCAGATGAGTCAGCACCTTTACAAGAGGTGAAAATTATGCAGCTTTAAAACAATTTTTCATTTTAAAAATGTGATTCAGCTGCACTGAGAATATCTCACTGGTGTAGAGAGGGTGTGAGCTGGGCTGGAAGCTGTCCCATTAGCTACCTTTGTGCTGGTGAAGTCATTGGCAATATAAGTGTGCTGGTTTCACCATCCAATCCTGTACAGGATGATGCTGAGCTATTCTCAGAGTTCACAATTTTGAAAAGAGTTTTGGGAGTCATAAGATGATAATAGCATTAAGAAAAGACATGACTGGTGTTGGATTGGAAAAAGAGCTTGACTCATGGTTGTTCCTCAGTGCAGGTCATAGAATCCCTACGGTGCAGAAGGAGGCCATTTGGCCCATTGAGCCTGCATCTACAACAATCCCACCCAGGCTCTATCCCCGTAACTCATGTATTTGTGCTGCTCATTCCCCTGACAGTATGGAACAATTTAGCAGGACCAGTCCACCCATCCCACATGGTTTCGGAGGAAACCTGTGCAGGCAGTCAATTGCACCTTGTCTCTAGCACTGAGGCAGCACTGTCATCCACAGAGGCCCTCTGGCACCAGCAGAGGGAGGGGAGGCATCACTAAATGTTTTGATGTGGCTAAGTACTGTTTTAATATAATGCAGTCAATAACTAGAAAGGAGGAGGCTGAGGAGAGACCAGATATAGGTCTACAAAATAATGAGAGGCAAAGACAGACGCTTTTCCCAGATAGAAGTGTTGATTACAAGTGGGCACAGGTTGAAGGTGAGGGAAGGAAAAGGTTTTCACGCAGTATGGTGGATGCCTGGAACGTGCTGCTAGAGGAGGTGGTGGAAGCAGGCACATTAGCAATACTTAAGAGCTTTCAATACTTCCATATTTTAAAAAAAAATTACTTTTAACATAAGGTTTAGCCAACAATTGTGATCTCCCTCTCTTGGATTAGTAAGTTATTATTCCTTTTTCTGTGTATTCCCAGTTACTCTGTAAGGCTCGAATGTTGATCAGAAGTAAGTCAGTCAGTCACTAAAAACTAACAGTGAAACCCTATGGAATGGCTTAGTGCTGTTAAAACTGCTGGCCCCCTTCACACTCCACTACCTTGTTAAGGAATCCAGTCGTCATGTTGAGTGGATGGGGTGGATTGGCAGCTATTTGTAACCGAGGTGCACTGTTTTTAACAGCAGGATTCACTGGGCTGAGCATCTAAACGCTACCTTTATTTTGACCCCTTCCAAGGCTTCTCATCCCGTCCCAAGCCCATGAGGAGGCTCATTTCTTTAGCCTGCTGCTAGGGATGAGGGGCCTGGATTGGAAGCTGCAGTAAATACTGAGTGCAGAAAGTGAGAGGCTGTTGGTGCAGTGTGTTCATCATCATGTGCCTTGGTAACACAGCAATGAAATGTAGGCTGCCTGGCATTCTAAATTGAGGAGCACCTGAGACACAAGTGCTCTCTTGGCTCCTACACAAGTGATTGCAGTAACTCATTTTGATGCCTGCTCAAATCAGACTTTCTACTGTAATTCTTCTAGTAAATTTCCTTTTTGTCCTTCCCTCTGTTAACTGAGGAACATGGTGATAAGCTGGCTTCCACATTCCAGTTGTGCTGCCCAACACATACTGTCTCCTTCCCAGAAAGAAAATCTGTGAGAAAGAAGCTTTTGCCCTGATGTTTCTGATTGATTGTATGGACAGCATTGAACGTGTGTGAATGATGTTTAAATTGAATTGTGCAGTAGCTGTTCTTCATTTGTGAGCTCACAGCTGAGGATGATTCAGAGCCAGAAGGCAGTAGGTTTGCACTGGGATTGAATTCTGTTATTAATTTAAAAAAACTCAATACATATTTCAAACAACGTCACAATCTGGACTCCCCTCCTGGTGAAGGAAACGGCCTGAGAAGAACGAGAGATTGTTACTCTTGTTTTTCATTTTTCAAAAAAATAGGTGCTTTGGCTTAGGAAAGTGTGACATTGCATCAGTTTGTTCGTTATAGCAATGGGAGAAGGCTACTCAGTTACATCTTTGCTGCTGTCTACATCAACTCCCATTTGTGATGATGTCCATTGATAAACATTAACCATTTATCTCCAGCTTGAAAATTTTAATTGATAGAATCCTCACAGTGCAGAAGGAGGCCATTTGGCCCATTTAGTCTGCACTGACCACAATCCCACCCTTCACCCCCACCTATTTACTTTGCTAATCTCCTGACACTAAGGGGCAATTTAGCTTGACCAGTCAACCTGATCCGCATATCTTTGGAGTGTTGGGAGGAAACCTGTGCAGACTATGCACAGATAGTGACTCAAGGCTGCAATTGGACCTGGGTCCCTGGTGCTGTTGAGTGCTAACCATTGTGCCACTGTGCTGCTCAAAATTAATCCCCCGAATTTAAGATTGCTTCTTGCAAGCTGTGCCCAGCATATCCTTCAACTTTATATGTATGAGCACAAAAGATAGAATTAATCTTTCTCTACACCCTAGCAACAGTCCACTCTGCATTCTCTCCTTTCCTTTATGTATGGTATGCTTTGTCTGTACAGTGTGCAAGAAACTTCTCATTGTGTATACTAAAACATGTGGCAATAAATCAAATCAAAGAATCCACAGCAATGCTGGGATGGAGTTTGTGATTTCTGCTACATCTTTGGGGAAACAGTGCTTCTTCATTTCTCTGCTAAATGGCTTGGATATAAAAAAGCCTCCATCAGAGGAAATAGATCAGCTGTATTTACCCTATTGAATCCATTTATCACTTTAAGCACCTCAATCGGATCATCCCTGATTGAACCTTCTAAATTGGAATATGGGCCAAGTTTAGGTTTGTAGAATCCCCACCATGCAGAAGGAGCCCATTTGAATCTGCAACTCTCAAAGAACACCCCCACTCCCATGGGAGAAAACTGGAGCATCTGGAGGAAACCCACACAGACACAAGAGAAACGTGTAAACTCTGCAGCGTTGGGTGACTGCAATCAAGTTCAGGTTCCTGGAGCTGAGGGGTCAGCAGTGCTCACCACTGTGCCACCCTGTTTGTGACTTGTCTTAATTTCATCCTTTAAGCCCTGGCACCATTGTATTTGGCTGTACGTTGTCTGCACAGATGCAGCTTTTTGTAATGGGGCTTGGGAAAGAGCGAGGGCAATATTGTGCTCTGCTGTGATGCCCCTTATAGTCAAAGAGCCTCTGGCTAAGTTCTGCATGGCTGACGTGCATTAAATGTGGTGGCATTGATATATTCACCTCGGCAATTTCTAGCACGGTCACTGAGTATGAAGCGAGGCAGACCCTCCTTCGGCTGATTCTGTCTTCCCCCTGCCACATCCCAGATGCTGAGGCCAGTTGTAGCTGCTGTGCTTGAGAACAAGCTCAGCATAGAATTGCCTTGCTGTTTAATCAACATAATACTGGAAATATCGAGGATGTTGCTGCTGGAATTTTAAGCAGTGTATAAATATTTATGCAGCCACCAGCGTGACTCTTCTCAATTTAAATGTTTGAAAACAGAGCAGTAGTTGGGTTCAAATGCTTTTAATCTAAGGAAATTTTTTTAAAAAGCCAATTTTGTAATTTGGGTTGTGAACAATGGCAACTGTTAAGCCAAGATGTGGGTCTACAATTGTGACACTGCAGGGTCCTATGTTGGCATATTTCTGGGTGCTAATTCTACATTTAAACTGTTTTCCACTAAATGAATGCCACATGTACTCAGCTTGCATATAGGTTTGGCCTTCAAGGTGAACACTTAACGAAATATATTCAATTTGATGATTACTTGCTCAGTATTGTAGTGCAAGTGGCTTAAATATATTCTAGTGCCAAATTTGTTCTTGGTAAATAGCTCAACATCCATATGCCTCATTGTTTTTCAATGCCTCGTTAGATTAAAGTAGGAGTGTGACTGACTGCAGGCAATTTTGTGGTCCCAATGTGCTATTGTATCTCTAGGCGTGCATCTACCCTATTAATACCCGAGTCATTACATGGGGAAATTACACTGATCTATCAGATCTTCCACTGTGGATGTTTTGAAACACTAGCCTAACAACATGCATTCTGCTGTAGAGCATTGCATTCCAGGTGGTATCTACAAAGCTCTTTTCAGCTCCCATGCTGTGAAACTAGGCATGCTAACAAGTGTAGGCTGTTAGTAACAGCACTCAATGCAACACTGATCTGCAGATTTTCTTCCATGAAGAATTGATGAGAAGCTTTTTTTTTTGTTTCCTTGTAACCCAATGTTTCAAACCCCAAATGGTCCAGACTCCAGACAGTGATGCCCTAATCAGTGCTGGTTGCCCTGGAGAAGGCCAGGCTTTAGCTCAGTGCTTTCTATCAGTAGTTATTGTATGGAAATGGATTCCTGATGCAGTCTGAGGCAGAAAGAACCACCATCTAAGATGTGAATTTAACATTTGTTGGGCTGCAGGCTAGTTGTTCTTCTCCTGTCTCTCCTTTGTGCAGTTTTAACATTCTGCCAAGGTGGCTTCAACCTTCACAAATGGCATTCTACAAGCTGTTCTCCTTTTGATTCTATTTTAGTGCAATGCTGGCTACCCTCAGACTCCTCCACCATCGTGACTTGTATGAGAATTTCTCCATATGGAAAGTTAGAAGTACAATGCTACATGTGTCACTGCACAGACCTCTTAACTTATTTTTAATTTCTTTCCTTAAGCTGCCTTGCGCTGGTACACAAGTGACCTGGTCCCAGCCTCTGCTTGTACTACACCAGGATCTGGCTTTATAAACCTGGCCTGAACCATCAGGTTTTCTCAGCCTGATCTTTGGCAAGCTTGCTAGCTTCTCCAGTGAGTTAGAAACTCGTGTGGGGAAGAACAGAAAAGCGCCCAACTCGCACCAACATGTTGCCTTGCTTGGCTGTGAATGTATTTAATCTAATCAGTTGGAGCTGGCTGCTGCTGGCTAAAGGACAGCCCATCAGACAGATGGGCTTGCAAGATACAAGCAGACCTGGCACAAGCCTCTCACGTAGCAGCAGCATTTTGGAACATTGCAATGCACCCATCATCATTATTATATGATATCACCCTCTCTTTTGTACAGTAATGCACTGTCCCTGCTGGCACGTATTCACTCTCCAGATCTTAATATTTAATGCGAGTATCACCTGGTCCAAAGTTACAGTCCACAGAATCTGTCCCCCTTACAGGATCAGATCCCATTGTCAGGTGGAGGAATTTTCATGTGGAAAACAAGTGTTTCTTGATGGGTTGAGTACAGAGTTAGTAAATTACTGTGCAAAGCAGCAGGGTCGAGTGGCTTCGCATTAATAATCAAGATTTTACAAGTTTATTTCCCAGATTTAATAACTGCCTACTCTTGTCTATTGCAAGTAGAAAATTCTCATTTTTAATTTGCTTAAATATTTAAAAAGTATTGGGGCTTAAGAATTGTTTCTTAATTAGTCAGTGCTACTGCCAGAGTTTCACAAGGTGTAACAATGAGTTTTTGTACAAAAATCTTCACTTGAACACATTGTAAAGTGACCAATTTGTCTGTCTGAACATGAGTGAATCCAGAAAGAACATTTTGAACTGTATAGTAGGAGGGTGAACCATTGGTGATTACACATCTTGTCACGCTGGGTGGATGTAGTGAAGACTGATTAATATCAGAATGATCACCACAGAGCACTCAACTGGCAGTGCCTGCACTGGGTCCTTGGAAGTGCTGTCCAATTGGTCCCACTTTTCCAACACACTTCCCACAGCTCTGCACATTTTTCCTCTCCAAGTATTTATCCAATTAGGGAGTGCATTCCAGAACTTGAGAACCTGCTGCACAAAGTAATCTCATCTCCCTTCTAGTTCATTTGCCAATGACTTGAAATCTGTGTCCTCTGCTTACCAATCTTTCTGTCGTAGGAGACAGTTTTGTCTTATTTACTCTTTCATGATTTTGAGCACAATTTTTATTAACCTTTTTTGTTTTTATTCCAATTTGACCAAATTCAATTCAGAGGTTCAACAAGTTGAGACATTCCCATTCCAAGTTGACAAGGTGGGGCTCTCACCTCCTGTCTTGGGCTTGATTTATGTGATCCAAGCTGATTGGAGTAGGCATAGCTCCTCTTCCAAGGCTTGACCTCATTTGCATCTTAGCCAAAAGGCCGAGGTGCTGCTTTTAAAAATTACTTCAAATGAAGCCAAAATGTAACCTAATGACTTCAACCAAGCACAGCATGTCAATACCACATTTGATCTTAGCCAAAAGGCTGAATCACTTACACTGCAAGGAGTTATGTTTTCCAGTGTCGTTTAAGTAGCAGTCAGCCAAAGCAGGAATGTGTATTGCTGGCTCCTTTTCTTTGCTCCTCAGTTTTTCTGCTTTTGTTTCCTTTGACCCTCCAGGAAGTAATGTAGGATGCATAGACTAGACAGAGATGGCAGTGACTCGCTCCCTATATTCTGTTACCCTATATCTCATTTAGTGAATAGCACAGGCTAATCTTGTTTCCATCCTGCCCCTCAAAGTAGATGTGGTCTTCACCTTTGCTAAATAAATCCTGGCGTTCTGACTGACTTGAAGCTAGATATAAACCTCCAACCTAATCACATTCTGCTATCTGACCTTTATGCCATTATTAGCACCACCTTTAGTCTTTAACACTTCATTTATCTTGTGCCCATGACATCTTTGTCATATGCTCCCGACTATCCCTGACCTGTTCTAGGGCAGCACAGTGGTTAGGACTGCTGCCCCACAGTGCCAGGGACCCAGATCCAATTCCTGGCTTGGGTCACTGTGCATGCTCTCCTCATCTGTGAGTTTTCTCCTAGTACTCTGGTTTCCTCCCATATTCTGAAAGACGGGGGTTACGTGCATTAGCCAGGCTAAATTCTCCCTCAGTGTACCCAATCAGGCATTGGAGTGTGGCAACTAGGGGATTTTCACCATTAGTGTTAATGTAAGCCTACTTGTAGAAACCATAGAAAGCATTTTTGTTGAATCACAGCTTGGTATGGCCTTCTACTTTGCCCAAGATTGCAAGGAACTACAAAAAGTCTTGAATGTAGCCCAATCCATCACACAATCCATTGACACTGTCTATGCCTCTGCTGCCACAGCAAAGCAGCCAGCATAATTAAGGACCCCAGACATTCTCTCTTCCACCTTCTTCTGTTGTGTAAAGAGGTCACTTACCAATCGACTCGAACAGCTTCTCTGCTGCTGCCAGACTTTTGAATGGACCTACCTTGTGTTAAGTTAATTTTTCTCTACACCCTAGCTATGACTGTAACACTACGTTCTGCACTCTTTCCTTTCCTTCTCTGAATAGTGCACTTTGTCTGTATAGCACGCAAGAAATAATACTTTTCACAGTATACTAATACATATGACAATAATAAATCAATTACTAAACTTCAAATATTCTGCTCCACCTCTTCTCCAGCTACATAATTTACCGTGTTTCTATCCCTTGACAGCTCTGAAGGAGTCACATGGACTGGTAAGATTAACGGTTTATCTCCACAGTGCCAGAATTGCAGTCTTTCCAGCATTTTGCCTTTAGTACAGATTTCCAGCATCTATAGTATTATAATCAAATCATAAACTCCTTTGAGTCACGAAGTAAATGAAAAGCCACCACACCGTTGTTTGATGGTTGCATATAGAAAATGTCTACCAATATATGTGAACTAATTGCTGCTTTTCTCCTTTTTTCAAGGGATTTGTGTGTGAAGATTTGAAGTTCTTTCTACACTGCCTTGCCCCGTCACCATATATCAAGGATGCATTTGGAGATCAAAGTGGCTTTAAATTTCATTATCTCCTACTTGTATAACAAATTACCCCGCCGACGTGCAGATCTCTTTGGGGAGGAGCTGGAGCGGTTGCTAAAACAGAAATATGAAGGCCACTGGTACCCAGAAAAGCCCCTGAAAGGATCCGGTTACAGGTGTGTCCATATTGGAGAAACTGTGGACCCCATAGTTGAGCAGGCCACAAGGAGAAGTGGGTTGGATATCGAAGATATTCGGGCTAATGTTCCTCAAGAATTGAGCCTCTGGATTGACCCATTTGAGGTATCGTATCAAATTGGTGAGAAAGGGGCTGTGAAGGTCCTTTACATGGATGACAATGAAAACAGTGCAGAACTGGATAAGGAGATAAAGAGCAGCTTTAACCCAGAGGCCCAAGTTTTCACACCCATCACTGACCAGGGCAACTCTTTGTCCAATTCCCCTTCTCCATCTTTTGGGAATTCTGTAAGCCCCACCTTCATCCCAAGGTCAACTCAGCCAATCACATTCACCACTGCAGCCTTTGCTGCCACCAAATTTGGGTCCACCAAGATGAAAACTGGAGGCCGGAGAATGGCTCGCTCCCCGACCAACGGCTTGATGAAGCAGAAGGGGTTGTCCACGTCAATGCACTCACTGGTCCTTGGAAACAGCCAGATGCCGCCATCCTCCCTCTCTCCCAACGCCAAGGAGTTTGTGTACCCCGGTTCATTGAGCTTGTATTTCGGGAATGAAAACCAGTCATCCTCTGGCCCGGCTCCGTTCCCTAATGCCTTTGAGGTGCCACCAATCTACAACAACAACAACTTGGGTGAGAAAGCCCCGTTTGTGGAAGGACTTGACTTCAACTTGAACACCATGCAGTATCCTAACCAGCCATTTCAGCCAGTTGTCTTGGCTAACTAATATATTTAGTGAAGAATCCTTTCTATACATAGAACTCAAAGAAGGCCAACACTAAGATACTGTGTTGAAGAGCACTTTGGGAACAGTTTAACATTAAACCTCCAAACCCCACTTGCAGTCTCAACAGTGTTCATCTCCTAAGTTTTCACACTTTTTTTGAAATTGTTCAAGTCGCACTCATGCAATCCATTGGGAAGTTGTGGGTTTTTCAGAGTTAAACGTAACTTGTTTTTTTTGGTTGAGAATCTATATTCTTCCCTTGAGGGAAGCAGGGCATCAGAATTCTTTCTTTAAAAAAAAAGTGGAATACTGAAATATTGGAATACTCCAAATTTGAGTAAAATAAAGGTCACAATATGTAACTGGCAGTCTTCAGTTTCTCACAGCTTAGATTTGGGGCATTACCTCACAACCTGTGCCAGTATTTCTGTATTTAATTTTGCACTGTAGTTCAAATAGCAGCTGGATCAAGGTTGCTGGGCGCACACATTTCACAATTTTTGTTGCTATAGTGCTACAGGATGGGAAGCCATGACTGACAATTAAGTTCGACAGGTTTATAGTGAAGCAGAATTCTGCCAAAATAGCATTTTACTGCAATGAGTGTGTGTATGTCTGTCTGTCTAAACCAGTTCAAACTGGTTGTCTACAGAGTCTTGACATTCGCCCTGTTTGCCCTTGCCATCTCTCCTCCCCTTTTTTATAAAAGAATCCAAGTTTCGCCAGCAACAACATCTTGCTCTGAACTGCAACAGAACCTATCATCTTGGTGTTAAAGGGCTTTGAAGTTCTTCATCCAAGCTAATCTCCTAATTCGGATTACTACTGTACTATGGCAACTAGCAAAAAAAAACAATCTTTGTGATGCTGTGGCACGTACTGTGGATCCTGCTATACGGACTGATTACTACATGGCATTGCGCTAACTGGTTCATCTTCTGCGTTGAAGATCTACAGTACCTTGTGTCTAACTGAGCGCCTCTGACTGTCCCAATATGCTGCAGGTTTGGTGAAGTGTGCACTTGACAACAATAGCTGTTTGAGATGTTATAATGGGGTGTTTGTTTGCATCCTAGCCACTGGTGTGTTTTTTTTGAATACTTTGTTGTGTCATCTCTGATGTTTACAGTCAGGCTCTGAGCTGTGCTGTTCACCCCTTCCCCTGCCAGGCAAAGAGCCTGATCCCGCTCAAAGGGTTGCTGCGAAACACACATGCCATGTTTAGGTGATGGGAGGGGAAGTATCTGATGTGGGGAACGTACATATTGTGGGGATGCTATGAGATGTTCACCTTGACTGTATGGGGCAATTTGAAGTGGTGAATGATGAATGGGAAAAGATCAAAAACATCAGAGGACTTGAGTAACTCTGTAGCCAGGGAGGTGTTCAGTGATCCTACCTGAAGTTGATCAGTAATTAGGTACATGAACTGTTATCTGTTTAAACCCTGCTGCACAATGGGTCCTTGCTGCTCAAGCTTTGTGTATAGCTACCTGATAATGTACCACGTTCACACCACGTGTGGTGTGTGAATAGAATCTTGCCCTGTAGAAAGAAAGAAAAAAAAAGTGACCAAATTGAGTTTTGTGATGCTGTATCCCACTGATTGTCAGCATCTTTTACTGATTGTAGTGTCCTGTATGTTAGATGCTGAGGTGCCGCATTCTCCCCTCAGTTTACAAACCCAGTATTGAATTCTTGCAAATAAAGCTGCCGTGTCCCTGTTCATTTGTGTAATGAAATGACAATCCGAAAACCTCTTTTCCTTTACCCGTAAGGAATAATGGAATATGTCTGTCTGAGGTCAGAACTTCTATGTGAGAGCGTAGACCCTTTTGGAAACACTGGAGTTTCAGAAACTGGTTTTTTTGCCCTTGCTGCAAGCCAAGCTAGTGAATGCTGTTCAGTCAAATGTCCAACTCCTGGGAACGTGACTCTCCCTTTTAGAGCGGTTGTAGTGAATTTACTAAACGTGCAGAATTTCACCTGTGCTTGTTATGGCTCGCTGTTGCCTGGATTTTGCACAGCCCTCGACAACACTTCAATCAGCTTGCATCTAATCCTGTAACTGGAGTGTCATGGGGTGGGTGGGGAATGTTAGAGACACCAGCCACACCTGTCAGTTTTGAGCTCCAGGGACGGTTTGTATCACCTGTGCAGACCCTCGAGTGATTCCTAGATGACAAAAACCATAAAGCTTGATCAGTCACTACAGCTGAACATGGGCAAATGTGTGCAGCAGTGTTTACTATATTTTTACAATTTGCAGCAACAAAAAACACTTCGGAACTTCATGCAATGTCCTTGAGACAGTGAGCAATATTTAAATTGATATGGTTTTTTTAAAATCTGTCCTAGCTGACCTGCTTGGTGTTCCTATCGCAGAGATGAATAGGGGATGCCAGTGATGAGATTAGCAGTTCGCTAAATATTTTATCCCAATACTTTGGAGCTTTGATTTAATTTTTGCTGCGGTTGTGATATTTGACCAAACTAAAAATCTTTGTTAGAAAGGTTAATTAATTAGTTGATTCCCATGTGGGAAACATCTACCTGATTTTTGGCATATCTAACGAAACACTTGCATATGTAACACAAATATGCTGGAGGACTTTTTGTAACCCATGAGATGTTGGGCATCCTCCATTCATCCAGAGTACCTTGACCTCGTACTAGCTTTCCTGCTCCCCGCAAGCCATTTCTTACCCACTCACCAAACTCTGAAAGCAGCTCATTCTGAACACACAATCGATTTAAATTATTCTGAGAGCATGCCTAAAATAGGTACCAGTAAACAGAGCGCTTCAGGAGGAATAGCGGGTGGGTGGGTAAAATTCTGTGTTGGACTTCAGTATCTGCCAGCCAGTTGTGAATAATTTGTACTGCGCAGTTTAATATACTGCCGATACAGGACAGTTGGAGTGAGACTCTAGGTCTGGACCAGGCTTGTTTAGCTTGCTGTTGTTGCTCCAAGCCACTCCTCTGGCAAAGGAGACAATCTATCCTAGACCTTTCCCAGCATTGTTCTGTTGGAGGTTATTGGAAATAACGTAAGGAGATCTCTTGATTTATTTCCCATCTTTCTCCCTACGGAGAGAAATGTGCAGTTTTCTTTATTGCGTCCCATCTAAGCAACATAGCTGAAATCAGAGAAACAGCTGGGACCAATCTTAATGAAGCTCACCAGAGGCTTGAGTTGTACAAGTGGGATATGTTCTGGGCTGGGAGGGCAAACAAGAGCCATCACTGGCCAAAACCAAGCCTTTGGGTCTTTGCAAATGGCCCAGTTGCACTGAACACTAGAACATAACTGCAAGTAACCCAGTGTGACTTGCATTCAGCACTAAGAGGAAGTGATACTCCTGTCCAACTTGTGGCTTCCTTCGCTGTGAGCAGGCCAGGTGTTGCCCTACACCATTCTCCTGCCTCTCTGCTGCACTAGTGATCTGCACCCACCAACTAGTTCTGCATCCATGGACCTGTGTTACTGTAAGGTGACAGCAATTGGACCGTTGTTTGCAACCTGCTGTGAGGAAATGAGTCCAATGTTTATATAATAGTCCTAGCATTAAAGTGGTTCTGAAACGTTGAATTTCTGGGTCATCAGTGCTGCATTTCAGCCCAGCTTGGAATCTTTCTCCCTAAATGCTGAAATGAAATTAGCCACTTTAAGTAAGAACATTTTCATTGTAATTTTGGGTACTATAACAAAACCTGAAAAGACAGACTAAACCTTAAGTTATTCCATATTGATAATCTTAAATTGTAGTGACAGTCCAGAGTTTATTAAAAAGCCTTGCATTAAAATGACCACCAGTAGGTCCCATGTTCGAGCAAAATGATCAAGGATAATCAGACAAGGAATCTCGAGTAGAATGCTTTATAATCCACTCGGTTACTGTCCCAGCTTTTCCATTTTAGGTGGAGTGCTCTGGGCTGAGCCATCTACAGTAAAATTCACCCATGCGCTGACCCAGATATACTGCAATTGCAACCTCTACCTAATAATCATCAGCTCCAACGTGGAGCTGCATCAATGGATCTTTTAAGCTGATGTGGTTTTCCTATGCCTCTTACTATAGTTGCACGTGCTGACACACACACAAACACACACATGCAGCCTTTATACCAACATAAAATGCACTAATACTTAACCACAGACAGATAAAACTGGTCATTGCAGAAGGGAAAATTAGTTGATATCCACTGACCATCTCTCTTCTGCTACCAAAATCTCTCCTCCTCCTCCTGCCACCACAAGACCAAAGTGGCTTGCCCTGTTCTCCCTGATCTGTTGGGAGTGCAGTGTGAAATTCAGGTGGTTAAATATTGGAGATGAGCACCTACTGCATCAGTTTACAAACAAGATGTTGCATTTAAACACTAACAGGTCCAAGCTAATGCCTTTATGTAAAAAAAAAAAAAGAAATTTGTGTTGCTATGAGTGGAGTAGAGTTCTTGGGTTACTGTATTGTCAGCACTTTGTTAGGGGGTGGCTAATACCTGGTGAGAATAGTGGTGGGTAAAGGACCATTGCAAATTTTGCTCTCTTCACCTTCTCCATATTGAACTCTTGGCTTTTTTTTTTAAAAAGTGAAAACAATTCCTCTGTGGCCTGTTGGTGCCTGCTGACCATTCAGACTTCACCAGTGTTTCTCCACACATGTTGAGGCAAGCTTAG
This sequence comes from Sphyrna mokarran, assembly GCA_024679065.1. Taxonomy (NCBI): domain Eukaryota; kingdom Metazoa; phylum Chordata; class Chondrichthyes; order Carcharhiniformes; family Carcharhinidae; genus Sphyrna; species Sphyrna mokarran. The sequence goes on from JAGIQG010000034.1 coordinate 3,576,013, forward strand.
TGTCCCAGAAGGGTGGGCAAGGCTGCAAAATGGTAGACTCTCTGGCTAGGTATCATTTGCCACGTAGAAGTATTCTGCCCTAATTTGTTGGGCAATGAGGTTAGGAAAGCAGCGCAGAATCAGACGACCACCTACCCAATGGGAGGCAGAAGTGGACCCTTGGCTCGGGGGGCTTGTGACTGAAGTGGCAGCTTAAGAGTAGCCACTAAGTTTCTGACCCATCCCCTCTTTCCCTGTAACCCTCGTACCCACGCTCTCTTCAAATGAGTGATGGTTACTTTGTCCTGAGTCATTCAGACTTGTTCATTGCAAGGCAGAAAAAGAGTCTTCCGCCAGATGTGCTTTGAGTGTTGGAGTCTCTGTCTCCACCTGGCCGTGATGGTAAGTTATCTGGGGGTGGGGTGGGGGGGAACCAGTGAAGCTCTGTAGCCACCAAGGCTGATGCTGGCGTCGAGAGGTTTCATTTTGTAGTTCTTATCTGAACAAAATTTAAGGTGGATGGTGGAGGACAGAAGAATATTTGGGGGCGGGGGGAAGAATTGTGTGAGGAGGCACATTTGGTTTCAATATCTGAATGATGAAATGGCATCCCTCTTTCATGTGGTTTCTGACGTGTATGGGGGGGGGATGTGTGTGGAGTGGGGAAGAGAAGAGGTTGATGAATTGTAATTCTTTTGCTGTTTTTGATTTGTTTTAGTTTGCCTCACCAACACCCTTTTCCCATTCCCCCCCCCCCCCACACAAGTGTTCTTCATTGAGGTGATGTATTATGCAGATGTTAGCCTTTCTTTACTTGAACATTGGTTTTATTTTTTAATTAATGAATTTGGCACTAACCGATCAGAATCTTAAGTTTCTCTTCTTTTTCTCTCTCTCTTTGGTTTCCTTCGCTTGAATGATTTAAGATGTTTGTAAAGGTTAAGAGTATATATTTCTAATGTACATTGTAATTTCATTTCAGATTTCATATGCAACAAATTATTTTTTCAAAAAAAATTGAAAACGAAGAGGTATTGACATTGTATGCTTCAGAAAAAAGAATCGATGGCAGGATTTTTTCAAATTATGTACATTTTACTTTTTCGAAAGGAATGGTTATTTTCTGTTCAGGAAAGCGGATGCAAAATTCCTTTATTGTAGACTGAAAAATATCCCAATTTTCTACTTTGGAACATTGTGCAATACTTGCTTGATGCTAAAATGTTTTTTGCAGATTTGTTGTAGGTGAGGTCAGAGCTGTATAGTTTATAATGTTCCGGATCTTTTTTAAGTTTGTATTAAAAGCATGAAAATTGGAGCTGCTTGTGTGTAGTACCTATTTTAATTTTTTTCAGATTAAAATGTGTTATGAGCCAGGTCTGAAACTCCAAAGTGCTTTACAAAGTCAGCTGAGACCATAAGTTTTGTACTTCTGTATTTGATACGGGTAAGCCTGAGATGTTTTGTTTCTGATGACCCATTAGGAAATTTTTATCAAGTAAAGTTTATTTAAAAGCACAATTAAAATATAACTTCTACAGATTACAGATTTTAAGCATAATGTAGTATAAACCTTAACAGCCTGCTGTTTCACACCAAACATAATGGTTAGCATTGCTGCCTCATAGCTCCAGGGACCCAGGTTTGATTCCTGTCTCAGGTCATTCTATGTGAAGTTTGCATTTTCTCCTAACGTCTGAGTGGTGAGAGAGACCTCCTTTAACGTTGAAGAATGGCATAGTGGTTAGCCCTGCTGCCTCAGTGCCAGGAACCCAGCTTGGGTCACACTGGAATCTGCATGTTTTCCCCATGTTTGTGTGGGTTTCCTCCAGGCGCTCCAGTTTCCTCCCACAGTCCAGAGGTGTGTTGGTTATAGAACATAGAACATAACAGCACAGAACAGGCCCTTCGGCCTTCGATGTTGCGCCGACCAATATAAAAAGCAATGCCCCTCCAAACTAAACCATTCCTTCTCTTCCATATACTTATCAACTAACCTCTTAAACGCCACCAAACTTGGCGCATCTACAACTGCTGCAGGCAGGGCATTCCACTCCTGAACCACCCTTTGGGTAAAGAAAAGGTTATGTGCATTGGCCATGCTAAATATTCCATCAGTGTACCCAAAGAGGTGCTGAAGCATAGCGACTAGAGGCTTTTCACAGCAACTTCATTGTGGTGTTAATGCAAACATACTTGCATTTGCATTAAATACTGTAATGTGGACACTGCAATCTCCCACAGACAAACTCACCAAATTGTTTGTGATGTTGATAGTGGGATGAAGATTACTGAATACTTTAAATTACTGAACAACAATAGACAACACTCACAACTATGGAATGCATTTCAAAATACACAAACAAGGTCCTTTAATCCTGAGATTGACAATCAAATCAATTAGTAGTTGTCATTGACTTGTGCCTCTCATAGGGACAGGAGGAGGCCATTCAGCCCTGTGAGCATGTCCTGATTAATGAGACTGTGGCTGATCATAAAATCCCTGCAGCTCAGGAGGAGGCCATTCGGCCCATCTGTACCAACTCTGACAGTATCTCACCCACACCCTCTTCCCCCCCCACCCCCAAGTTACCCCACTAATCCCCCTAACTTATACATCTTGGGGGAAACTAAAGAGAAGTTTGGCATAGCCAGTCCACCTAATCTACACATCTTTGGACCATGGGAGGAAACGGGAGCTCCCAGAGGAAACCCACTCAGGAGAACCTGCATCTAAAGACAGCCATAGAAAATAGAAGCAGGAGGAGGCCATTCAGCCCTTTGAGCCTGCTCTGTCATTCATTTTGCTCATATTCCATTTCCTGATCCCACCTTTTTAGCCACAAGAGCTACAGCTAATTTCTTGCTCATGACTCCAAATAAACCTGTTGGACTTTAACCTGGTGTTGTGAAACCTCTTACCCCATCTGACACTGGCATCTCCACATCATTATTTCTTTTTGAAAATCGCACAATGTTTTGGCCTCACTACTTTCTGTGATAGTGAATTTCACACGTCACACTGAGTAAAGAAATTTCGTCTCACCTCAGTGCTAGAAGTTTACCACCCCCCCCCCATTCTCAAACTATGACTTCTGGACTCCTCCACCATTTGGGATGGAATTGAACCTAGGCTCCTGGTGCTGTGGGAGTAATGCTAACCACTGTGCCAGCCTGTCTGTGGCCTAACTCTGTATGCCTGCCAACGTACAATTGTAAGGCTTGCTCCTTTTTTGGGTTCCTAGACACCATTAAAAAGGGTCTTCCTCCTTTCGTTTCTTATCAGTTACCATATCCGAAGTCTCAAACCATTCTGTTCCATGTCAGTTTTCCATAACCCTGGAACAGCAAGCAGAAATTTGTGGTTAATATACAGGCTGGGTTTTTCATTAGAAGTAGAGTCAAAAGTTCATGGCATTTAAATTACCCAAAGGAATTCTGTACCTTGAACAAGAATTATCGCAGTCCTGATTGCAAAATCATGGTGTTGACCAAGTATGGGAGCAGAGGTAAGATATTAAACCAAGACCAAGGGTGTAGTTATTTGGTGAAACTTTTAAGACTCCTCCCTCCCAGAAATAATGTTGTTCAGTGGTTTGCAAGAATTTTTTTTAAATGAAATGAATTGTTTTCTCTGGGACTGGGCCTCAGTTGGAGTACTGTGTTCCATCCTGAACACCACATTTAAGAATGATAAATGCAGAGATCAGAGAGGGGGTTTACTAAAATGATATCAACCTTGATAGATAGTTAGATTCAACCTTGGACAAAACTGTGATTTCTTTCTTTGGAGCAGAGAAGGCCAAGGGAAATTCATCAAAACCCTATACTACAGAAAGAGACCATTCAGCCCATTGATCCTGCACTGACAACAGTACCATTCAGGGCCTATCCCCATTACTCATATTTACCCTGCTAGTCCTTCCTGATAAGGGGCAATTTAGCACTGAAAATCAACCCAACCTGCACATAAAGTGCAATTTAGCAGGGCCAATCCACCTAAACTACACATCTTCAGATTGTGGGAGGAAACTGTTGCAGACATGGGAACCAAACACAGGTCCTTGGCACTGAGAGGCAGCAGTGCTAATTGCTGTGCCACGGTGCTGTGCCACAGTGCTGTCCCAAGAGGAAAGCCCTTCACTGTGCTGGAAAGAGTCCATTCAGAGTCTGAGAGTGCTTGCATCAAGACTGCAGCAATCTTTAAACCATTTCTTACATTGATGTGTTTTCTCACACACAGGCATTAAGCCAACAGGAACAGATTTTAACTATTTTTCACACTGCTTTATAATCTCCAGCTAGCCACGGCTCTGGAACTGTGGCCCGAAGAGAAGATTGGTTAACTTGTGGTCTTTGGCACCGAGGTTGCTTTATGGTGAAGTATGGGATGGGCTACTATTTGAAGATGAGCAGGTGGGTTGTGGGAACCTGACCAATATGTACGATCACAACCAACAAGTACCATGATGAGCATAGCAATCAACCTGTGGTCACCTGCAGTTTACATGGAGTTCACCAGCTGGAACTATCTTCAATGGAGGGATAAGCCTTTCTGGAGCTCACTCAGGGAATCTATTGAACTTTGACATGAAGGTAATCTCTGCTGGGGCCCTATGAGAGCATTTAACTTATCCCACTCCCCACCCTTTCCTCATACCCCTCCAAACTTGCTTCACATCCCCATCTAGCTAATCACAATGTACTGAGTGAATTTCTCTCTACCACACTCTCGGACAGTACACTCCAGATCCTAACCACTCGCTGTGTAAAAATAGGTTTCCTCATCTCACCTTTAGCACTTTTGCCAATCACCTTAAGTTGGTGTGTGCTTTGTTCCTTGAATAATGTTTCTCTCTCTGCTTAGTCAGACTCACCTCATGATTTTAATCACCTCTCTCATATCCCTTCTCAAGCGTTCCTTACTACAGCAAACAAGCTATCCATATGACTAAAGCAAGTAAAATCATTACAGTCTGTAAGGAGACCATTTGGCCCATCAAGTCTGCACTGGCTATGGGAAAGAACGTTTTATTCAGTCCCATCTGCCCAAATCCTCGCACAGACGCAGTTTTCCAGTTGCAATCTAATCACGTTTTGAAAATCTCCTCCATGTAACCTGCCTCTCAGGACACCCCTCCGTCCTCCCTCCAGGGTTTGTTTGCTCTAGACTGTCTTTTTGATTTTCATTTACAACACTGCCCCTTTACCCAGCAAAAGCAGCATTGACACTGGATCGTTGATTTCCATTGGCCCTCCCTGCAAAGAAATAGAGGCTGGATGACACAGCCCGGCTAGCCCATGTTTATATGGAGAGGAAGCTGAGTCGATGTTTCAAATCTCATAGAATCCTACAGCACTGAAAAAGGCCATCGAGTCTGCCCTGACCACAATCCCACCCAGGCCCTATCCCCATAACCCCATGTTTTTACCCCAGCTAGTTCCCCTGACACTAAGGGGCAATTTAGCAAGGCCAATCCACCTAACCAGTACATCTTTGGACTGTGGAAGGAAACCCATGCAGACACGGGGAGAACATGCAGACCACATGGACAGTGACCCAAGGCCAGAATTGATCCTGGGTCCCTGGCGTTGAGATGCAGCAGTGCTAACCACTGCATCACCATGCTGCCTCTCAGCAGAGCAGGAAGAGGTCTGAGAGTTGAAGCTTTTTAAATCAGTGCGGATTTTGTGTGGGAAAGGCAGATCCTCCTGGATGGAAGAGCAACATTTGCTCGTTTGACATCTGACCACACGTCTGCCCACGCGAACAGAGAATGTTTCAAAATTAATTCATGGTACATGGGTGTCGCTGGCTGACCATCATTTATTGCCCATCCCTAGTTGCCCTTAAGGTGGTGGTGTGTTGCTTTCTTGAATCGTTGCAGTCCATGTGCTGTGGGTTGACCTACAATGCCATTAGGGAGGGAATTCCAGGATTTTGACCCAGCAAAGGAACGGTGATATATTTCCAAGTCAGGATGGTGAGTGGCTTGGAGGGGAATTTGCAGGTGGGGGGTGTTCCCATGTATCTGCTGCCCTTGTCCTTCGAGATGGAAGTGGTTGTGGGTTTGGAAGGTGCTGTCTAAGGATCTTTGGTGAATTGTTAACAGTGTATCTTGTAGATGGTTCACACGGCTGTTATTGAGCATCGGTGGTGGAGGGAGTGAATGTTTGTGGATGGGGTGCCTATCGAGCTTTACCCTGTGTGGTGTCAAGCTTCTTGAGTGTTGTTGGTGCCACACCCATCCAGGCAAGTGGGGAGTATTCCATCACACTCCTGACTTGGCTTGGCTTTTACTCCCCAGACGGATAAGTTAGGATCGAGGGGCCTACTCCAGTTCCACCATTCAATAAGATCCAGGTTAATCTGAGTGTGACCTCGACTCCACATTCCTGCCAACTAACATAACCTTTGATCTCCTAATCAGGAATCTATCTAACTCTGCCTTAAAAATATTAATCGACCCTGTCCCCACTGCTGTCTGGGGAAGAGAGTTCCAGAGATTCACCATTCTCTGAGAGAAAGAAATTCTCTCAATCTCCATCTTAAATAGGAAATCCCTTATTTATGTTCCCTAGTTCCAGTCTCTCCCACATGGGAAAATATCCTCTCACCATCCATCCTCTTTAGAATTAATATGTATCAATAAAATCATATCTCAATCTCCAATGGATACAGGTCTAATCCCAATCCCAGGAATCAGTTTGCTGAACCTTCTCTCAAGTGAATTTATTGAATTCCTACAGTGCAGAAGGAGGCCATTTGACCCATCAAGTTGACCACAATCCTACACAGGCTGCTACACCCATAACCCTATGCATTTACCCTGACACTAATTCTCCCTGATATTAGGGTCAATTTGGCGTGGCCAATCCACCTAACCAGTATGTCTTTTGGAAACCCATGCAGACACAGGGAGAATGTGCAGACTCTGCTCAGACAGTGACCCAAGGCCAGAATCGAACCTGGATCCCTGGCACTGTGAGACAGAGTGCTAACCACTGTGCCGCCCTGCTCCTAACACATTTATATCCTTTATTAAATAAAGAGGTCAAATATGGGGGTGTGGAATGCACTGCCGAGTAAGGTGGTGGGAGCAGGCATGCTAGGGTTGTTTAAGGGTCTCTTCGACAGCCACATGAGTGGTCTGCAGATAGATGGATATAGCAGGACTGTTTGAATATCGGGAGGACCAAATAGTAGTAGACTATCTTTTAGTTTCGTCTTGGGAATGTCTTAGTTTTTTTTAGCATGTTTAATTAAGTCTTATTTGTTTCCGCAGGCAATTCGGTCCACCTTGTTGACCAACAAGGGGCATGCATGCGGCATGTCGTGCGAGAGCTGCTCTTGGAGGTTGCTTCAGGAGTTGCCTAGTGCTTCACGTCGTCAGTGTATGCTTAAACTGGACCATCTGATGGGCAACATGACAGCTCAGACTATCGCTGTTGCTGTGCTGACACATGGACTTGGGCCTGTGTCTGCGGGAGTTTGCGCGTTCTCCCTGTAGTTGCGTGGGTTTCCTCCCACATCCCAAAAATGTGCTCTTAGGCTGATTGGGTAACAAATTGTCCCTATATGGGAATCTTCAACAATAGGCATAGCCTAAAGTCAAGGATATGTCATTAAGATGTTAGGACGGCAGCGAGGGCTCGTTGGGCCTGTTTCCCGTGCTGTGTTGCTCTTTGTTCTCTGTTCTTGCAGGCTGTAGTTTCACTAATGCTCTTTACAATTGTGGTTAAAAAATTCTGACTTCTATATTCCATTCCCCTTGAAAAAACAACATTCTATTTGCCTTCCCAATCGCTTGCTGTACAAGTATACTAACTTTTGGGATTGATGTACCAGGACACCCAGATCCCTCTGTATCTTAGAATTTTGCAATCTCTCTCCATTTAATCTAATGCTCTTCTCTTCTTTCTGACAAAGCGGACAAGTTCTCATTTCCTCCACGTTACACTCCCTCTGCCATTGACCCGAACAGGTCCGGCAGTGTGGCAACTAGGTGAATTTTGCAGTAACTTCATTGCAGTGTTAATGTAATCCCACTTGTGGCTAATAAATAAATGGGTAACTTCTTCAATTACCATTTGGATGATCCTCGACTATAAACCTTCTCCTTCCATTGTCAATATTCATGCCATTCATAAAACAGAAGTTTTTAAACTTTTTAATCCCCTCCCTATGAATTGTGCGATGGGTGTCGCTCGCAGCGGTGACTTGGAGATTGGTCTTCAATTCCTGGAGATTTGAGGAGAATCCTGGAATTTGGAAATACTGTCTGGAAGTGAATTCCACGGTTCCACAACTCTTAGTATTGTGTTCTCCATTCTATATATCATTTAATCCCAGGCTCCTCGTGATACTATTTGGTGAGGGGTAATTAGATTGATTTGATATTATAACCCTATGTTTATCAGTCAATTCATCTCATTACCATTTGGAGGATTTTGCTGTGTGAAGATTGCTGCCAATTTATAGACTTTCTACAAAAACTACTGTGTCTGCAATGAGTGATACTGAATGATTAATAGGCAGACAGTTACAACTGGACAGAGCTTATAACAAAATTCACAGTAAACAGTCTTACAGCGAACAAAAGTAATTAAACAATAACGGAGTCAATTGAAATAGAACGTTATACCAGTCTACAGAATCTACTTGAACAATACATTACGTCAAACAGCCTACAGAATCTACTTAAACAATGCACTATATCACAGTCTACAGAATCTACTTATCTAGTGCATTACATCAAACAATATACAGAATCTGCTTACAGCAACAACCCACAGAATCTATTTAATAAGACCTATCAGAACACCAGGTTAAAGTCCAATGGGTTTGTTTGGAATCATGAGCTATCAGAGCATTGCTCCTTCATCAGGTAAGTCTACAGCATCTACTTAAACAGTTCGTTACATAAAAACAGTCTAAAGAATCTACTTAATCAATGTGTTACATCAAACAGTCTACAGAATCTCCTTAAAACATGCATTATATCTTTCTACAGAATCTATTTAAACATTGCATTACATCAGTCTACAGAACCGATTTAAACAATGTGTTACATCCAACAGTCTACAGTATCTACTTAAACAGTGCGTTATACCAGTCTAGGAGAATCTACTTAAACAGTGTATTATATCAAACAGTCTACAGAATCTACTTAAACAGTGCACAACAGCAAATGATCTAACATGGAAAGGTCTGTTGACATCAGGGGGGATTTTACAGTTCAGAGCGAGCAAGGCCACAAAATACCACCCAATGTGTATACATCCTATCTGTGCGCTCCATGATTTAATACACCTTAATAAAGTAACCCCCTCATTCTTCTATGTTCCAAAGAATAAAGTCCTAGCCTGACCAGCCTCTCCCAATAACTCAGGGCCATTAGTCCTGACAACATCCTTGTAAATCTCTCTTGTACTCTTTCCAATTCATTCCAAAACATTTTTTGTTGCAAGAGGAATGGGGTATAAAAGTCAGAAAGTTTTGCTACAGTGATACACAGTGTTAGGAAGCTTTGCTATAGTTATATAGGGTGCCGGTGAGTCCATGTCTGGAAATTTTAGTCCCCTGACTGAAGAAAGGAGATAATAGCATTTCAGAGAGGTTTCAGTCAACAGATTCCTGGGATGAAGGGTTTATCTTTGAGGAAATTTTTGGCAGGTTTGGCCTGTTTAGAAGAATGAAAGGTGACTTCCTGCCCAGAAACTTCCACAGTCCAAAGATGTGCAGGTTAGATAGAACGGCCATTGCTAAAAATTGCTTGAGATGTGTAGGTTAGAGGGAAAAGCGGGTAAATGTGTAGGGATATGGGGGTAGGGCCTGGGTGGGATTGTGGTCAGTGCAGACTCAATGGGCTGAGTCGCCTCTTTTTGCACTGTAGGGTTTCTATGATTCTATGAAACTGTAAAATCCTGCCCAAGGTTAATGGACCTTCCCATTGTCCGCACCTTTCCCGTTCTGATTCCCATGACGGGAAGGATGGTAAAATTCCAGTCATGGTCCCTTTCCCAAAGGAAGGGGAATTGAAAACTAGAAGGCATGGGTTTAAGAATCCCTACAATGCAGAAAGAGACCATTTGGCCCATTGAGTCTGCACCAACCACAATCCAATGTAGGCCTTATCCCCATAACGCCACACATTCACCCTGCTAATCCCCTGACACTAAAGGCAATTTTTCATTACCAGTCAACCTAACCCGCACATCGAACAAAGAACAAAGAATAACACAGCATGGGAAACAAGCCCTTCAGCCCAACGAGCCCGCGCTGCCGTCCTAACATCTTAATGACATATAGAGACCAATATAGGGACAATTTGTTACCCAATCAGCCTAAGAGCACATTTTTGGGATGTGGGAGGAAACCGGAGCACCCGGAGAAAACCCACGCAACCACGGGGAGAACGCGCAAACTCCCGCAGACACAGGCCCAAATCCATGTGTCTGCACAGCAACAGCGATAGTCTCTGAGCTGTCATGTTGCCCATCTGATGGTCCAGTTTAAGCATACACTAATGACGTGAAGCACTAGGCCACTCCTGAAGTAACATCCAAGAGCAGCCCACGCACGACCTGCCGAATGCATGCACCTTGTTGGTCAACAAGTTGGACTGATTAGCCTGTGGAAACAAATAAAGTATTTAAACAGTCCTCCTATATCCCTCTATCTGCAGACCGCTCATGTGGCTGTCCAAGAGACCTTAAACAACTCTAGCGTGCCTGCTCCCACCACCTTACTCGGTAGTGCATTCCACACCCCCACTACCCTTTGTGTGAAAAAATGCCCTCTAATATTCGTCTTATACATAGCCCCTCTCACCCTAAGGCCGTGACCCCTCATTCTATCCGATTCTAATGGTGGAAAAAGCTTACCACCATTTACTCTATCTATACCCCTCATAATCTTATATACCTCTAATAGATCCCCTCTCAGCCGACGTCTTTCAAGGGAAAACAACCCCAGTGCGTTCAATCTTTCCTCATAAGACAGCCTTTCCATACCAGGCAGCATCCTGGTAAATCTCCTCTGCACTCTCTCCAGGGCCTCCACACCCTTCCGGTAGTACGGCGACCAGAACTGGATGCAGTACTCCAAGTGAGGCCTAACCAACGTTCTGTACACTTGCAACATCAGACTCCTACTCTTGTATTCTATACCCCTTCCTATGAAGGCTAACATACCATACGCTTTCTTTATCACATTCTCCACCTGTACTGACACCTTCAGAGACTTGTGAACCTGCACCCCCAGGTCTCTCTGCGTCTCTATACTCCGGATAGTTTTACCTTTTATCCTATAACTCCCCTCTACATTATTCCGGCCAAAATGCATCACCTCGCATTTATCCAGATTAAATTCCATTTGCCATCTATCTGCCCAATCTACCAGCCTATGTCCTGTTGTATTGCCTGGCACTGCTCCTCAGTCCCCGCCAATCCAAGCATCTTAGTGTCATCAGCAAATTTGCTGATCACACCACCTACCCCCTCTTCCAAGTCATTTATATAAATCACAAATAGAAGAGGTCCTAGTACAGAGCCCTGTGGCACACCACTAGTGACTGACCTCCAGTTGGAAAAAGAGCCTTCCACTACTACCCGCTGTCTCCTCCTACCAAGCCAGTTCTCAACCCATCTACATACCTGGCCCTGTATCCCATGCGCCTTCACCTTTTTTATCAGCCTACCATAGAACATAGAACATAGAACAATACAGCACAGAACAGGCCCTTCGGCCTTCGATGTTGTGCCGACCAAAATAAAAAGCAATGCCCCTCCTCACTAAACCATTCCCTTCTCATCCATATACTTATCCACTAACCTCTTAAACGCCACCAAACTTGGCGCATCTACCACAGCTGCAGGCAGGGCATTCCACTCCCTAATCACTCTTTGAGTAAAGAACCTACCTCTGATATCCGTCCTATAACTCATACCCCTTAATTTAAAGTTGTGTCCCCTCGTGCTAGCTTTTTCCATCCTAGGAAAAAGCCTATCACTGTCCACCCTATCCAAACCTCTAATTATCTTATATGTTTCAATAAGATCCCCCCTTAACCGCCTCCTTTCTAACGAAAACAGCCCCAAATCCTTCAACCTCTCTTCATAGGACCTGCCCTCCATACCAGGCAACATCCTAGTAAACCTCCTCTGTACCCTCTCCAATGCCTCCACATCTTTCTTATCATGTGGCGACCAGAACTGCACACAATACTCCAAGTGCGGCCGCACTAGAGTTTTGTACAGCTTCAACATGATGCTGCGGCTCCTAAATTCAATCCCCCTACCAATAAAAGCTAAGACTCCATATGCCTTCTTAACAACTTTATCCACTTGACTGCTACTTTCAGGGATCTATTGACACATACACCAAGATCCTTCTGTTCCTCAACACTATTAAGAGCCCTACCATTAGCCCTATACTCTACACATTTATTGTTCCTGCCAAAGTGCATTACCTCACACTTTTCACATTAAACTCCATTTGCCACCTCTCAGCCCAGCTCTGCAACTTGTCCAAGTCACTCTGTAAACTAAAACACCCCTCTTCACTATCTACCACACCACCAACTTTAGTATCATCTGCAAATTTACTGATCCATGTACCATGTACCATGGGGAACCTTGTCAAACGCCTTACTGAAATCCATGTAGACGACATCAACGGCTTGTCCTTCATCAACCGTTTTTGTCACCGCTTCAAAAAATTCCACTAGATTCGTAAGGCATGACCTCCCCTTAACGAAGCCATGATGCATATCCCTGATCAGATCGCAGCGCTCCAGATGCTCATACATCCTGTCCCTGAGGATCCTCTCCATTAGCTTACCTATAACTGAAGTCAAGCTCACCGGCCTATAGTTCCCTGGGTTATCCCTCTGACCCTTTTTAAACAATGGTACTACATTTGCAATCCTCCAGTCCTCTGGGACCTCACCTGTGTCCAAAGAAGAGACAAAGATTTGCATCAGAGGCCCAGCAATGTCATCTCTCACCTGCCTTAGCAGCCTGGGATAAATACCATCAGGCCCCAGAGCTTTATAAGTCTTTATGGTACCTAAAAGCCCCAACACTTCGTCCCTCGTAATGATTATTTCATTTAACGGGTCCTCAAAATCCTCAAAGCCGGCATCAGACATCAGGCCCCTCTCCCACGTGAATACCGACGCAAAGTATTCATTCAGGATCTCCCCTATTCCCTCAGGCTCTAAGCATAGATCCCCTCCTCTGTCCCTGAGAGGTCCAAATCTTCCCTCTAACCATTCTTTTGCTCCTTACATAGGTGTAAAATGCCTTAGGATTTTCCTTAATCCTACCTGCCAAAGCCATTTCGTGGCCCCTTTTTGCCTTTCTGACACCCCTTTTAAGATCCCGTCTACACTCTCTATATTTTTCAAACGCTGCCTCTGTCCCCAATTGCCTGGATCTAACGTACGCCTCCTACTTCTTCCTGACCAAGTCCTCAACATCCCTAGTAACCCACGGTTCTCTAATCCTACCCTTCCCATTCTTCCTCCTTACCGGCACGTGTCTTTCCTGCAAAAATTTTAGTTTTCTCTTGAAAGGCTCCCACATGTGCAGCGTCGACCTACCCTCGAACAGCTTATCCCAGTCGGTATCCCTAAGATCCTGACTAATCTGGCTATATCTAGCTCTCCCCCAGTTTAACACCCTCCTCTTAGGGCAGGCTTCATCTTTTTCCATTAAATCTTTGGACTGTGGGAGGAAACTGGAGCACCTGGAGGAAACCCATGCAGACACAGGGAGAACGTGCAGACTCCACACAGACAGTGACCCAAGCTGGGAACTGAATCCAGTCCCTGACGTTGTGAGGCAGCAGTGCTAAGTACTGTGTGCCACTGTGCCATCCTACTGTGGGGGGACTACACATAGAAGGTATAGTTTAAAAATAAGTTGTTTCACTTCTAAAATGGAGAGAAGGGGAATTATTTGCCAGTCTTTAACTACCCTCATTTTAGAGAGGAATTTAACATAAGAAATAGGAGCAGGAGTGGGCCATTCAGCCCCTCGAGTCTGCCCCGCCATTCAATAAGATCATGGCTGATCTGTAGTGGATCAGTTCCACTTTCCTGCTTTCTCCCCATAGCCCTTAATTCCCTTGTCTATCAGAAACCTATCTACCCGTGACTTAAATATATTCAGCGAGGTAGCTTCTACCACTTCAATAGGCAGAGAATTCCAGAGACTCACCACCCTCTGAGTGAAGAAGTTCATCCTTAACTCCGATCTAAACTGTCCCCCTCTCCCACATCTTATTTTGAGGTTATGCCTTCTAGTTCTGGTTTCCTTTCTAAGCAGGAAGAATCTCTCTACCTCTACCCTATCCATCCCCTTCATTATCTTATATGTCTCTGTAAGATCCCCCCTCAGCCTTCTAAACTCCAAGTACAGACCCAGTCTATTCAATCTCTCCTCATAGGCTAACCCCCTCATCTCCGGTATCAGCCTGGTGAACCTTCTCTGTACTCCTTCCAAGGCCAATATATCCTTTCACAAATGCAGCGAACAAAATTGTACACAGTGCTCCAGCTGCGGCCTCACCAGTGCCCTGTACAGTTGCAGCAAGACCTCTCTGCTTTTACATTCTATCCCCCTCAGTATAAAGGCCAACATTACGCTCACCTTCTTGATCACCTGCTGCACCTGCAAACTGAGTTTTTGCGATTCGTGCACAAGGACCCCCAGATCCCTCTGCACGGTAGCATGTTGTAATTTTTCACCATTTAAATAATATTCCATTTTATTATTATTCCTTCCAAAGTGGATTATTTCTTCCAAAGTAAGAGTCAACCACATTGCTGTGGCTCTGAGTCACATGTAGGCCAGACTGGGTAAGGACAGCAGATTTCCTTCCCTAAAGGACATTAGTGGACCAGATGGGATCTCCCGACAATGGTTTCACGGTCATCAGTAGATTTTTAATTCTACATAATTTATTGAATTCAAATTTGCCATGGCGGGATTCGAACCCGGGTCCCCCGGAACATTAGTTGAACTTCTGGATTAATAGTCTACTGATAATACCACTGGGCCATCCCCTTCCCAGTTTAGGGGAGGTTTAATGCATGGGTTTATGGCAATAGGGTGGGTAAAATGCTGTGTTGGAGAGTCAGTGTAGATTCAATGGGCTGAATGGCCTCCTTTTGCACTGTGAGGATTCTGTGATTCAGAACTTTGTTTATTTTGAGCAGGGAAAGCTTTGCCAAGTCTGCAGATTGGAATTTTCTGGGATTCACTGAACATAAGAAGTATTATTGCATTTTGATATTTGATATTTTCCGTTGAGGAAGCTCTGACAGGGACAAGGTAGTAGAAAGCAGATTGCTAACCCTTTCTGGCCAGTTTGGGTCTTAAATCCATTTGCGGGGCAGGCACTAACCAGCCTCCCCTTTCCGGAATTTTCCACTGTCAGCTGCAGAGTTTTTTTCTCTCTCCGCTTTCCCCCTTCATTCACAGCCGGATGATCTGGAAACTGCTCCCTTGGCAGGGCACAGTGGGATTGTTATCCCTGGCCGGGCACCAGGATTCTGCAAAGCAGGGGAGAGGCACCAGGGGAATCCCTCTGGGAAATTCCCAGGTTTTACCCAAGAACTCTCGGAAGTTGCTTTGAGAGTATCCTAGTGCTTCACGTCGTTAGTGTTCGCTTGACCGGGACCATTTGACAGGCAACACGACAGCTCAGTGACTATCGCTGTGCTGTGCAAATACATGGATTTGGGCCTGTGTCTGTGGGAGTTTGCACATTCTCCCCGTGCTTGCGTGGGTTTTCTCCGGGTGCTCCGGTTTCCTCCCACATCCCAAAGATGTGCTCTTAGGCTGATTGATGTTAACAAATTGTCCCTAAATTGTCTTCCCAATCTGGTTTGCAATGTGGATTTCCATAAACATAGACAAGGGTCACGGGTGGAAGAGGGAACTCACGCTGTTAAAATGGCGGCATGGTCTCGTTGGGCCGAAGGGCCTGTTTCCCGTGCTGCGTTGTCCTTTGTTCTTTGAGAAGGTTAATGGACTGGAGGAGGTCACAGGGCTGGAAGTGGTTATGGGCCTGGAGAAGGTTATGGGGTTGGAGGAGATTACAGGGCTGGAGGAGGTTACAGGACTGGAGGAAGTTACAGGACTGGAGGAGGTCACAGGGCTGGAGGAGGTTACAGGGCTGGAGGAGGTTACAGGGCTGGAGGAGGTTACAGGGCTGGAGGAAGTTACAGGGCTGGAGGAGGTTATGGGCCTGGAGAAGGTTATGGGGTTGGAGGAGATTACAGGGCTGGAGGAGGTCACAGGGCTGGAGGAGGTTACAGGGCTGGAGGAGGTCACAGGGCTGGAGGAGGTTACAGGGCTGGAGGAGGTTATGGGCCTGGAGAAGGTTATGGGGTTGGAGGAGATTACAGGACTGGAGGAAGTCACAAGGCTGGAGGTGGTTATGGGACTGGAGGAGGGGGTTGGGGATGGAAAAGGTTCCAAGGCTGGAGGAGATTATGGGGTTGGAGGAGGTCATTGGACTGGAGGAGGTCACGGGTCTGGAGGATGTTACCGGGATGGAGAGGGGTTGGGGCCAAGTCAGAATGTAAACCTCAGTTAGAGAATTTTAAAATGGAGCTGTTTGAGTTCCAAGTGGAAGATGAGTGGACCTTTTGCCTTTAGCTCGATGCTGAGATAATGGCCGGGGTGGGGGGGCGGGGGGAATGTGTGCTGGTGAGGTAACCTAGGAAATGAAGGTTGGGGGACATTAATGAACTGGGCCTAGCACCAATGAACAAATTGACATTATTTCTCCCTCCCTCCCTCCGCCTTCAGACTGAGGGCCACCTCCATTGGGGCTGGCCACTCGCGTTGATGTGGCTGTTCCTCATTCCATACTCTGGAGACAGAGAGTTTAGAAAGGCAATTTGGCAATGGAAGGCATCGCAACCCTGTCCCATTGCGTCCTCACCCAATGTGTCCACTTGGTGTTCCCCCAGTGAGGTTCTGGGGCACTGAGGCCAATTTTACTGCCATAGCTGCTGGCTGTAACCCTGGGCTAACACAGCACAGTGAGGGGGCAGAGGTCAACACACACCCACGCACCGTAACGCTGTGTTGTACCAGCAGAAATGTTGACACTTACTAGGAGGAGGTGACTGGAATCCCTACAGCGCAGAGGGAGGCCATTCAGCCCATCGAGTCTGCACCAGCTCTCTGACAGACCATCTCATCCAAGCTTGTTACCCCATGTATTTACCCTGCTAATCCTCCAGCCTACCCCCTAAAGGGGCAATTTAGCATGGCCAATGAGCTCAACCTGCACATCTTAGGGTGGCAGAGTGGGTTAGCACTGCTGCCTTACAATGCCAGAGACCCGGGTTCAATGCCTGACTTGAGTCACAGTCTTGAGGAGTTTGCGCATTCTCCCCATATCTGTATGGGTTTCCCCTGGTTTCTTCCCACAGTCTAAAGATGTGCGGATTGGCCATGCTAAATTGCTCCTTAGTATCCCGGGATGCTTGGTTAGCAGGGTAAATATGTGGGATTACAGGGATGGGTCTGGGTGGGATGATGGCTAGTGCAGACTCAATGGGCCAAAAGGCCTCCTTCTGCGCTATAGGAGCAGGGGGTGGGGCGGGGGGAGGGGGGGGGGGGGGGGGGGGTTCCATGATCTTTGGACTGTGGAGGGAAAACTGGAGCACCCAGAGGAAACCTCCGCAGACACGGGGAGAACTCAACACAAACAGAAGCTGGAATTGGCGCTGTGAGGCAGCAGTGCTAACCCCCGATGCCACCCCTTCACCCACCCTCTGCAATGAGAGGGAAGGGGAAGGGGCAGAGAGTGAAGAGGAATGCTTAAATAATTAACTGAGATGGAGACACATTAGTTTAAATCTATAAACTCTCTCCCCACCTCCAAAATGGCGTTAAATTTTGGGAATCAGTGGAAAAATTACAAAACAGAGGGGCTTTTAGTTCAGCAAAGATGTTGCAGGCCGAGATGAGTAAGATTCAGATCCAACCGAATGGGAGAAGATATTTGAAGGGCTGAACGGCCTCCTCTCTGTCCCTTACGGACAGCTAAAGCCAAGCAGCGGGGCAGAGAACCCGAAGCTTATCGAGTTAAGTAG
The DNA here is from genome assembly GCA_024679065.1 of Sphyrna mokarran. Lineage (NCBI taxonomy): Eukaryota > Metazoa > Chordata > Chondrichthyes > Carcharhiniformes > Carcharhinidae > Sphyrna > Sphyrna mokarran. The sequence goes on from JAGIQG010000034.1 coordinate 3,594,117, forward strand.
GTCAGTCATTGTTCACGGAGACTGTGAGGGAGCGAGAAGGAGGGAGGGAGAGAGAGATCTTGTGGATCCCAGCCAAGAATGTGTAACATTCACAATCTCTCCCGCTCCAAGCACCTCCTATAATTACTTTCTGATGAGTGAGTTTTCCACAAACTGATTGTCATTCTGCCCTCGCTGCTCAAGTCCCACAGAAGTTTGCATCCCGTATTGGAGGGAGAGAGAGAGAGAGAGAGAGAGAGAGAGGAGATGAGTTTCCCTCAAGAACCTAGTAAATATGCAGCAGCGCACAGCAAGATCCCAGGGTTACACAGCACATAAACAGGCCATTCGGCCCCACCTGCCCATAGAATCCCTACGGAACAGAAGGAGGCCATTTGGCCCATCGAGTCTGCAGCTGACCATAATCCCACCCAGGCCCCACTCCCACAATCCCAAGTATTTACCCTAGCTAATCCCCCTGACATAAGCATGGCCAAATCAACTTAACCCGCGCATCTTTGGATTGAGAGAGGAAACTGGAGCACCCAGAGGAAACCCACGCAGGCACGGGGGGAATGTGCGGTTTCCACACAGACAGTGACCCGAGGCCAGAATTGAACCCAGGGTCCCTGGCGCTGTGAGGCAGCAGTGCTAACACACTGTGCCACCTTCTTGCAGTAAGCAGAATATGTTCAAGAGGCAGCTGGATGTTACACTTGGGGTGAATGGGATCAAAGGTTATGGGGAGAAAGCAGGATTAGGCTGTTGAGTTGGACAATCTGCCATGATTGTGATGATGGTGGAGCAGGCTCGAAGGGCTGAATGGCCTCCTATCTTCTATGTTTAAGCACAGATGGCATGATGGTTAGCACTGCTGCCCCACAGCGCCAGGGAACCAGGTTTGATTCCCGACTCAGGTCGGGAATCTGCAGATTGTCCCCATGTCTGCTTGGTTTTCCTCCGGATGCTCCAGTTTCCTCTCCCAGCCCAAAGATGTGCTGATTGGCCGTGCGAAATTTTTCCTTAATGTCCCAGGATATGCAGATTAGATGGATTAACCATGATAGCACCGGACAGGGTGGGTAAGATGAACTGTCAGAGAATGGGTGCAGATTGGATGGGCCTTCTTCTGCACTGTAGGGATTCGGGGTGATCTCAGTGGAAGTTTCCACCCCTATCTCCCTCTCGTGTTAGCTAGCTTCCCCGAGACGTGTTGATATGATTTACCCCGACCGGTCCCTGTCACAGAAACATGGGAGCAAGAGTAGGCCATTCGGCCCTTCGAGACTTGATAGTTGATCTCAATACCATCTTCCTGCTATCCCCCCCACAGCTGCAAGCGACAATGATTAGATCCTCCCTATTAGAGATGGCAGTACGATGGCATGGTGGTTAGCACTGGTACCTCAGTACCAGGGACCCAGCTTTGATTCTGCCCTCAGGTCACTGGAGTTTGCACGTTCTCCCCACGTGTGAGTGAGTCACCTCTGAGTGCTCCAGTGTCTTCCAAAGATGTGCGGGATAAGCCATGCTATGTATCGTGACTGTCTGCGTGGAGTTTGCGTGTTCTCCCCGTGTCTGCGTGGGTTTCCTTTGGGTGCTCCGGTTTCCTCCCAAAGTTCAAAGGTGTGCATAGAACATAGAACATAGAACGTAGAACATAGAACGTAGAACATAGAACATAGAACATTACAGTGCAGAACAGGCCCTTCAGCCTTCGATGTTGCGCCGACCAATTAAGAAAAAGCAGTGACCCTCTAACCTAAACCATTCCCTTTTCATCCATAAATGTATCTACTAACCTCTTAAACACCCCCAAACTTGGCGCATCTACAACTGCCGCAGGCAGGGCATTCCATACCCTTACTACCCTCTGGGTAAAGAACCTACCTCTGATATCCGTCCTATAACTATCACCCCTTAATTTAAAGCTGTATCCCCTCATGCTAGCTTTCTCCATCCTAGAAAAAAGGCTATCACTGTCCACCCTATCTAAACCTCTAATCATCTTATATGTTTCAATAAGGTCTCCTCTTAGCCGCCTTCTTTCCAATGAAAACAACCTCAAATCCCTCAGCCTCTCCTCATAAGACCTGCCCTCCATACCGGGCAACATCCTGGTAAACCTCCTCTGTACCCTCTCCAATGCCTCCACATCTTTCTTATAATGTTGGGACCAGAACTGCACACAATACTCCAAGTGCGGCCGCACTAGAGTTTTGTACAGTTGCAACATGACGTTGCGGCTGCGAAATTTAATCCCCCTACCAATAAAAGCTAAGACTCCGTATGCCTTCTTAACAAACTTATCGACTTGATTGCCAACTTTCAGGGATCTTTGCACATATGCACCAAGATCCCTCTGTTCATCAACACACCCGGATTGCAGGTTGAGTTGATTGGCCATGATAAATTGCCCCTTAATATCACAAAATATATAGGTTTCGGGGATTAGTGGGCTAAACAGTGAGAGTCTTTTTCCTCAGATGGTGATGGCTAACACGAGGGGACATAGCTTTAAATTAAGGGGTGGTAGTTATATGATGGATGTTAGAGGTGGGTTCTTTACTCAGAGGGTAGTAAGGGTATGGAATGCCCTGCCTGCAGCAGTTTGTGGACTCGCCAACTTTAAGGGCGTTCAAATGGTCAGTGGATAGGCATATGGATAACATTGGAATAGTTTAGGATAGAGGGTCATTAGATTGGTTCCACTGGTCGGCGCAACATTGAGGGCCGAAAGGCCTCCACTGCGCTGGAATGTTCTGTGTTCTATATTGGCCTTAGTGTCAGGGGGATTAGCAGGGTAAATATCTGGGGTTATGGGGATAGGGCCTGGGTGGGATTGTGGTCAGTGCAGACTCGATGGGCTGAATGGCCTCTTTCTGCACTGTAAGATTCTATGATTCCAAACTCTGACAGACAGTGAGGCAATGATAAAAACGTTGTCTAACGAGGGGCATACGCGCGATGGGTCATGAGAGGGCTGCTCTTGGATCTTTTTCGAGAGTATCCTAGTGCTTCACATCGTTAGTGTACGCTTGACCTGGACCATTTGACGGGCAACACGACAGCTCAGTGACTATCGCTGTGCTGTGCAGATACGTGGATTTGGGGCCTGTGTCTGTGGGAGTTTGCGCATTCTCCCCGTGCTTGCGTGGGTTTTCTCCGGGTGCTCCGGTTTCCTCCACATCCCAAAGATGTGCTCTTAGGCTAATTGGCAAAACAAATTCTCCCTAAATTGTCTCAAATTTGGTTTTTAATCCATAGATCTATAAACGTAGACAGGGATCACGGGTAGAGGTGGGAACATCAGGGTGGCGGCGCGGGCTCGTTGGGTCGAAGGGCCTGTTTCCTGTGCTGTTTTGTTCTTCGTTCTATCACCTGTTTTAATGATGTCAATTGGGCAATAGATATTGACTGGGACACTGGGATGCTCCCTATTTGATGAGTCTTTCCAAAGACAGCACTGTCAATACTGGGAATATCAGCCCCATCCAGGGATCTACAATTTTTATTCTTTATGGGATAAGGGCTTCGATGCTAGGCCAGCATTTATCACCCACCCCAAACTGAGAAGGTGGGGGTGAGCTGCTTTCTTGAACCCACTGCAGTCCCTGTGGTGTAGGTACACCCACAGTGCTGTTAGGGAGGGATGGAATTCCAGGATTTTGACCCAGTGACAATTGAAGGAACGGCTGATACATTTCCAAGTCAGGATGGTGTGTGACTTGGAGAGTAACCCAAGGCGGAGCTGTTCATCGAATCATAGAACCTACAGTGCAGAAAGAGGCCCTTCGGCCCATCAAATCTGTACCGAACACAATCCCACCCAGGCCCTACCCCCATATCCCTACATATGATACATGCAGATGATACTAAAGTTGGTGGTGTGGTAGATAGTGAAGAGGGGTGTTTTAGTTTACAGAGTGACTTGGACAAGTTGCAGAGCTGGGCCGAGAGGTGGCAAATGGAGTTTTATGTGGAAAAGTGTGAGGTAATGCACTTTGGCAGGAACAATAAATGTGTAGAGTATAGGGCTAATGGTAGGGCTCTTAATAGTGTTGAGGAACAGAAGGATCTTGGTGTATGTGTCAATAGATCCCTGAAAGTAGGCAGTCAAGTGGATAAAGTTGTTAAGAAGGCATATGGATTCTTAGCTTTTATTGGTAGGGGGATTGAATTTAGGAGCCGCAGCATCATGTTGCAGCTGTACACAACTCTAGTGCGGCCGCACTTGGAGTATTGTGTGCAGTTCTGGTCGCCACATTATAAGAAAGATGTGGAGGCATTGGAGAGGGTACAGAGGATGTTTACTAGGATGTTGCCTGGTATGGAGGGCAGGTCCTATGAAGAGAGGTTGAAGGATTTGAGGCTGTTTTCGTTAGAAAGGAGGCGGCTAGGGGGGGATCTTGTTGAAACATATAAGATAATTAGAGGGTTGGATAGGGTGGACAGTGATAGCCTTTTTCCTAGGATGGAAAAAGCTAGCACGAGGGGACACAACTTTAAATTAAGGGGTATGAGTTATAGGACGGATATCAGAGGTAGGTTCCTTACTCAAAGAGTGATTAGGGAGTGGAATGCCCTGCCTGCAGCTGTTGTAGATGCGCCAAGTTTTGTGGCGTTTAAGAGGTTAATTGATAAGTATATGGAAGAGAAGGGAATGGTTTAGTTTGGAGGGGCATTGCTTTTTATTTTGGTCGGCACAACATCGAAGGCCGAAGGGCCTGTTCTGTGCTGTATTGTTCTATGTTCTATGTTCTATATTATACCCACTAATCCCACTAACCTACACATCCCTGGACACTAAGGGGCAATTTCCTAGCACGGCCAGTCAACCTAACCCGCACATCTTTGGACTCTGGGAGGAAACCGGAGCACCTGGAGGAAACCCACACAGACACGAGGAGAATGTGCAAACTCCACACAGACTGTGACCCGAGCCAGGAATCGAACCCGGGACCCTGGAGCTGTGAAGCAGCAGTGCTAACCCACTGTGCTACCGTGCTGACCTGTTCCCCAGGTTCTGCTGATCTTGTCCTTCTAGATGGTAGGAATCACGGGTTTGGAAGGTGCTGCCTAAGGAATTTTGCTGAGCTGCTGCAAAACATTAAATTGATGGCACCTCAATTAAGGATTTATGGAGAGATCCAAACTTTGATCAAACTCTACAGATTAAATGCCTTGTTTCATTTTGTTTGAATGCTTATTAACATCTTACACATGAGAAACTGCCAGTCAGTTAATACCTTTTTATTATGCTTGTCAAATCAGAAATTTCAAAGTGTTCTGTACTATCCGCTTGGATCGTAAAACGTGCACTTTGGATTTGGCTGGGCTGAGCATGAGGTGCTTCACTCCAGGTATGATTCAAATGACTCACTAGGGAGCTTTTATCAAACACAGTTTATTTAAGAGTACAGTTAATATGTATAGAAAGAAAATTAACAACAATCTTTACAATTATCAAAAAAACCATGATATTGCATAACCCTTAATAAATATAACAAATGTTCCAGTCAAACAAAACAAGTTAAAAATTAAGTCTCAAGAGTATTTAACACTGCATAGAACATAGAACATAGAACAGTATGTATAATACAGGACCTTCGGCCCTCTATCTTGTGCCAAACTTTGTCAGAACCCAAGATCAAGCTATCCCACTCCCTATAAAAGAACAAAGAACAAAACAGCACGGGAAACAGGCCCTTCGGCCTAGTATTCCAAATGTTCTATACAACTGCAACATTAAACGCCAGCTCTTGTACTCTATACTCCTTCATTCTGCTGTGCTCCATGGGCCTATCCAATAACCGCTTGAAAGTTCCTAAAGTGTCCGACTCCACTATCACAGCAGGCAGGGCATTCTACATCCCAACCACTCTCTGAGTAAAGAATCTACCTCGGACATCCCTCCTATATCTCCCACTATGAACCTTATAGTTATGCACCCTAGTAACAGCTATATCCACCCGAGGAAATAGTCTCTGCACATCCACTCTATCAATCCCTCTCATCTTATAAACCTCTATTAAGTTGCCTCTCATCCTCCTCCGCTCTAAAGAGAAAAGCCCCCAGCTCCCTCAACCTTTCCTCATAAAACCTACCCTCCAAACCAGGCAGCATCCTGGTAAATTTCCTCTGCACTCTCTCCAATGCTCCCACATCCTTCTTATAGTGAGGTGACCAGAACTGCACACAATATTCCAAATGTGCTCTCATCAAAGTCCTGTATAGTTGCAGCATAACCCCACAGCTCTTAAACTCTATTCCTCAGTTAATAAACGCTAACACACTATAAGCCTACATCACAGCTCTATCTACTTGAGTGCAATGAAGTTACTGGGAAATTCCCCTAGTCACCACACTCTGAAGCCTGCACAGCGAGTGGTTAGGATCTGAAATGTACTGTCTGAGAGTGTGGTGGAGACAGATTCACACAGCGAATAGTTAGAATCTGGAATGTACTGTCTGAGAGTGTGGTGGAGACAGATTCACACAGTAAGTGGTTAGGATCTGGAATGTACTGTCTGAGAGTGTGGTGGAGACAGATTCACACAGCGAGTGGTTAGAATCTGGAATGTACTGTCTGAGAGTGTGGTGGAGACAGATTCACACAGCGAATGGTTAGGATCTGGAATGTATTGTCTGAGAGTGTGGTGGGACAGATTCACACAGCGAATGGTTAGAATCTGGAATGTACTGTCTGAGAGTGTGGTGGAGACAGATTCACATAGCGAATGATTAGGGTCTGTATCTGGAAGAAAGTGCAGAGTTACTGGGAGATGGTAGTGGAGGATTGTCATTCTCCTTGTGAGAGACAACACAGACACGATGGGCAGAATGAGATCTCTCAATTAGGAAGCAAAAACGTTGGCTAGTCATTATCACCTTGCTATTTGTGGGTGCTTGCTGTGCACAAATTGGCTGCCATCTTCCACACGAAGGGAAAGTGGGCTTCCCTTAACGCCCGTCTCCAAACTGCGTGTCTCGCTTGGCCACATCAGAGAGGTAGTTGAGAGTCAACCATGTTGCTGTGCTTCTGGAGTCACATGTAGGCCAGACCGGGATAAGGAGGGCGGATTTCCTTCCCTGGAGGACATTAGTGAATCAGGTGGACAACCAAGGAGAGCAAGATTACTGAGACTGGCTCTCAACTGCAGATTGATTAATTGAATTTGAATTCCACCAGCGGCTGTGGTGGGATTTGAACCCGTGTCCTTGGGGCATTAGCCTGGACCTCTGGGCTGCTATCTCATTGTCTCTCCCCACGTTCCAACAGCGACTGCACTCTGAGCGAATCTCACTGGCTGTTAAATTGCTTCCTGAGGTCGGGCAGGGAGACGGGGAATCGCGCATCTGTCTTCATCCTAGCCTTTCATTCCACACAAAGATCAGTTAATCCCAGAACATTCCCTCAGTGTGCCGGCATCTGCGGCTGTCAGTCAAAGTGAACAGGATCACGGCAAACAGAGAACAGGAGACATTTTCTGGAATCAGAACAAAGACAATTACAGCCCAGGAACAGGCCCTTCGGCCCCTCCAAGCCTGCACTGACCATGCTGTCCAACTAAACTAAAACCCTTCCGGGGACCTCTATTCCCATCCTATTTATTTATTTGTCAAGATGCCCCTTAAAAGTCACTATCGTATCTGCTTCAACCCCCACAGAGAGTTCCAGGCACCCACCACCCTCTGTGTAAAACATTTATCCCATTCATCTCCTTTAAACCTTGCCCCTCACACCTTAAACCTTATACCCCCTAGTAATTGACTTTTCCACCCTGGGAAAAAGTTTCTGATGATCCACTCTGTCCATGCCCCTCATAATCTTGTAGATTTCCATCAGATCCCCTCCCCCTTCAATCTCTATCGTTCCAGTGAGAACAAACCAAGTTTCTCCAAACTTCCCTCATAGCTAATGCCCTCCAGACCAGGCAACATCCCTGGTAAATCTTTTCTGCACCCTCTCCAAAGCCTCCACATCCTTCTGGTAGTGTGGCGACCAGAATTGAACACTGTATTCCAAGTGCGGCCTAACTAAGGTTCTGTACAGCTGCAACGTGACTTGCCAATTTTTAAACTCAATGCTCCGGCTGATGAAGGAATGTAAAAGTAATAATTTCAAAACTTAGTTCCCATTTTGTTCAGGAAGGGGAACTGATCTGAAGACACACCTTGGAGATAAGATGTTGAAGTGATCTCAGATCTGTTGTGAATCTCCTCTACAGGGTACATGCCAATTGGAGAGATGTTTATATTGGTGATTTGGATGAGAATTTAGGAGGCATGGTTAGTAAGTTTGCAGATGACACCAAGATTGGTGGTTTAGTGGACAGTGAAGGTTATCTCAGATTGGGATCTTGATCAATTGGGTCAGTGGGCTGACGAATGACAGATGGAGTTTAATTGAGATAAGTGCGAGGTGATGTATTTGGGTAGATTGGACCAGGGCAGGACTTACTCAATTAATGGTAGGATGTTGGAAAGAGTTACAGAACAAAGAGATCTCGGGGTACAGGTTCATAGCTCCTTGAAAGTGGAGTCACAAGTGAACAGAGTGGTGAAGAAGGCATTCGGCATGCTTGGTTTCATCGCTCAGAACATTGAATATAGGAGTTGGGATGTCTTGTTGAAGTTCTACAATCATTGATAAGGCCACACTTGGAATACTCTGTACAGTTCTGGTCACCCTATTATAGAAAGGATATTATTAAATTAGAAAGAGTGCAGAAAAGATTTACTAGGATGCTACCGGGACTTGATGGTTTGCGTTATAAGGAGAGGCTGGATAAACTGGGACTTCTTTCTCTGGAGTGTCAGAGCATGAGGAGTGACCTTATAGAGGTCTATAAAATAATGAGGGGCATAGACGAGGTAGATAGTCAATATCTTTTCCCCAAAGGTAGGGGGGTCTAAAATTAGAGGGCATAGGTTTAAGGTGAGAAGGGAGAGATACAAAAATGTTCAAAGGGACAATGTTTTCACACAGAGGGTGGTGAGTGCCAGAGGCAGTAGTAGAGGTAGGTACAATTGTATCTTTTAAAAAGCATTTAGACAGTTACATGGGTAAGATAGGTATAGAGGGATATGGGCTAAATGCGGGCAATTGGGATTAGAACATAGAACAGTACAGCACAGTACAGACCCTTCGGCCCTCAATGTTGTTTCGAGCTATGTCCAGTCCCAAGATCAAGCTATCCCACTCCCTATCATTCTGGTGTGCTCCATGTGCCTATCCAATAACTGCTTGAAAGATCCTAAAGTGTCCAACTTTACTATTATAGCACGCAGTGCATCCCACACCCCAACCACTCTCTGAGTGAAACATCTACCTCGGACATCCCTCCTATATCTCCCACATGAACCTTATAGTTATGCCCCCTAGTAACAGCTACATCCATCCGAGGAAATAGTCTCTGCACATCCACTCTATCAATCCCTCTCATCATCTTATAAACCTCTCTTGTCACCTCTCATTCTCCTCTGCTCTAAAGAGAAAAGACCCAGCTCCCTTTGATCCGCCTTGTTGTCTAATGAGGGGCATACACACAATGGGTCGTGAGGGGGCTGCTCTTGGACCTTTTTCGAGAGTATCCTAGTGCTTCACATCGTTAGTGTAGGATTGACCTGGACCATCTTGATGGGCAACACGACAGCTCAGTGACTATCGCTGTGCTGTGCAGATACATGGATTTGGGCCTGTGTCTGTGGGAGTTTGCGCATTCTCCCTGTGCTTGCGTGGGTTTTCTCCGGGAGATCCGGTTTCCTCCCACATCCCAAAGATGTGCTCTTAGGCTAATTGGCAAAAACAAATTCTCCCTAAATTGTCTCAAATTTGGTTTTTAATCCATAGATCTATAAACATGGACAGGGATCGCGGGTAGAGGTGGGAACATCGGGGTGGCGGCGTGGGCTTGTCGGGCTGAAGGGCTTGTTTCCCGTGCTGTTTTGTTCTCTGTCTTCTTTGTGTTTGTCTCAACCTTTCCTCACAAAACCTACCCTCCAAAGCAAGCAGCATCCTGGTAAATCTCCTCTGCACTCTCTCTCCAACGCTTCCACATCCTTCTTATAGTGAAGTGACCAGAACTGCACACAACATTCCAAATGTAGTCTCACCAAGGTCCTGCACAGTTGCAGCATAACCCCACAGCTCTTAAACTCAAACTGGCTGTTAATAAACACTAGCACACCATAAGCCTTCTTCATAATTCTATCCAAGATCTCTCTGTTCCTCCACATTCCTCAGAACCCTGTAATCCGCATTCAAGTTTGTCCTACCAAAATTAATCATCTCGCACTTATCAGGGTTAAACTCCATCTGCCACTTTTCAGCCCAGCTCTGCATCCTGTCAATTAGCTTAGGGTTTTTAAACAAAAAAAGGCCGGCACAGACAAGTTGGGCTGAAGGGCCTGTTTCCATGCTGTAAACCTCTGTATCTCCATGTGGGACAACAGTTGTCTGGGATGGCCAATAACAGTCTGAGCGGTGAGCGTGCATCCCTCCTCCCCGACTGGATCAGTCTGTTTTTAACCTTCATTCATGGGATGTGGAAACCGTTGGATATTTGTTGTCCATCCCAAATTTGATTCAGTGCCCTGAAGGGCAAACGGATATGCTTTAATGTGTATCTTTATTGTGGACAGTTTGCTGTGTTGTAATAATGTTTGTAGATTTATAAATTGAGATGTAGTTAGAGGGCAATGTTCTGGAAAACTATAAACTACAATGAACCCTTCCTAAATAGGATGGTAATAATTTCTAGGTTATTGAGAAATACTTGGGGTTATCCATTGGCAATGTATCTTACGTATTTGTACTTTGAATATTTGTAAGTGTTTTGTAATAACGTATTTGTAATAAATAAATCATTAATTTGATTTGTTATTGTCACATTTAAAATAGCAAAATGTTGTTTCCTGCACTAAACAGACAAGGCATACCGTTCATAGAATACATAGGGCAGAAGGGAAGGAGAGAGTGCAGTATGTAGTGTTACAGTCACTAGATTGTAGAGAAAAATCGATTTAGTGTAAGGCAGGTCCATTCAAAAGTCTGCTGGCAGCAGGGAAGAAGCTGTTCTTGAGTCGATTGGTACGAGACCTCGGATTTTCCGATTTCCTCCCAGTCCCAAAGATGTATTGGCTATGGTAAATGTGTGGGGTTACGGGGAAAGGAGAAGGGCCTGGGTGAGATACTCTATCAGAGAAGCAGTACAGTCTGGATGGGCCAAATGGCCTCTTCTGTAAATCCTGTAGACTTCAGGTCTCCCCTCAACCTGCGTCGCTCCAGTGAGAACAAACCAAATTTCTCCAACATATCCCTCGTAGCTAATGCCCTCCATTCCAGGCAACATCCTGGTAAACCTCTTCTGTAACCCTCTCCAAAGCTTCCTTCTGGTAGTGTGGCGACCAGAATTGAACACTATATTCCAAGTGCTAAGTTCTATAAAGCTGCAACATGACTTGCCAATTTTTTTAAACTCAGTGCCCTGGCTGATGAAGGAACGTGACAGTAATTTCACATGAGGATTCTGTGTGATGAAGGAGCAAGGGGGAGGAAGGGGGACTTGCGGGGAACATAAAAATACCAGTATGGGCTAGACAGGCTGAATGGCCTGTGCTAGGAATTCTCTGAAATGATGACAGTGGTCTCTCTCTCTCTCTCTCTCTCTCTGACTGATTCCCGAATCTCCACACTCCGCCTTTGGAAAGCAGACACATTCCTCCAACTACAAGCTGACAAGTGGCTCGCCCATCACGGCACGCAGGCCCCGCACTGCCAAGCAGAAATAAGCTGGGAAACTCATTTTCACGTCAGTTGGAATGACCTTCAGCGTTTGTGCTTCCCTGTGCGCACTCGCTGGCAAACACAGAACTCCTCCACGAAACCTTGCATCCACATATTCCGCAAATATCTGTCCTTGTTATAGAGGGAGCACAGGGAAGGTTTACCAGGCTGATTCTCGGGATGGCATATGAGGAGAGATTAAGTCATAGAACATAGAACATTACAGCACAGAACAGGCCCTTCGGCCTTCGATGTTGCGCTGACCAATATAAAAAGCAATGACCCTCCAAACTAAACCATTCCCTTCTCTTCCATATACTTATAGAACAATACAGCACAGAACAGGCCCTTCGGCCTTCGATGTTGTGCCGACCAAATAAAAAGCAATGCCCCTCCTAACTAAACCATTCCCTTCTCATCCATATACTTATCAACTAACCTCTTAAACGCCACCAAACTTGGCGCATCTACAACAGCTGCAGGCAGGGCATTCCACTCCCTAATCAATCTTTGAGTAAAGAACCTACCTCTGATATCCGTCCTATAACTCATACCCCTTAATTTAAAGCTGTGTCCCCTCGTGCTAGCTTTCTCCATCCTAGGAAAAAGGCTATCACTGTCCACCCTATCTAAACCTCTAATCATCTTATATGTTTCAATAAGGATCCTCTTAGCCGCCTCCTTTCTAACGAAAACAACCTCAAATCCCTCAGCCTCTCTTCATAAGACCTGCCCTCCATACCAGGCAACATCCTGGTAAACCTCCTCTGTACCCTCTCCAATGCCTCCACATCGTTCTTATAATGCGGGGACCAGAACTGCACACAATACTCCAAGTGCGGCCGCACTAGAGTTTTGTACAGTTGCAACATGACGTTGCGGCTCCGAAATTCAATCCCCCTACCAATAAAAGCTAAGACTCCATATGCCTTCTTAACAACCTTATCGACTTGATTGCCAACTTTTAGGGATCTATGCACATATACACCAAGATCCCTCTGTTCTTCAACACTATTAAGAGTCCTACCATTAGCCCTATACTCTACACATTTGTTATTCCTGCCAAAGTGAATTACCTCACACTTTTCCACATTAAACTCCATTTGCCACCTCTCGGCCCATCTCTGCAACTTGTCCAAGTCTCTCTGCAAACTATAACACCCCTCTTCACTATCTACCACTCCACCGACTTTAGTGTCATCCGCAAATTTACTAATCCATCCTTCAATACCCTCACCAGATCATTTATAAAAATTACAAACAGCAGGGGCCCCAAAACAGACCCCTGAGGTACACCACTTGTAACCGAACTCCACGATGAATATCTCCCATCAACCACCACCCTCTGTCTTCTATCTGCTAGCCAATTCCTAATCCAATTAGCTAAATCACCCTCTATCCCATACATCTGCATTTTCTGCAGAAGTCTTCCATGGGCCACCTTATCAAACGCCTTACTAAAGTCCATATATACCACATCAACCGCCTTACCCCCATCCACCTCCTTAGTCACTTTTTCAAAAAACTCAATGAGGTTAGTAAGGCACGACCTACCCTTCACAAAACCATGCTGACTATCTCCAATCAATTCATTACTCTCTAAATAACTATAAATCCTATCCCTAATAATTCTCTCCAATACTTTGCCCACAACAGAAGTAAGACTCACTGGCCTATAATTCCCTGGAAGGTTTCTCTTCCCCTTCTTGAACAAAAAGTCGGTTAGAACATAGAACATAGAACATTACAGCGCAGAACAGGCCCTTCGGCCCTCGAAGTTGTGCCGACCAATTAAGAAAAAGCAATGACCCTCTAACCTAAACCATTCCCTTTTCATCCATAAACTTATCTACTTACCTCTTAAACGCCACCAAACTTGGCGCATCTACAACTGCAGCAGGCAGGGCATTCCATACCCTTACCACCTTAGGATTATATTCATCGGAGTTTGGAAGAGTGAGAGGGGATCTCATACAAACTTATAAAATTCTAAGAGGGTTAGAATTCAGTGCAAACTCAGCGCAGCAAAAACTCAAAGTTTTACTGCCAATCCAAAACAAACTATTAATTTCATTTAGAAAGCACCTTTGAACATAAAAAAGACTTACTTGTATTTACACAGTGCTTCTCACGATTCTTTGACGCACTCTTCCGCCAATGCTAAACAGTTGCATTGTAGGAAGCGCAATTGCTAACCTGTACACAGCAAGATCCCACAAACAGCCCTGTGATAATGACCAGATCATCTGTTTCTTTACAGAGATTAATAACGGCTGGGGCTTCAGTGATACCTCCTCAATCTCCCTCGAGACACACAGAAACTAGCAGGAGGAGGCCATTTGGCCCTTCGAGCCTGCTCATTTTGATCATGACTGATCATTGAATTCAATATCCTGATTCTTCGCTCCCCCCCCCCCCCCCATATCCCTCGATCCCTTAGCCCCAAGAGCGATATCTAATTTCTTCTTGAAATTAGGCAACATTTTGGCCTCAACTACTTTCTGTGGGAGTGAATTCCACACATTCACCACACTCTGGGTGAAGAAATTTCTCATCACCTTAGTTCTATCCCCTACCCTCAAACTCTGACCCCTAGTTCTGGATTCCCCCCACCATCGGGAACATTCTTTCTGAATCTACCCTGTCAGACTTTTATAAGTTTCTATCAGATCCCCTCTCACTCTTCCAAACTCCAGTGAATATAATCCTAACCGACTTAGTCTCTGCTCACATGACAGACCTGCCATCCCAGGAATCAGCCTGGTAAACCTTCGCTGTGCTCCCTCTATAGCAAGGAACATCCTTCCTCAGATAAGGAGGACCAAAACTGCACCCAATACTCCAGGTGTGGCCTCACCAACACTCCGGGGTCGCACAGTGGTTAGCGCTGCTGCCTCACAGCACTAGGGACTCAGGTTTGATTCCTGGCTTGGGTCACTGTCTGTGAGGAGTTTGCACATGTCTGCGTGGGTTTCCTCTGGGTGCTCCAGTTTCCTCCCACAGTCCAAAGATGTGCAGGTTAGGTTGATTAGCCATGCTAAATTGACCCTATATTTGGGGGGGGGGTGGTTATTAGCAGAGTAAATATGTGGGGTTACAGGGATAAGGTGGGATTAATGTTGGTCTTAATGGGCCAAATGGCCTCTTCTGTACTGTAAGGATTCTATACAATTGCAGCAAAACATCCCTATCCCTATACTCAAATCCTCTCACTATGAAGGCCAACATACCATTTGCCTTCTTCACTGCCTGCTGTACCTGCTCGCTTACTTTCAGTGACTGATGCACGAGGACTCCAAGGTCTTGCTGAGTATCCGCCTCTTTCAATTTACACCCATTATAATCTGATTTCCTATTATTGCTACCAAAGTGGATAACCTCACACTTATCCACATTATACAGCATCTGCCATGCAGATACCCACACACCATTACACCACCCGCAGTGACAGACGGAGTTTCAGGTGCGTCAGAAACCCAAAACGGACCGAGGCTGAACCTGAGTTAAAGGGATAAGGCTGAGGGGATGAGAGTTGATGAGGAACATCAATTGCGTGGAGGGTTGCAGTGTGGGAGAAGGCTTTCTTTTTGTATTTGGTCATGGGATGTGGGTACCACTGGCTAAACCAGATGCCCATCTCTAATTGCCGCTTGAGAAGATGGGTGCCGTCTTGAATCGCTGCCATCCATGTAGGTAAACCCACAGTGCTGTTAGGGGGAGAATTCCAGGATTTTGACCCAGTGACAGTGAAGGAGCGATAAAAGATTTCCAATGCAGGATGGTGAATGGTTTGGAGGGGAACTTACAGATAGTCGTGTTCTTGAGGTGTGTCTGGGGATGTGGGATGTGTCTGAAGGTGTGGGATGTATCAGGAGGTGTGGGGTGTGTCTGGGGTATGTATCTGGGGATGGAGTGTGTTTGGGGGCGGGGGCGGGGGCGGGGTGGAGATGTGAATGCAGAGTTCGTGAATAAGATTGCCAATTCCTTGAAAAAAAAATTAAGCTTACTTATTAGTGTCACAAGGAGGCTTACATTAACACTACAATGAAGTTACTGTGAAAATCCCTTAATTGCCACACTGCAGAATTTAGCATGGCCAAAGCACCCTAACCAGCACTGAGAGGGGAAACTGAGGGGGTATGGAATGCGCTGCCAAGTAAAGTGGTGGAGGCAGGCACTCTGGAGTTATTTAAGAAATACTTAGATGGGCACATGAACAGAATGGGAATGGAGGGGTATAGAAAACTGATTTAAAATAGGGCTCATGAGCCTTGGGAGTCCCTGGGAAGTGTGTAAATAGATGATGATATTGATGTACTTGTTTTTATCCTACAGGTGCTTTGGTCCACCTTGTTGTCTAACGAGGGGCATACACGCGATGGGTCGTGAGAGGGCTGCTCTTGGATTTTTCGAGAGTATCCTAGTGCTTCACGTCGTTAGTGTACGCTTGACCTGGACCATTTGATGGGCAACACGACAGCTCAGTGACTATCGCTGTGCTGTGCAGATACATGGATTTGGGGCCTGTGTCTGTGGGAGTTTGCGCATTCTCCCTGTGCTTGCGTGGGTTTTCTCCGGGTGCTCCGGTTTCCTCCCACATCCCAAAGATATGCTCTTAGGCTAATTGGCAAAACAAATTCTCCCTAAATTGTCTCAAATTTGGTTTTTAATCCATAGATCTATAAACATGGACAGGGATCACGGGTAGAAGTGGGAACATCGGGGTGGCGGCGTGGGCTCGTTGGGCAGAAGGGCCTGTTTCTCGTGCTGTTTTGTTCTTTGTTCACCCGGAGGAAATCCACACAGACACGGGGAGAATGTGCATAGACAGTGACCCAAGCCGGGAATTGAACCTAGATCCCTGGCACTGTGAGTCAGCAGTGCTAACCACTGTGCTGCACCCAAATGGGGTTGGGATCCTAATCCGATCAGCCCAACCAGGACTTTCAGGAGAGGTTGGAAACAGCTGCAGTTCCTGGCCCTGACAGTAGGTGGAGGAATATCACCACTCCAGACAGATTCCCGCAGTGTTTAAGCCAATTTCTCCTTTCCAGCAATCCTGGTTCCTAATGGGTTACAGCTCAGCAGGCAGTAGGGAGATAAGTATGGGGCTTGTGATCTGAGAGTCACCAGGATTGATCCCCTCCTCCTCCACCACACACACACACACCGGCTCCAACACAAACAATTCCAACAGGGGACTGGCTGCCTTACTGCAATGAATTGAGATACCTGGAAATTAAGAGCAGGACATTTGGCACCTCAAGCTTGCTCTGCTATTAGATCAGAGCTGATCGGATTGGGATCTCAACTCCATTTGGGTGTGGCGCACTGGTTAATCCTGCTGCCTCAAAGTGCCAGGGATTCGGGTTTGATTCCTGGCTCAGGACAGTGTCTGTGCAGAGTCTGCACACTCTCTCCATGTCTGTGTGTCTCCTCCGGGTGCCCCAGTTTCTTCCCATAATCTGAAAGGAATGCTGGTTTGGGTGCATTGGTCATGTGAAATTCTCTCCCTCTGTGTACCCAAACAGGTGCCAGAGTATGGTGACTAGGGGATTTTCACAGTCACTTCATTGCAGTGTTAATGTAAGCCTACCTATGACACTAATAAATAAACTTTACTGTCTGTTCCCCTTGTCAATGAAAAATCTGTCCAATTGGGACTTGGATAATGACCACTCCCCGGGGAACAGGATTCCACAGCCTTACCAATTTGGTAAAATATTTTCCCCATCCATCTTAACTAGGAGACATCTTATTTTTAAACAGAACAAATAGGAGCAGGAGTCGGCCATCCAGCCCCTCCAGCCTGCCCCGCCATTCAATAAGATCATGGCTGATCTGAAGTGGATCAGTTCCACTTTCCTGCTTTGTCCCCATAACCCTTAATCCCCTTGTCTATCAGAAACCTATCTACCTGTGACTTAAATATATTCAATGAGGAGCCTCCACCACTTCAATGGGTAGAGAATTCCAGAGACTCACCACCCTCTGAGAGAAGTTCCTTCTCAATTCTATTCTAAACTGGGGCTTCAGTGACACCTCCTCGATCTCTCTCGAGATACACACAAACGAGAAGCAGGAGGAGGCCATTCGGCCCTTCGAGCCTGCTCATTTTGATCACGGCTGATCATTGAATTCAATATCCTGATTCCGCCCCCCATAGCCCCCGATCCCTTCAGCCCCAAGAGCGATATCTAATTTCTTCTTGAAATCAGGCAACGTTTTGGCCTCAACTGCTTTCTGTGGGAGTGAATTCCACACATTCACCACCCTCTGGGTGAAGAAATTTCTCCTCACCTCAGTTCTAAAAGGTTTACCCCTTATCCTCAAACACTGACCCCTAGTTCTGGACTCCCCCCACCATCGGGAACATTCTTTCTGAATCTACCCTGTCTAACCCTGTTAGAATTTTATAAGTTTCTATCAGATCCCCTCTCACTCTTCCAAACTCCAGTGAATATAATCCTAACCGACTTAGTCTCTCCTCATATGACAGACCTGCCATCCCAGGAATCAGTCTGGTAAACCTTCACTGTACTCCCTCTATAGCACCCATCCCCCCCCCACCCCACTATTTGGAGGCCGTGCCCTCAAGTTCTGGTTTCCTTTCTAAGTGGAAAGAATTTCTCTACCTCAACCCTATCTAGCCCCCTTTTATATGGTGTCCCCCAATTCTAGGTTCCACCCCCACCGAGATTAAACATCTTTGCAGCACCGTCAAATCACTGCTGTCTCACAGCACCAGGCACGCAGGGTTCCTTCCACAGGCTGAAGATGTCAGGGTTGGGTGGATTGGCTAAATTGCTTCTTAGGGTCAGGGAGACTGGCTGGGGTAAATATATGGGGTTATGGGTGGGATTGTGGCCAGTGCAGGCTCAATGGGGCGAATGGCCTCCTACGAAGTCAGCTTAGGCATTTTACCGTTTCACCACCTCATCCCTCTTCCTCCGTGAGGCGGATTGCCCTCCTGACTACCCTAAAGCTGCTATCTGGGCCTTTACACAGAGGGTAGTAAGGGTGTGGAATGCCCTGCCTGCAGCAGTTGTGGACTCGCCAACTTTGAGGGTGTTCAAATGGTCAGTGGATAGGCACATGAACAAAGAACAAAACAGCAATGGAAACAGGCCCTTCGGCCCAAGAGCCCGCGCCGCCACCCCGATGTTCCCACCTCTACCCGTGATCCCTGTCTATGTTTATAGATCTATGGATTAAAAACCAAATTT
Organism: Sphyrna mokarran; assembly: GCA_024679065.1. Classification (NCBI taxonomy): domain Eukaryota; kingdom Metazoa; phylum Chordata; class Chondrichthyes; order Carcharhiniformes; family Carcharhinidae; genus Sphyrna; species Sphyrna mokarran. The sequence continues at coordinate 3,613,113 of JAGIQG010000034.1, forward strand.
GAGACAATTTAGGGAGAATTTGTTTTGCCAATTAGCCTAAGAGCACATCTTTGGGATGTGGGAGGAAACCAGAGCGCCTGGAGAAAACCCATGCAAGCACGGGGAGAATGCGCAAACTCCCACAGACACAGGCCCAAATCCATGTATCTGCACAGCACAGCGATAGTCACTGAGCTGTCGTGTTGAACATCAGAAGGTCCAGGTCAAGCATACACTAACGACGTGAAGCACTAGGATACTCTCGAAAAAAATCCAAGAGCAGCCCTCTCACAACCCATCGCGTGTATGCTCCTTGTTAGACAACAAGGTGGACCAAAGCACCTGTAGGATAAAAACAAGTACATCAATATGAATAACACTGGAGTAGTTTAGGTTAGAGGGTCGTTAGATTGGTTCCACTGGTCAGCGCAACATCGAGGGCCGAAGGGCCTGTACTGCGCTGTAATGTTCCAGGGCCTTTCTGCTGGTTTGGGTGCATTGGTCATGCGAAATTCTCTCCCTCTGTGTACCCAAACAGGTGCCGGAGTACGGTGACTAGGGGATTTTCAGTCACTTCATTGCAGTGTTAATGTAAGCCTACCTATGACACTAATAAATAAACTTTACTGTCTGTTCCCCTTGTCAATGAAAAATCTGTCCAATTGGGACTTGGATAATGACCACTCCCCGGGGAACAGGATTCCACAGCCTTACCAATTTGGTAAAATATTTTCCCCATCCATCTTAACTAGGAGACATCTTATTTTTAAGAACATAAGAAATAGGCTGAGTGAGGTCCAGGACTCCAGCAAGTTCTGGCTCCAGTGTCTAAGCGTAAAGGAGAAGACACAAAACAGGTGGGGTTAAAAGTCCCGCTGACAACAACAAGGTGATTGCCTCCAGTAAGTGAATGGGATGTGGAGGGAGGGGGTTTGGTGAGGGGGGAGGGGTACTCCACGTGAGTGGGGTGTGTGGCCCAGTCTAGGGTTTAAAATTGCTGCACTGCATTTAAAAAGGGTAACTTGGTGTGTGTCCCTGACAGAACCATCTGATTTAAGCAGTTTAAAATCGCTTTGTGGGGTAATTCGCAGCACAGATCACCAAGGGAAAATTAGCACTTCTGGCCCATTGCTGGATAAATCTGTACCTGGGGAACATCTGAGACGGATTTTCCGAGCACCCCCAAATCCGGAGCCCGGAGCGTTCCGGATATTACCCACCTAGCAAAACAGCAAGGCTCTGATAATCCCTGGTGTACGCACAACCATTTTCTCAAATAATCAAGTTCCTCAACTTGCTGCAAGGTTTAAATAAGTTAAAAAAGTACTGAAAGAAGGACGGTGTGTGGCGCAGTGGTTAGCACTACTGCCTCACAGCACCAGGGACCTGAGTTCGATTCCCGGCTTGGGTCACTGCTTGTGTAGACTTTACACATTCTCCCCGGTGTCTGCATGGGTTTCCTCCACGTGCTCCTGTCTCCTGCCACAATCCAAATGATATGCTGATTGGACGCACTGGTCATGCCAAATTCTCCCTCACCGGAGTGTGGTGACTAGGGGATTTTCACAGTCGCTTCATTGCGGTGTTAATGTAAACCTTACTCAAAGAACAAAGCAGCACGGGTAACAGGCCCTTCGGCCCAATGAGCCCGCGCTGCCACCTCAATGTTCCCACTTCTACCCGTGATCCCTGTCTAAGTTTATAGATCTATGGGCTGAAACCAAATTTGAGACAATTTAGGAAGAATTTGTTCTGCCAATCAGTCTACACATGACTAATAAACAAACAGAACAACTCCTACATCTGGCCAACATCTGTCTCTCAGTCAACACTGGAAAATTATCTGGTTTTTAAAATCACATTGCTGTTTGTGGGAGCTTGCTGTGCACTAATTGGCTGCCATGTTTCCAATATTCGCACAGTGACTGCTGCTGCAAAGTGCTTTGGGATGTGTTCTGAGAAGTGCTATATAAATGCAAACCTTCTGTTCCAGGGTTCAGTAATGAATCACAGAATCCCTACAGTGCACAAGGAGACCATTTGCCCATCGAGTCTGCACCAGCCACAATTGCTCCCCCCCGCAACCCCCCAGGCCTCATTCCTCTAACCTCATGCATTTACCACCAGCTAATTCCCCCCGACACTAAGAGACAATTTAGCATGGCCAATCCGCCTAACCTGCACATCATTGGACTGGAGGAGGAAACCAGAGCACCCGGAGGAAACCCACGCAGACATGTGCAAACTCCACAGACAGTGACTCCACAGCAACTGAATCCAGGTCCCTGGCGCTGTGAAACAGCAGTGCTAACCCACTGTCTGCCCCACCCCCCAAGCTGTGCTGTGTGTTTCCGATGAGATTGGATTCAGCAGATACTGCAGCAGAAAAATGTCATGAAACCTATTCATTACGCAACACAGACCTGCCCAATTTAAAAACTCAGGGACATTTTGGCACTTGTACAAGGCTGACTCTGGAGTAAACATCTCTCAGTTAACTATGTCTGGTTTTCAGGATTGGAAGAGGGTGCTGTGTGTAATTATGGTATTGTGCATTGTTGTGGAATCTTCCCCACTTTAACCAGTGAAGTCTAATCTCAGCAAAAAAAAAAGCAATTCTGTTCACAACATGTCTGGATATAAAACCACCCAGAGCACAGAAAGAGAAAGAGATATTCCACCCACAGTTCAAGGCAGCTCACCCCCACCTTCTGAAGGGGCAATTAGACATGGGCAATAAATGACAGCTAATAAATGAAAAGTTGATGGGATTCAGTAAATATGGATTATTGACAAGCATCTATACAAAAATACAAAAGGAGGTTTTAAAATCATTTATTGTTCTACAAAGAACAAACAGAATCAAAAATAGACTTTTTAAAACTTTACACATTTAGTAACAGCTAGAATGTACATTTTATACAGATAGTATTTTAGAGATCACAGGGTTTAAAATATACACATCATCAGTCACCAGACCTGATTCAAGCACCCAGGTACACTAAAACTACTTCTCCCAGTCCCTCAGGGACTCCCCCTCCCCTTTTAATCATCAAGAAGGCCAAAGCAGCCACAACCTCGCACTCTGACAGCCAGCAGGGAGTGTAAATTGACCAACCCTGCACCCCAATCTCCCAGGCTCAAAATGGAACTCGGCACTTTTGGAAACAGTCACACACACACACAAGCTCAAGGAAGCGGAACACAATTTGTTTCAGATTCCCAAACTCCAGCTGGTAAATCAGTCTGACACAGAGGAAAGCTTATTGTTATTCCAGCAGTGTGTGTCAGTAACGACAGGCTACATCCCTCAACAAGCAGCTCCTGCCTACTGGTAAAACATGGAGGCTGTGACACACACCCACTTGAGAACTGGATTAAATTCTCAGTGAGGAGAGTATGGATTTGATCATAGAATCCCTACAGTGCAGGAGGAGGCCATTTGGTCCATTAGGTCAGTACTGACCACAATCTCACCCAGATGACCCTCTCCCCATAACCCAATGTATTTACCCTAGCTACTCCCTCTGACACTAAAGGGCAACTTCACACAGCCAATCCACCTAAATCTGGACATTTTTCAGACTGTGGGCGGAAACCCACATAGACACGGGGAGAACGTGCAAACAGACAGTGAGCCAAGCTGGGATTTGAACCCAGGTCCCTGGCCCTGTGAGTCAGCACTGCTAACCACCGCAATCTGGGGTGAAAGCTCAGTTCCAGCGGTCACTTTACCCAGCGATTCACCCCTTCGGCATTTGGGATGCTCAGGATTTGTCTGCTTCCACCTGCCGCTCAACCAGAATAGAAACAAGAGCCAGGAAAACATTTTGAAGTCATCTCCTGCTGAGAGTTTGGCGTAATCTCTCAGTTATAAATTCAGCAAAAGAAAAATGGTAGTCACCAAAGTACAATCATGATGTTAAGAGCGTACTTAATCCTTTCTCCTGAGCTTGTTGCTGTGTGTTGAGGGTCTAGAAACCTGTAACCTCTACAACTGTTACTCAGTCTTTAGGAGGCATCAAAGCCATCATGAACATGCTACCCTCACCCAAAGTGCAGCGGAGTTTAAGTGGACAAGAGGAGTGGGTACAGGAAGTCTGACCAATACATCCCCTTTTCCTAATCCAGGCACGCAGAGACCAGCTATAGCACCTTGGCTCACACTGGCTGAATCAGCACCAATACACCCCCATCCTGTTGTTCCGGATATCAGTGGGGGGGCGGGGGGGGGGAATGGTCAGTCTCCACCCTTCAGCTTAACAAGTTCACTGATTGAGATGCAGCGGAACCAATGCACCACTCAGGATACTGGAGCGATGGAGGATATTTTAAACCCATTCTCATCGCTAACCTTGAAGTTTAAAAACTAGCGTTCTTTAAGCATCACTTAAGCTCTTAATATTGAATAACAAAGAGGCAGAGAACACGGCTGATTCTGGCCTACAACTTCCCTGACATAAAATGCTTTCAGTGCTGAAGGTTTACATAACAGATGCGTTTAAAAACCAAACTACAAAAGCAGTGACAGCACTGGGACACAGCTTCCAGATACAAAATTTTCTTTTTTTTTTAATATATAAAAAAAAGGACCGAGAGCATTTTATTCGAGCAAGCTGTTAAAAAAAAAAATTGAGCAACGAGAAATCTGCAGCAAGGGAGTGTATGAGCTTGTGATCACTGTTCTTCCTTTAATACGTTAATTACAACCAGCTTTTCAAAAATCACCCAGTTTACAGTCGCCAGTGGAAACTAGCAGCAGGTACAGGAAGACTGTACAGCCCCTCAGCTGCCCCCCTACTCCTATCTTTCACACACTCACTGACTGGGGTTTCACCGCTCATTCCGGGGTTTTGGGGAGAGGGGGTGGGGGTGATGAACGCCCTACAATCTAAAAGCAGCTTCAGAATCTGGGCAGGATTCCTCTCGGAGTGCAGTGGCAGCAATTCTAGGGCGGGATTCTCCACTGCCCCTCTGTGGGGGCAGGGTTGCCAACTCTGGTCATTGCAGTCCTGGAGCCTTCATTGCAATAATTCCCCCCAGCTTAAAAAACCCCCCCCAACTCAAACAAATCCCTCACCCACGCCCCCAGCATCCCCACCATTGGTCCCTCCTCTTTCGTGCTCCTAGTTCAATTGGTAAGGAGGTAAATTACCACCCAATTGGATTAACCTTGACTGAAAGAGAAACCAACCCCGCCAATATTTAAAAAATACAAAAAATATACAATCTGCGCACACGCACACACACACATACAGTTGCAAAAACTTCTAAAACAGAAAAAAGAATGAGTTAAGCCTCTCTCATTCTGATGAATTCACTCTATTCTCAAATCAAAGGTCTGGCCACCCCACAAACCTTCCATAGAAACATCCTCCCAATGCACTCGAGTCTATTATAAATACGAATGCAGTGAATTGATATGAAAACCTCAGGGTGTAAGTTAGTCACAAAGGTATATTGGTTCCTGTGGTTTATGAAGTGTATAAAGCACTCTCTGAATGGAGCATGTGGCCGTTCAGCCCACCTGGCCCATGCCAGAGTTTGTGCTTCACAGGAATCTTCCCCCACCCCATCAACACACATCCTGCTACTAAATTAAAATGGAAATATTCAGCAGGACAGGCAGCATCTGGGGGAATCAGAGTTAACATTTCAGATCCATGACCCTCCATTAGAACGGGAGTAAGTTAAAGATGTGACAGTGAGTAGAAGTGGGAGAGAGGCAGAAAGGACGAAAGGTCAGTGATAGGATGGGAGGCAGGAGAGGTTAAACAACAAGGGATGTTGATAGAATCCCTACAGTGCACTTGGAGGCCAGCTGGCCCATCTAGTCTGCACTCCCAACCAGCCCCATGTATTTACCACAGCTAATTCCCTCTGACATTAAGGGGCAATTTAACACGGCCAATCCAACTAACCCTCACATCTTTGGAATGTGGGAGGAAATCAGAGCACCCGGGAGGAAACCCATGCAGACACAGGGAGAATGTGCAGACTCCGTACAGACAGTGACCCAGGAATTGAACCTGGATACCTGGCATCGGGAGGCAGCAGTGCAAACAAAAACAAGTTGGCAAGGTTGACAGACACAAGGACAAAAGATGGATCTGGAGGAGATGTAAGTGAGAAAAGCAGAATCACCAACAGATAGTGTCTGAAACAAATGGGATGATTGGAAATTGTTGAACTCGGTGTTGAAGCTTTACTGGGGCTGTGTGTGGGAAGAGGCAGAGGGAATGGAAACTTAAAAATGAGACTCTGATAGAGGTACTGCCATAGAGAATCCACCTCCCAGTTAATGATGAAGCTGTACATTTAAACAAAGCTTGTTACTTTCACTGTTTTCCTGTTGCACTCTCCATGCTAGTGACTCCATTGCGCCCGCTTTTCCACGTGGCATTTTTCCATGTGAGCGCAGGAATTGTAATTCCAGCCTCTTTTTTCCCTCCTCCTTCCTGCAGTCCAGTGCCCTGAAAGCCCCTTGTCGTTCGACAAGGGACTGGAAGCTCAGGGTCAGACATGCACTCTGAACGGTAAAGCAGGCACCCAGTCTGTGTGTTTGTCTCTCCACACTGGGAGCAACAAATACAGTATAGAAAACTGAAAGCAGCAGAAGTGAATCATTGCTCAAATGGCAAGGGGCTTTCAGGGCACTGGACTGCAGGAAGGAGGAGGGAAAAGAGGCTGGAATTACAATTCCTGCACTCACATGGAAAAATGACATGTGGAAGAGCGGGCGCAATGGAGTCACTAGCATGGAGAGTGCAACAGGAAAACAGTGAAAGTAACAAGCTTTGTTTAAATGTACAGCTTCATCATTAACTGGGAGGTGGATTCTCTATGGCAGTACCTCTATCAGAGTCTCAGTTGCCAACCAATCTTTTCAAGCAATACAAATTGCTCCCTTTGAAATTTGCTATTCTTGGGCCTGTCCTGTTAAATGCAAGACAAAAAGCTTCAACAGCATGTCTCTTTCTTCAGCAAGATTCACTATTTAAATACTGAATCTTAAATAACAGAGGGATCTGACATGAAGGGTAGAAAGTTAGCTGGAAACAATGCAGAATAAACGTGGGCTGGAAGCTGTCACTGAGGAAAAGAGATGAGGCTGAGAGATCTGGTAAATATCCAATCCAGCACCAAAGGAAAACAGAGAAGAAGAAGAAAGCTGAACTTCTCCCCAGAAAAGAAGTGGCAAAAGATTAAACCCTAGGCAAAAGCAAATCCTTCTATTCCTTTCCGCATTGGGTTTATCTAGCATCCTCTTAAAAGCCATCCATCGTATTTGCCCCAACTATCCCACATTCCAGCCACACTCTTCTTCCGAATTCCCAACAGGATTTATTTATTAGTGACCATCTTACTTTTATGATCCTTGGCTTGCTCTCTAAGTAGAAACATTTTCGCTACATTCACCTGGTCAAACCTCTTCATAATTTTAAAGCCCTCCATCAGTCTATTATTTTCCAGAGTAGATCTCCATGTGGGCAGCACCATGGCACAGTGGTTAGCACTGTTGCTTCGCAGCACCAGGGACCCAAGGTCGATTCCAGTTTTGGGTGACTGTGTGGAGTCTGCACATTCTCCCCCATGTCTGTATGGGTTTCCTCCAGGTGCTCCTGTTTACTCCCCGCTATCCAAAGGTGAGAGGTTTGGTGGATTGGCCGTGCTAAACTGTCCCTTAATGTCCCAAGATGTGCAGGTTAGGGGGATTATCAGGGTAAATGCTAATCCCCACAGGGTGGACCTAGGTAAAATGCTCTGTTGGAGAGTTGGTGTAGGCTCTGTAACTGAACAGTCTCCTTCTGCACTGTAGGGATTCTGTGAACTCCAGCCTGTTCAACCTTTCTTAGTAAGAGTAACCTCTCACTTCTATCATCCTTGTGAAGCTCTCTTGTACCTTTTTCCAATGCCTCTAGATGACTATAAATTTAAAGTTTCTTTATTAGGGTCACCATTATGCTTACGTTAATACTGCAATGAGGATAACATGAAAATCCCCTTGTCTGTGTACAGTTCTGGTCCCCACATTATAAGAAAGATGTGGAGGCATTGGAGAGGGTGCAGAGGAGGTTTACCAGGATGTTGCCTGGTATTGAGGGCAGGTCTTATGAAGAGAGGCTGAGGGATTTGAGGTTGTTTTCGTTAGAAAGAAGGCGGCTAAGAGGAGACCTTATTGAAACATATAAGATGATTAGAGGTTTAGATAGGGTGGACAGTGATAGCCTATTTCCTAGGATGGAGAAAGCTAGCACGAGGGGACATAGCTTTAAATTAAGGGGTGGTAGTTATAGGACGGATGTCAGAGGTAGGTTCTTTACCCAGAGGGTGGTAAGGGTATGGAATGCCCTGCCTGCTGCAGTTGTAGATGAGTCAAGTTTGGTGGCGTTTAGAAGTTAGTAGATAAGTTTATGGACGAAAAGGGAATGGTTTAGGTTAGAGGGTCATTGCTTTTTCTTAATTGGTCAGTGCAACATTGAGGGCCAAAGGGCCTGTTCTGCGCTGTAATGTTCTAGTCACCACACCCTGGTACCTGTACGGGTACATCGAGGGGGGATTTAGCATGGCCAATGCATCTAACCAGCACGTCTTTTGGAGGAAACCCATACAGACACTGGGAGAACATCAGGCTGTGACCCAAGCCAGGAATCGGTACCTGGTGCTGTGAGGCAGCACTGCTAACCACTGTGCCACTCACACATGGAGTCTGGAAGTGTGTATAATGTTCTAAACATCATCCAGCAAAGGTTCAGTATGAGTTTAACACAACTTCTCATTTGCCACATTTACTTAGGCTGTTTCAACTATAATCTGAACAATGGGAACACAATAACAAGGACAGAATAAAAATGGCAACTGTATTACATCAGTGAGTCCTGATCTATTTGTTCCTTGTTCACTGGCCCTGACTCACTGAGGTTGTGATGCAGTGTGAAATTGATCAGTACACCCATAACAAATCACATTTTTAAAAAAAGCCATTTGAAGAGGAACTCCATCCTGATTACTGGGTGATGAAAGCACTGCTCTAGTCTAAAAGCCAAGTTTAAAACAAATATCTCAAACAGAATTAGAATTTATGTCTGATTAATGCGCTAGCAATTTGTGGGCAATGTGCAGCAACATCCAGCTCACCAAATAGCAGTCTGTCAAAGCAAAAAGGCATCACTTTCCTTTTAATGGTTACAGGAGGTCTCATTTTGTGCAAAGGTCAGTATTTTCTGTATTCCACAAGATCAGAAGAGATTTCTTAAGATGCTGCCGGGACTTGATGGTTGAGTTACAAGGAGGGGCTGGACAGACTGGAATTTATTTCTCTGGAATGTAGAAAGCTGAGGCGTGATCTTATAGAGGGTCTATAAAATGAAGGGCACAGATCAGTTAGATAGTCAATATCTTTTTCCAAAGGTAGGGAGTCAAAAACTAAAGGGCTTAGGTTTAGGGTGAAGGCGGGGGAAGAGATATAAAAGAGGGGCAAATTCTTTCATAGTGGGTGATGAGTGCCTGGAATGAGCTGCCAAAGGTAGAGGTAGAGGCAGAGGCAGAGGCAGGTACAATTTTGTTTTTAAAAAAATGTTGAGACAGTTACATGAGTACAATAGTATAGAGGGATATGGGCCAATTGCTGGCAATTGGACCTAGCAGGACAGCATGGACAAGTTGGGCTGAAGGGCCTGTTTCCAGGTTGTAAACCTCTGACTTTATAATCGTCAACTTTCTAAGGCTCCAAGGGGAAGAGGGGCAGGTGAGTGGGGAGAAGCAAATTGGATTCAAATCAAGGAGGAACAATCATTAAAGTAATATGCCAAATAAAATGTGCCTTGAGCAGCAAAAACCCCAGTAGGTACCAGGATGGTTAAAAGTGGGTCCACATTGAAAGCAGCTGGAAATCCCACTGGCCAAAAGGTACTTACAAGACAGTCCCGAACATCACCCAAGCACAAAGCAAGGCCATCCGTGCTCTCAAGACCAACCGCAACATTGTCTGCTGGTTTGATGACAAAGGAGGCGCCACCGTCATACTGAACAGGACGGACTACTGTGAAGAAGTGTACCGACAACTAAACAATGTGAAACACTACAGTCAGTTACCAGCAGATCTGACCAAAGAACGCACTCATCAACACAACACTCTGATCAAAACCTTTGATCCGGACCTTCAGAACACCCTCTGGGCTCTCATTCCACGTACTCCCCGCATTGGGGATCTCTACTGCCTCCCAAAGATACACAAGGCAAACATACCCAGCCGACCCATCGTATCTGGCAATGGGACCCTGTGTGAGAACCTCTCCGGCTATATCGAGGGCATCCTGAAACCCATTGTACAAAGAACCCCCAGCTTTTGTCTTGACACTACGGACTTCCTGCAGAAACTCAGCACACATGGAGCAGTAGAAACAGGGACACTCCTTGTCACAATGGATGTCTCGGCGCTCTACACCAACATCCCCCACGACGATGGTACTGCTGCAACTGCCTCAGTACTCAATGCCAACAACTGCCAGTTTCCGGATGCAATTTTACAACTCATCCACTTCATCTTGGACCACAATGTCTTCACCTTCAACAATCAGCTTTTTATCCAGACACATGGAACAGCCATGGGGACCAAATTCACACCTCAGTATGCCAACATCTTCATGCACAGGTTCGAACAAGACTTCTTCACCACACAAGATCTTCAACCAAGGTTATATACTAGATACATTGATGACATCTTTTTCCTTTGGGCTCATGGTGAACAATCATTGAAACAACTGTATGATGATATCAACAAGTTCCATCCCACCATCAGACTCACCATGGACTATTCTCCAGAATCAATTGCATTCTTGGACACACACATCTCCATCAAGGACATCCCAAAAATGTGCTCTTAGGCTGACTGGGTAACAAATTGTCCCTATATTGGTCTCTATACGTCATTAAGACATTAGGACGGCAGCGCGGGCTCGTTGGGCCGAAGGGCCTGTTTCCCGTGCTGTGTTGTTCTTTGTTCTTTGACGGTCACCTCAGCACCTCACTGTACCGCAAACCGACAGACAACCTCACAATGCTCCACTTCTCCAGCTTCCACCTTAGACATGTTAAAGAAGCCATTCCCTATGGACAAGCCCTCCGCATACACAGAATTTGCTCAGATGTGGAGGATCGTGACAGACACCTCCAGGCGCTGAAGGATGCCCTCATGAGAGCAGGATATATGGAAATATGTATATATATGGAAATATGGCGCTCAACTCATCCATCGACAGTTCCGACGTGCCACAACGATAAACCGCACTGACCTCCTCAGAAGACGAACACGGGACACGGTGGACAGAGTACCTTTCGTTGTCCAGTACTTCCCCGGAGCGGAGAAGCTATGACATCTTCTCCGGAGTCTTCAACATATCATTGACGACAACGAACATCTCGCTAGGGCCATCCCCAACCCCCCACTTCTTGCTTTCAGACAACCGCACAACCTCAAACAGATCATTGTTCGCAGCAAACTACCCAACCTTCAGGAGAACAGGGACCACAATACCACACAACTCTGCCACAGCAACCTCTGCAAGACATGCCAGGTCATAGACATGGACGACATCATCAAACGTGAGAATACCATTCACCAGGTACACAGTACATACTCTTGCAACTCGGCCAATGTTGTCTACCTAATACATTGCAAGAAAGGATGTCCCGAAGCATGGTACATTGGGGAGACCATGCAGACACTACGACAGCGGATGAATGAGCGTCGCTCAACAATCACCAGGCAAAACAGTTCCCTTCCTGTGGGCGAACACTTCAGCAGTCATGGCATTCGGCCTCCGACCTGCGGGTAAATGTTCTTCAAGGGGGCTTTCGTGATACACGACAGCGCAGAGTCGCTGAGCAGAGACTGATAGTCAAGTTCCGCACACATGAGGACGGTCTTAACAGGGATCTTGGCTTCATGACACACTATCTGTAACCCCCGTAACTTGCCTGGGTTAGCAAAAAACCTCACTTACTGTGCTGTCTGGAGAAAATGCACAATTCTCTAACCAATGCTCAGGATTCCCTTCACACACATTGTTAGCCACTTTAACACTTGAATAGCAGATTAGATGTAAGGATTCGCATTCTAATCAGCGATCTGTGACTGTCTGTGTTGATATGTGTGCTATTGCAGACCAGAACACTGCATCTGCCTGACGAAGACACAGTGTCGAAAGCTCGCAAATTTACTATCAAATAAATCGGTTGGATTTAAAATTGGTGTTGCTAGATTCTTACTCAGTTCTTATTACCCCAGTCCAACGCCGGCATCTGTACATCAAAGGTATGGATGCAGAAAAGTAGTTTAGGAAACAAAGGAATCAGGACTGAAAGTATAAATGATATAACACATTTATATTACAAAATAACGTTTGTAATATACATATATTTTGAGGACACAGCCTTATAATAAGGGGAGGCAGTTTAGAACAGAATTGAAGAGGAATTTCTTCTCTCAGAGAGTAGTGAATCTCTGGAATTCTCTGCCCATTGAAACGGTGGAGACTATCTCATTGACATAACATATGTTTAAGTCACAGGTGGATAGATTTCTGATCAATAAGGGAATTAAGGGGAGCAGGCAGAGAAGTGGAACTGAATTTGGATTAGTAAATTTGCAGATGACACTAAAGTCGGTGGAGTGGTAGATAGTGAAGAGGGGTGTTATAGTTTGCAGAGGGACTTGGACAAGTTGCAGAGCTGGGCCGAGAGGTGGCAAATGGAGTTAATGTGGAAAAGTGTGAGGTAATGCACTATGGCAGAAATAATAAATGTGTAGAGTATAGGGCAAATGGTAGGATTCTTAGTAGTCTAGATGAACAGAAGGATCTTGGTGTGTATGTGCATAGATCCCTGAAAGTAGGCAGTCAGGTCGAGAAGGTTGTTAAGAAGGCATATGGAGTCTTGGCTTTTATTGGTAGAGGGATTGAATTTCGGAGCCACAACTTCATGTTGCAACTGTACAAAACTCTAGTGTGGCCGCACTTGGAGTATTGTGTGCAGTTCTGGTCCCCACATTATAAGAACGATGTGGAGGCATTGGAGAGGGTACAGAGGAGGTTTACCAGGATGTTGCCTGGTATGGAGGGCAGGTCTTATGAGGAGAGGCTGAGGGATTTGAGGTTGTTTTCGTTAGAAAGAAGGCGGCTAAGAGGAGATCTTATCGAAACATATAAGGTGATTAGAGGTTTAGATAGGGTGGACAGTGATAGCCTTTTTCCTATGATGGAGAAAGCTAGCACGAGGGGACACAGCTTTAAATTAAGGGGTGATAGTTATAGGACGGATATCAGAGGTAGGTTCTTTACCCAAGGGTGGTTCGGGAGTGGAATGCCCTGCCTGCAGCAGTTGTAGATGCGCCAAGTTTGGTGGCGTTTAAGAGGTTAGTTGATAAGTATATGGAAGAGAAGGAATGGTTTAGTTTGGAGGGGCATTGCTTTTTATATTGGTCGGCGCAACATCGAAGGCCGAAGGGCCTGTTCTGTGCTGTAATGTTCTATGAACCACTACAAGATCAGCCATGATCTTATTGAATGGCGGGGCAGGCTCGAGGGGCTGGATGGCCGACTCCTGCTCCGATTTATGTTCTCAAAAGTCAAAGTTTCTACTTGTTTATATGATGTGCCTCAATGGGGGTCTGTCTGTCTGTCCATTCCAGAGGGGAAGAAAGATAATCTCAGTTAAATCATTCTAAATCTCGCACGTTACTTGAAATAAAGGGGGCAAGGTAAGCTCAGTGCCACCAGCAATCAGTAAATTCCTACTTCAAATCTCCCCCACCTCTAAACCAGCAAAGTTAAAAGGGTGCCTTACAACACGATGGCTTTAAAAGGGGAAAGAAAGACTGGAAACATCTGCAATAGAGCCTGTTACTGTGGCTATTGATCCAACTCTCTGAATCTGTCCCAGGGTTTTCCAGGCACATCCTGTCTCCACACCACACCTCCCCCACTTCCCAAACCAAGCGTTTAGCTGGTGGGAACCTGAGGCCCATTAACAGTGCAAAGTACGTTTTAAAACCATAAGCATCAGTGCGAGAAGGCAGCAAGTGCAATGGCGGACAAATTCCTAATCCAGAACCTACTGTACTCATTTTGGGACTGCAGTGGTTCTGTACATCCCTTACACAGATTGGAGGAGAAGGCAAACATGGGAAGGCAGAGGATGGCTTGGGAAGAGGGGGAATAAGTTGACATCACTCTGGCCAGGATAATATAAATAGATCACAATGAGCCATTTTTCACTCAGAGGGTGCTGAGTGTTTGGAACAAGCTGCCAGAGGATAGTGGTAGAGGCAGATACAATTTTGAAATTTTGTCTTTTAAAAAGCATTTATTAGCCAATTACATGTAAAGAAGAATATGGGCCAAATGCAGGCAATTGGGATTAGCTTAGTGGTTAAAAACGGGATAGTATGGATAAGTTGGGCGGAAGTTCTGTTTCGATGCTGTAAACCTTTATCAGCCATCAATCACAAGACGGATTACTGGGTATTTTAGGAGATCGGAAGCTGGGGTGGGGAGAAATAAGGCAGGAATGAGGCTGTGATCTTACAGGATGGCAGAGCAAGCTCAAGGTGCCAACAAGAGAAAAAAAATATACTGGAGAATCTCAGCAGGTCCGACAGGAAAGAATAGAGCCAACGTTTTGAGTCTGGATGACCCTCTGTCAAGAGCCTGAGTTTCTCCAGCATTTTGATCCAGAACCCAGCACCTACAGCAATTTACCTTCATTTCAAACACACAACTCCTGCTTCTGTTCTAATCTCATTTTCTTTTCTGAAAGAACTCATTCCAGTTTCTTTTCTGGGGAGGTGGATAAGGGAAAGGTTGTGGTCGAGCTCCTTCAGCACGAAGGACGTGTCTATTAGAAGCAGCTCAGGACGCCCAAGGGTTGGTTTCAGCAACTCCAGGCCCATTTAATCTCATTCCTCCAAAATTCAGATCTCAAACTCTCTGTCAAGTGCTTACTGTCTATCTGAACAACCAGACCCTGATATTCATCCAAAAAGAGTAGGAAGATTTATTGCAATTTATTCATTCTAATATAAAGATGGGGAGAACGATAATAAATATACCTGACTGTTCAGTTTAAAAGCCATTTAACTTGTTTTTGGGTGAAGGGGGTGGGGTGACTAAGAGGAGTTAGCTGTGCTCTTTTGAAACAGTCCCTTCAGGGATAATTATTTTTTTTTAAACACACTGCCCTCGACCACCCCTCCTTGGGCTCCCCGGATCGCTTACAGGTCCTGGTATTTGGAGATGATGGTTTTGTATCGTGCCACTTCCTTGCGCAATTCAACCACCTCCAGCCTCAGGGCAGAGTTCTCCTTCTCCAGGAAAGCAGCTCGCACCGTGATCTGATTCTCCTTCAGTCTCCGGGCATCTCGAGAACGCTTCGCTGCCACGTTGTTCTTCTTGCGCCTGGCCCAGTATCGGTCATCCTCGAGGAGAAAAAGCAAAAGATATTTACGTTCCACGGGGGAGGGGGTAAACATGGACACACACTGCAAACTTAAAAGGAAAACACATTTCTCTCCCCCTTAAAAAGAAAAGCGCTGACTTCTTCTGGTAACCTGCCAGCCTTTCACTAACATGTCCCTTCTTGTGCTAAATCCACAAAACCATGCCAACAGCTTTTTACACAATATGACTGATACGAAGGGACACTTAATTCTTCCTCCTGACTGGATCAAAAGAAGTATAAAACAGACACAGACAGGAACTATAGTTGTTCATAGAATCCCTACAGTAAAAAAGGAGGCCATTCGGTCCATCGAGTCTGCATCAACAGCAACTCCTCTCCCCCACCCCCAAGCCACACCCATCAAGCCTGCACTGACAGCAATTTCCCTCCCCCAACCCAGGCCCAATCCCCATAACCCCATGTATTTACCTTGCTAATCTCCCTGATACTAAGGAGAAATTTAGCGTGGCCAATTTTTTTGGACTGCAGGAGGAAACCAGAGCACTGGAAGGAAACCCACGCAGATACAGGAGAAGGTGCAAACTCCATCTGAAGTGATTTGAGTCTGTAATTGAACCCAGGTTCCTGGCGTTGTGAGGCAGCAGTGCTAACCACTGTGCCACCATGCTACTCTCTTCAGTTAGGAGTAAATAAGTAACACCATAAATAAGTGGCATACGGTGGCACAATGGTTAGCGCTGCTGCCTCACAGCGCCAGGGGCCCAGGTTCAACTCCAGTCATGAGTCACTGTCTGTATGGAGTCTGCACATTCTCCCTGTGTCTGCATGGGTTTCTTACATGGCCTCCAGTTTCCTCCCACAGTCCAAAGATGTCCTTGGTGTCAGAGGGTAAATAGGTGGGATTATGGGATATGGCTTGAATGGGACTGTTGTTGGTGCAGGCTCAATGGGCTAAATGGCCTCTTTCTGCACAGCATGGATTCTATAAAAGTGTGGGGAGGAAAGAAAATGCAAGGGATGCCTCATAGACGTAATTTCTAGCGAGGACAGGAGAGTGGTGTTCCCTGGATAACAATCCAGAGACAAGAAACCTAGTCCCCCTTTAGCAGGCCCCAGGGCACAAGGAGAATGGTAGCTGCCTAACTGCTTACCGAAGAGATAAAAAACACATTATATAGTACCATACTTGATCACATTGTTCTAAAGTTGCTCACAGTCAAATTATTTATTAAGTATGGGTTTAGTTCCTGGACTTGTCTACAAAACAACCTACACAGAGCTAGATCTCACAAGCAGAATGAGATGAATGATGAATTAACCTGGTGTTGGCCAAGCACTAGAATAAATCCTTTTGATCAATGCCTTGGAATCCTCGAGGTGCATCTGAATAAGGGTTGTGCCTCATCTGAAAGACAGCACCTCGGACACTGCAGCATTCTCTGTGTCAGGCAGCGGCCTAAATTGTGTGCTCAAGTTTCTGGAGTACGGTTCTCATGATGAATGCAAAGCTCTGGGGAAAGGCCAGGGAAGTGAGACTAATTGGATAGCTCTTTCAAAAAGCCAACATTGGCATGATGGGCCAAGTGGCCTCCTCCTCTGCTGTACACAGAAACTAGAAGCAGGAGCAGGTCATTTGCCCCTTCGCACCTGCTCCGCCATTCATTACAATCATGGTTGATCATCAAATTCAATATCTTGATCCCGTTCCTCCCATATCCCTCGATCCCTTTAGCCCCAAGAGCTATAGAAAGAACAAAGAAAATTACAGCACAAGAACAGCCCTATGGCCCTCTAAGCTTACACCAACCATGCTGGCCGACTGAGCTAAACCATCTCCCCCTCCTCCGCCCCAACCCTTCCGAGGCCCATATCCCTCTATTCCCATCCTATTCATGTATTTGACCAGATGCCCCTTAAAACTCACTATCACATCGGCTTTCACTACCTCTCTCTCAGCAGTGAGTTCCAGGTACCCACCAACCTCTGCAAAATACTTGCCTCGTATATCTCCTTTAAACTTTGCCCCTTGCACCTTAAACCTGCGCCCCCTAGTAACTGACTCTTCCACCCTGGGAAAAGCTTCTGACTATCCACTCTGTCCATGCCCATCACAATCTTGCAGACTTCTATCAGATAGCCCCTCAACCTTTGTCATTCCAGTGGAGAAGAATCAAGTTTCTCCAACCTTTCCTCACAGCTAAGGTCCATCATACCAGGCAACATCCTGGTAAATCTTTTCTTTACCCTCTCCAAAGCCTCCACATCTTTCTGGTAGTGTGGTGACCAGAAGTGAATACCATATTCCAAGTGCGGTCTTATAAGGTTCTATTAAGCCTCAACATGACTCGCCAATTTTTAAACTCAATGCCCTGGCCGATGAAGGCAAGCATGCATGTGCTTTCTTGACTACTGTCTCCACCTGCACTGCTAACTCCATTGACTTGTGTACCTGCACACTCAGATCCCTCTGCCTATCAATATCCTTAAAGGGTTCTGCCATTTACTGTACATTTCCTATCTGTATTAGATCTTCCAAAACACATTACCTCGCATTTGTCAGATTAAACGCCATCTCTTCGCTCAAGCCTCCAACTGATCTATATCCTGCTGTGTGCTCTGACAGTCCTCATCACTATCTGCAAACTTACTAATAAACCAATTACATTTTCTTCCAAATCATTTATATATATTACAAACTAAGGTCCCAGCACTGATCCCTAAGCAACGTCACTTATCTTAACTCTCCATTCAGAAACACGCTGTCACCCTCTGTCTTCTTTGACCGATAGTAGTCATGATGTAGAGATGCCGGCGTTGGACTGGGGTAAACTCAGTAAAGTTTCACAACAACAATTTTAAATCCAACCAATTTATTTGATAGTAAATTTGCGAGCTTTTGACACTATGGCCTTCGTCAGGCAAACGCATTTGCCTGACGAAGGCCATATTGTCGAAAGCTCGCGAATTTACTATCAAATAAATTGGTTGGATTTAAAATTGGTGTTGTGAAACTTTACTGAGTTCTTTGACCGAGCCAGTTCTGTATCCAGCTTGCCAGCTCACCTCTGATCCCAAGCGACTTCACCTTCTGCACCAATATGCCACGAGGGACCTTGTCAAAGGCCTTACTGAAGTCCATGTAGACAACATCCACTGCCCTACCCTCAATCACCTTCGGCACTTTCTTGAAAAACTCAATCAAGTTAATGAGACATGATCTCTTCTTCACAAAACCATGTCTAATTTCTTCTTGAGGCCAAAACTTTGTTTGATTTCAACTACATTCAGTGGGAGTGAATTCCACACATTCACCATCCTCTGGGTAAAGAAATTCCTCCTCACCTCAGTTCTAAAAGGTTTACCCCCTTATCCTCAAACTATGACCTCTAGTTCTGGATTCCTGCACTATTGGGAACATTCTTTCTGAATCTATCTTGTCTAACTCTGTTAGAATTTTATAAGTTTCTATGAGATCCCCTCTCACTCTTCCAATGAATATATTCCTAACCGACAATCTCTCCTCATATGACAGAGCTGCTATTCCAGGAATCAGCCTGGTAAACCTTCACTGGACTCCCTCTATAGCAAAGACATCTTTCCTCAGATAAGGACACCAAAACTGCACACAATACTCCTGGTGTGGCCTCACCAATTTCCTGTACAATCTATCATCTCCTCCCCACCCCGACCCATAATTCCAGAACTCAGAAATGGAAAGACTGTACTATCCATTGCAGAGAACCGCCTCCCAATTTTCTCAACTTCCTCTTCTGAAAGCACTGCTTCGTAAATGTTCACAATGCTTCAGTAGCTCACCAGAAGACATATATGCCTTCAAGACATTTAAAGTGTAGTACAGATTGTCAAACAGTACTGGATGTATGCTGGGCCTGAGAATGTCTGCAACCAATTCCCCCTTGTTGGTCTGGAAACACTGAAGTCAACAATAGCATCCATACATTCTCCCCGACTAAGACCAATTGACTCCACACGTGTGCAGTGATCAAACCTCGAGCCTGCTGGTCTTGGTGACCATCTGAACAAACCCCATCACACAGCAGTGTTCCCCCCTTTAGGCTTCCAGAAATCAACGTGTGAAAGATGGAGATGGGAGTCTGCAGCAAGAACCGCCAAACACAAGCCCCTGTAAAGTTTCATTTTACGGGCAGCGGGCAGCAGAAAGGCTGGTGGACATGTACCTTTTGCTCAGGTGGAACGTAGACCTTTTTGGCTTTTTTAATCATGGGCTGCGGTTTGAGCTCTTCCTCACTAAACTTGTGCTTCCGAGGATTGAAGAGCTCTCCCCCAGGAACGCTGGACAGAGCTAGGTCAGTTGGGTCTGGTTCAAAGTTCACCAGAACATCAACCACATCCAGGTCAACAGAGGTTGGAGTGCTCCGTTCAGACTTCCTCTCATCTCCTCCTAGAACGAGACAGAGCACAGGGACAGATCTGTTATAGAAAAATAAAACAGCCGTTAAATTATAAAACAGGGGTGTGCACTGTGAGAAGATTATAACTTATTTTATCCCCTCTCATTTTATACTAGAACAACCTAAACAAGCACCCAGTCAACAGTTTAGATACGCAAAAGCAACTTATTACAAGATAAAAGCAAAATATTGTGGATGCTGGAATATCAAACAAGAACGGAAAAAGGTGGAAAATCTTAGCAGATCCAATAGCATCCATGGAGAGAGAAGAGAAGCAACATTACGAGTCTGAATGAGACTTTCCATCACAGCCCTGACAGTGTCATCCAATTCCAGACTCAAAACGTTGGCTCTGTTCTCTTTCCACAGATGCTGACAGACCTGCTAAGATTTTCTGGCATTTTCTATTTACATTACAACAAAACCTAGGTCTGCTCATGCACATCACAAGGCTTAGCTGAAAAAACATGCATAATTCAGTTAATGATTACCAGTTCATTAAGTTTAAAATGGTTCTGTTCATCAGGAATCTGCTCAGTGATTCATATCAACGCAACTTTTGAAATTAGCCACAGCACCGATCCACGATGGTGACGGAACCAAATCAGCCAGGGTTTCATTGAAGGACGTATACTCCTACTCTGACATTCAACATCATGGCTGATCTCACCCTGGTCTCAAATTCCACCTGTTCCTCATATACCCTCATCTTTTTTTTTAAAAAAAATTAATATATAAGATTTATAGTTTATGACACAGCATTGTGGGGATAACAAAAACAAAACAGGTTAGGGTCATTGCTGAAGGTGATGTTATCGGAACTCCATCATCTACAATGAACATCGGGTGATGTTCCTCTCAATTCCCATCCCATCCCTCTCCTTCCTGCCCCAGGAAGCTTCCTCAGATATTACAACATAGAACATAGAACATTACATGACAGAACAGGCCCTTCAGCCTTCAATGTTGCGCTGACCAATATAAAAAGCAATGCCCCTCCAAACTAAACCATTCCCTTCTCTTCCATATACTTATCAACTAACCTCTTAAACGCCACCAAACTTGGCGCATCCACAACCGCTGCAGGCAGGGCATTCCACTCCCGAACCACCCTTTGGGTAAAGAACCTACCTCTGATATCGTCCTATAACTATCACCCCTTAATTTAAAGCTGTGTCCCCTCGTGCTAGCTTTCTCCATCCTAGGAAAAAGGCTATCACTGTCCACCCTATCTAAACCTCTAATCATCTTATATGTTTCGAATAGGTCCCCTCTTAGCCGCCTCCTTTCTAACGAAAACAACCTCAAATCCCTCAGCCTCTCCTCATAAGACCTGCCCTCCATACAAGGCAACATCCTGGTAAACCTCCTCTGTACCCTCTCCAATGCCTCCACATCTTTCTTATAATGTGGGGACCAGAACTGCACACAATACTCCAAGTGCGGCCGCACTAGAGTTTTGTACAGTTGCAACTGACGTTGCGGCTCCGAAATTCAATCCCCCTACCAATAAAAGCTAAGACTCCATATGCCTTCTTAACAACCTTCTCGACTTGACTGCCTACTTTCAGGGATCTATGCACATACACACCAAGATACCTCTGTTCATCAAGACTACTAAGAATCCTACCATTAGCCCTATACTCTACACATTTATTATTTCTGCCATAGTGCATTACCTCACACTTTTCCACATTAAACTCCATTTGCCACCTCTCGGCCCAGCTCTGCAACTTGTCCAAGTCTCTCTGCAAACTATAACACCCCTCTTCACTATCTACCAATCCACCGACTTTAGTGTCATCTGCAAATTTACTAATCCATCCTTCAATACCCTCATCCAGATCATTTATAAAAATTACAAACAGCAGGGGCCCCAAAACAGACCCCTGAGGTACACCACTTGTCACCGAACTCCAAGATGAATATCTCCCATCAACCACCACCTCTGTCTTCTATCTGCTAGCCAATTCCTAACCCAATTAGCTAAATCACCCTCTATCCCATAACATCTGCATTTTCTGCAGAAGTCTTCCATGGGCCACCTTATCAAACGCCTTACTAAAGTCCATATATACCACATCAACCGCCTTACCCCCATCCACCTCCTTAGTCACTTTTCAAAAAACTCAATGAGGTTAGTAAGGCACGACCTACCCTTCACAAAACCATGCTGACTATCTCAAATCAATTCATTACTCTCTAAATAACTATAAATCCTATCCCTAATTATTCTCTCCAATACTTTGCCCACAACAGAAGTAAGACTCACTGGCTTATAATTCCCTGGAAGGTCTCTCTTCCCCTTCTTGAACAACGGGACCACATTCGCTATCCTCCGGAACCACACCCGTAACCAATGAATATTGGCTGTCCCTCACCAAATAAACATACCTAATCCACGGGCTTGGACAAATTTAGCCAGAGGAGGCTAATGCCAGCTCAGCCTGACCCTCTTCCCTGCACAATACATTTCCCGTGCATGGAGAGACTGCTAGTGCAGCAGCGTGGAGGGTAAACCTCAGAACTGCTAGGAACAAGGCTAAGATGAGGCAAACATGTTCAATCAACACATCCTATAGAGATATTTTCTTTCTATTGGCCTGATTTTAATCCAATCCCAAGCCTTGTGGCACAGTGGTTAGCACTGCAATCTCTCAGTACCAGGGACCCAGATTCGATTCCAGCCTTGCATCACTGACTGTGCGGAGTTTGCACATTCTCCCCATGACCGTGTGGATTTCTCCCAGGTGCTCCAGTTTCCTCTCACTCCAAAAATAAGTTAAGATTTATTTATTAGTCGCAGATAAGCTTACATTCACACTGCAACGAATTTACTGTGAAAATTCTCTGGGCCCCACACTCCGGCACTTATTCGGGTATACTGAGGGAGAATTTAGCACAGCCGATTCACTTAACCTGCACATCTTTGGACTGTGGGAAGAAACCAGAGCACCCAGAGGAAACACGCAGACGTGGGGAGAACATGCAAACTCTGCATAGGCTATAACCCAAGGCCGGAATTGAAACTGGGTCCCTGGCACTGTGAGGCAGCAATGCTAACCACTATACTACTGTGGCGCCCTACATAAGTTGATGACCCTTACCCATAGATGTGTAGGTTAGGTAGGCTGGCTGTACTAAATTGTCCCTTAATGTTAGGGGGACGAGCAGGGTAAATGTATGGGGTTACAGCAATACGGTGTGGATGGAATTGATATCGGTGTAAGCTCCTGTTCTGCCCAAGACTGCAAGGAACCACAAAGGATAGTAAATGAAGCCCAGTCCATCACTTAAATCAGTCTCCCACCCACTGAGTATACTTCCCACTACATCAGCAAACAGCCAACATAATCAAGGACCCCACGCATCCCAGTCAGAGGTCACGTACCAGCCAACTCAAGACTATCTTCTTCCCTTCTGCTGTCAGACTTTTGACTGGGCTTGCCTTGCATTAAGTTGATCTTTCTCTACACCCTAGCTATGACTAACACTACATTCCGCATTCTCTTTATTCCTATGAATGGTATGTTTTGTCTGTATAGTGCTCAAGAAACAATACTTCTCAATGTATATTAATGCATGTGACAATAATAAATCGAATCAACGGGCTGAATGACCTCCTCCTGTACTGTGGGGATTCTATCTATCTCTGAGATTAAGCTATGAAAAAGGGTTAGATTAAAAGGATTTCTTCAGTCAGAACCCACCATTATTATCTGCTTCAGAATACGTCACACTTCTAGAAACGGAAGATGACAGTGAAGGAGACGAAGCCTTCCCCTCCAGCTCCACCACCGGCAAGAGGCTATCCTGGAGTTCATCCTGCAGCTCAAACTGGCTCGGGCCATCCGGAATGCCGTTTTCCAACAGGAATTCATCTAGATCCATGTACTCCAGGTGGAAGGTCTCGCCATCATAGGGAATAGTCTTATCCCAGATGGTTGGCATGAGGGAGGCAGATGCTGCTGTATTGCTGCTGGCTGCTTCATCCACACTCTTTTCCTTATCCTCATCCGTCCCTGCAGAATAAAAAAGATTTTCTTTTCATCTTGTTACCCAATGCACAACGGTTCCTTCTTGCAAAAAACGTAAGTAACCATTTTTCTGCTGTCAGTAAAAAGCTTTTAGTCGAAGTAATTAACAGTTGTGACCACTTTGGTCTCTAATCGTAAGAAACACCAAGTACTCTGTGACACCTCGCCCAGTAACAACTTTTGACAGTGTCCACAGGCTACTCAACTACACAAAGCATCACAATCATACCCAATGTTGTCCTCATGCTGTCCCAACTCTCATAACTTCCCTGGCAAAACAGAAATCCCATTCTTTAAACAACAGTTTAGTCCAGTTCCAAGCTGAAATCCTACCCTGGCTAAAATCACCTCAAAGTAAATCCAGGTTCTAAACAGGCTGGATGCTGGGAGGACATTTCTCCAGGATGGGCAAAATCTCAAACTCAACCTCAGAACTAAAAGGTGCTGGCCATTGAAGAGCAAGAGATTTCCTCAGCCAGGGTTCAAAACCTTGAAATTCTCAATCCCATGGAGTTGCGGATGCTAAATCATTGTTTTTATTCAGATATTGGGATACTAAGACAATTGAGGGATACAAGGACAGGATGGGAAACTCTACCCCAGGTAGATGAGTCATCACCTTACTGACTGGCAGGGAAGTCTGGAAGGGCTGAACGGTCCACTTCTATCTCCTTTGTGTTAATTAACTAAATAAAAACACAGGGGGCTGGCATGGTGGCGCAGTGGTTAGTACTGCTGCCTCACAGTACCAGGAATCTAGTTCAATTCCCACCTTTGGTCACCGTGCGCAATTAGCCATAGCACTGATCCAACATGGTGAGGGAACCAAATCAACTAGAGCTTCATTGAAGGACATATTCTCTGAACATTCAATCAGATCACGACTAATCTCTCCCTGGTCTCAAATCCACCTCCCCACTGTTCCGCACATCTCCTTATCCTTTTTTTATTATTAGAAAATATAAGATTTATAGTTTATGAATTTTGTCACAGCATTGTGGGGATAACACAAAGGCAAAACAGAGTCATTACTGAAGGTGATGTTAATTGAACTTCATCATCTACAGTGAATGTTGGGTGATGTTCTTCTCCACTCCCATCCCATCCCCCTCCTTCCTGCCCCAGGAAGCTTCTTCACACGTTGGCTGTCCCTCATCAAATAAACACACCCAATCCATGGGCTTGGGCAAGTTTAGCTCCCCGTATCTGAGAGGGTTTCCTCCAAAAATCTGAAAGATGTGTTAGTTAGGTGCTAAATTCTCCCTCAGTGTACCCAAACAGGCACCGGAGTGTGGAGATTAGGGAAGTTTCACAGTGACTTCATTGCAGTGTTAAGGTATGCCTACTTGTGAGATTCATAAATAAATAAACTTTTTTAAAAAGCTCTGTGGGTACGATAGAGACTGCAATCTGGAGTACTTCAGTTTTGTGGTAGAGAAACATTGCAAAAAAAAGGCCAATACCATTTCTTTGGCTAAAAACATGGAACAAACGTAAGAAATTAAAAAGAAAAAAATTGATGAGAAGGAAACATAATCCAAATTAAAAACAAACTCTAATGTTCTTGTCTGCATCTATCCCTTTCCACTCAGCCGAATACCTCGAGTACAACCAGATACAGAGTACTTAGAAAGGAAAGATCCAAATTTGTCAAAGTACATAGCAGTTTAACAGTCAGCATTTTCCTTTCCACTCCCAGTCGCTAGCCCTGAGGGGAGGGATACTGTTCCCACAGCTAATATTCTCCTGAAATACTGTGTTTAACTGGCCATTCTGCTTGTAGGCCTAAACAGCGAGGGGTAGCAAGCAAAAACAAAAAACAGGAAATGCTGAAAAATCTCAGCAGATCTGGCATCCAGACTCAAAACACTGGCTGTAATCCCTCTCAGTAAAATTCTCACAACAACAGGTTAAAGTCCAACAGGTTTACTTGGTAGCAAATGCCACTAGCTTTCAGGGCTCTGCCCCTTCGTCATCTAATGAGCCCCGAAAGCTAGTGGTGTTTGCTACCAAATAATCCTGTTGGACTTTAACCTGGTGTTGAGAGATTTCTTACTGTGTTTACCCCAGTCCAACGCCGGCATCTCCACATCTATTCTCTCTCCACAGATGCTGTAGAGATGCCAGCGTTGGACTGGGATAAACTCAGTAACAGTCTGGCAACACCAATTTTAAATCCAACCGATTTATTTGATAGTAAACCTGCTAGCTTTTGGCATTTGTGCCTTCATCAGGCGAATGAGGTGATCTGGTCAGAACACCTCATTCGCCTGACAAAGGCACAAACGCCGAAAGCTAGCAGCTCCACAGATACTGTCAGACCTGCTGAGATTTTCCAGCATTTTCTGTTTTTATTTCAGATTCCAGCATCTGCAAGCTATTTACCAATGAAAGTCATCAACTAAAAAGCAAATGTCACTGAATAACAACATAAGAAATAGGAGGAGTAGTAGGCCATCCAGCCCCTCGAGGCTGCCCTGCCATTCAATAAGATCGTGGCTGATCTGCAGTGGTTCAGTACCACTTTCTCGCTTTCTCCCCGTAACCCTTAATTCCCTTGTCAATTAAATAACTATCCATTCTTGACTTAAATATATTCATTTAAGCCTCCACCACTTCAACAGGCAGAGAATTCCAAAGATTCACCACCGTATGTGTGAAGAAATTTCTCAACTCTGATCTGAACCGCACCCCCCACCCACACAATCTTGAGGCTGTGCCCTCTAGTCCTGCTATCTTTGTTAAGCAGGAAGAGTGTCTCAACCTATACCCTATCCATCCTTTTCACTATCTTATACGTTTCTGTGTATAAGTGGATAAGAGTACAAACCACAGTGGATTCCACACTTATCCACTGCCCAGACAGGAATAAAACAAGGTGTCAGTAACTCATAAATGTTTCCAGGGCATCACAATAGAACAGAACAACCATATTAGCTCTCTCTCTCTCTCACACACATACACACATTTGAAAATCTTGATTTAGACATTTATAATGAGTGTAGCATGGCCCTGCCATAAGGAAGATTAGCTCATGAGACCCACCCAGTTAGAAGTTATGAAAAGTGGCTGCTCAGGATTGACTCATCCCTCACTTGCTAGAGTTCCCCTCTCTCTGCCTCTGGCAGGGAAGAGCACAAATTCTTCAAAACATGGTTAAGTGCTACTCCAATGGCCAATCATCCCAACACACACATTTATGGAATGTGGGAGGAAACTGGAGGGAACTCAGGCAGACACAAGGAGAACGTACAGACTCCATACAGACAGGGACCTGGAGAATTGAACCCTGATACCGAGACTGTGCCACCATGCCACCCAAATGGACTGGATTTAAAATAAATTGGGAATTTTGTTGCACAAGAGAATCTAAAACTAGAAGCATAGGTTTAAGGTGAGAGGAGAGGGATACAAAAGTGTCTAGAGGGGCAATTTTTTCGCACAGAGGGTGGTGAGTGTCTGGTACAAGCTGCCAGAGGTGGTACTAGTAGAGGCAGGTACAATTTTATCTTATAAAAAATTGTTAGATAGCTGCATGGGTACAATGGGTACAGAGGGATATGGGCCAAATGTGGGCAATTGGGATTAGTTTAGGGGTTTAAAAAAAAAGGATGGTATGAACAAGTTGGGCCACAGGGTCTGTTTCCATGCTGCAAACCTTTTTGACTATTTAATATTTCAAGATTCCTTAATGCACACATTGGACAATACCGGCATTGCCCAGGAGCATAGAGACAGTACAACAACTACATCCGTTCATATAGCGCCTGTAAAGTAATAAAACATCAAGATGCTTCACAAAAACCTTATTAAATTGATACTACACTCACATAAGGTGTTATTAGGCCAGGTGACCAGAAAGCTCGGTCAAAGAGGCAAGTTTTAAGAAGTATCTTAAGGATGAAAGAGACAGAAAAGTGGAGAGGTTTAGAGAGTGGAGATTGCAGAGTCTAGCCACATTGGCCAATGGAATTCAGAGAGGTGCAATATCCTAATCCTGTCAGATTAAACCAGAGAATAGAAAATCTTTCAATGACAACTTTGCCATGATTAAATATTGGAGTGACACAGTGACAAGGACCTGGGTTTGATTCCTGGATTGGGTTACTGTTTGTGCGGAGTCTGCACATTTTTCCCGTGTCTGTGTGGGTTTCCTCCAGTTTCCTCCCACAGTCTGAAAGACGTGGTTAGGGTGCATTGACCCGAACAGGCGCTGGTATGTGGTGATTAGGGGAATTTCACAGTAACTTCATTAGTGTTAAATGTTAGCCTTACTTGTAACTAACAAATAAAGTAAACTTATTATTCACCTTTCTTTTCCAAATATTTTATTCTACTCATGTAGAACTAGATAGCAAAAACGTAGCAAGCTATTTGGCAATGGAGGTAATCAGCGAAATGGCAATAGTCACTGAAAAGAGAGCAAGAGGACACAGACACACACCATTTTTTGCCCACTCCTAATTGCCTTTGAACTGAGCAGTGTTTTAGAGTCAACCACAATGCTGTGGCTCTGGAGTCACATGTAGGCCAGACCAGCTAAGGATGGCAAATTTCCTTCTCTAAGCATTAGTGAACCAGATCGGCAATGGTTCCATGATCATTGGTCAACCTTGAATTTTAAATTTTCATTCAATTCAAATTTCACCATCTGCCATAGTGGAATTTGAACCCGGGTTCTCAGCATTACCTGGAATCTTTGGATTGCTAGCCCAGCGACAACATCACTATACCACCACCACCTCCCTGCCAATGTAGGTAACACTTAGTGCATGTGGTCACAGTGACTGGTTTCAATCACCTGAGGGAAGTGTCCACAGTTTTCATTCCCTTCTCTAACCTGGGTTGATTTTTCTCTCTCCCAGGAGAGGGCATGGCTGTGGGGCAGGGTGTGAAAGCCTCCATGAGGTATGATAGACCAGCTGCCATTGCCACTAGCTGCCAATTCACTACATTCTGCCAAGGAGCTGCTACCTCTCCCTTCCCCAATCAGGAATGTTCACAATTGTTATAGTACCAGAAGGCCATTCAGCCCATTGTATCTGCATCTGCTCTCCCAATAAGCAACGTACCTAAAACCATTCCCCAACCTTCATCCCGTAATGCTGCACATTCTCCTTTTCCAGAAAATCCAGTTCCTGCTTCAAGGCGGACAGGATATTCCAAACCTTAACCATTCCCCGTGTGAGCATGTTCTCCTTGGGCTGCCATTGCTACTTTTCCCAATTAGCTTAAATCCGTGTCTCTCTTAGATCCTTCTACCAGTGGGAATAATTTCTCCCTCTCTACTCTTTCCAGACCCCTCATAATGTGTTATCCATCCTCTATCAAACCTCCTTCCAGCCATCTCTCTCGTATAAGGTAAAAAGCTCCAACTTCTCCAATTGATCTACATTACTGAAAAAAAGTGGTGTGTCCAGCTTAAAATAAGTAAATTTCAAGTTTATTTCTTAGTGTCGCAAGTAGGCTTACATTAATACTGCAACGAAGCTACTGTGAAAATCTCCTAGTTACCACACTCCGGCCAATGCACCTAACCTGCTGAATCTTTGGACTACGTGAGGAAACCACACACAGACACATGTAAAATTCCACACAGAGACAGTGATCCAGGCCAGGGATCAAACCCGAGTCCCTGGTGAGGCAGCAGTGCTAACCACTGTACCAGCGTGCTTAATGCTGAGTGAAGGCCAAGAACTGATTGGGCTCATCTGAGTTTTGCATTTTCCCCATGTATCTGCAGGTTGGGGACAAGATTTCCAGATAGCCCTGTTTCAGGAACAGGCTCAATCACAGATGTCTGAAATACAAACCCGAGATTCTCGCGGTAGTTTACTTTCTTCCTCTTCTTGCCCTTGTAGCTTATTCTGCGACTTCTCCCCACTCCACCACCCCATGAACTTTCTTCAAAGCAAAGTTCAAGAAAGAAACTCAAGCCACAACTGCACCCTCTCCTGATCTGTCTTCCACTTGGCAAAGAGGTGGTAATACTGAAGAAAACACTTGCAGCTGATCTTTTGTCTTCTTGTTTGGCTGGGGTAAATTGATCCAACAGCAAAAGGAAAATAATCTGAACTGCAGCACTCATGCACGCACACTGAAACCCAAAACCTAAAGCAATCAATTTAAATACCAATCAAAGCACTGACTGCTGCCTCTCTTTCTCCTGGTCTTCATAGCAACTCCCGCCAGAGTACAACAGAACGTAACAGGTTGGCCATTTGTTGCCTGCTCCATAACTCAGTAAAGTCAGTGTTGGCCTTCTGGCTCAAATCTACCCACCCAATACTATTCCCAAATCCCTCCATTCCCCCATTTATTGTTCAACTTCCAGCCATTTAACTTAATCTCCTGGAGCCAGTCACGCCGCATCAAAGTCAGTCCTTGATCCAAACCCCATCAATATTAGTCAAGTACTGTCTGTACTTTACAGGAGTCATGGTCATTAACATGACGTGAATATCTTCAGCAGTGTACGAGGCTAACCTGGCTGCAATGTACTTCAGCCTCGCAGGTTGAACCTCACCTTGGAGATACCAATATACATGTTCTCTACTGACTATGGCCGAGACCCCTAATCCATCTTCAATGGATGGCCATTTACTAATAATCTCACAGTGACTGGGGCTACCCCAGGATCTGGGTTTGACTGCCAGCTTGGACCACTATCTGTGTGGCATCTGCACATTCTCTTCATACCTGCGTGGGTATTCTTCAGGTGCTCCAGTTTCCTCCCAGAGTCCAAAGATGTGCAGGTTAGGCAGATTAGATAAACTGCCCCTGAGTGTCAGGGCAACTAGCAGAGTAAATATTTGGGGTTACGTGGATAGGTTATTGGTGCAGACTCAATGAGCCAAATGGCTTCCTCTTGCACTGTAAGCTTTGTGATTTCTACAAATATATAGTCTCAACATTCTCTCAGAAATAGAGTGAGCAACTGTTTATAGAACATAGAACATTACAGCACAGAACAGGCCCTTCGGCCTTCGATGTTGTGCCGACCAAAATAAAAAGCAATGCCCCTCCAAACTAAACCATTCCCTTCTCTTCCATATACTTATCAATTAACCTCTTAAACGCCACCAAACTTGGCGCATCTACAACAGCTGCAGGCAGGGCATTCCACTCCCTAATCACTCTTTGAGTAAAGAACCTACCTCTGATATCCGTCCTATAACTCATACCCCTTAATTTAAAGCTGTGTCCCCTCGTGCTAGCTTTCTCCATCCTAGGAAAAAGGCTATCACTGTCCACCCTATCTAAACCTCTAATCATCTTATATGCTTCAATAAGATCCCCTCTTAGCCGCCTCCTTTCTAACGAAAACAACCTCAAATCCTTCAACCTCTCTTCATAGGACCTGCCCTCCATACCAGGCAACATCCTGGTAAACCTCCTCTGTACCCTCTCCAATGCCTCCACATCTTTCTTATAATGTGGGGACCAGAACTGCACACAATACTCCAAGTGCGGCCGCACTAGAGTTTTGTACAGTTGCAACATGATGCTGCGGCTCCTAAATTCAATCCCCCTACCAATAAAAGCTAAGACTCCATATGCCTTCTTAACAACTTTATCCACTTGACTGCCTACTTTCAGGGATCTATTGACACATACACCAAGATCCTTCTGTTCCTCAACACTATTAAGAGCCCTACCATTAGCCCTATACTCTACACATTTATTGTTCCTGCCAAAGTGCATTACCTCACACTTTTCCACATTAAACTCCATTTGCCACCTCTCGGCCCAGCTCTGCAACTTGTCCAAGTCACTCTGTAAACTAAAACACCCCTCTTCACTATCTACCACTCCACCAACTTTAGTGTCATCTGCAAATTTACTGATCCATCCCTCAATACCCTCATCCAGATCATTTATAAAAATTACAAACAGCAGGGGCCCCAAAACAGACCCCTGAGGCACACCACTCGTCACCGAACTCCACGATGAATATCTCCCATCAACCACCACCCTCTGTCTTCTATCTGCCAGCCAATTCCTAATCCAATTAGCTAAATCACCCTCTATTCCACACATCTGCATTTTCTGTAGAAGTCTTCCATGGGCCACCTTATCAAACGCCTTACTAAAGTCCATATATACTACATCAACCGCCTTACCCCCATCCACCTCTTTGGTCACTTTCTCAAAAAACTCAATGAGGTTTCTTTTTCCCTGACCAGTCAAGGCTTTACTCTGTCTGCCACTGAATATTGGGAAGCTAGCTTCAATCGCTATGAATGGCTCAAGGAATGGAAAGGAACAAAGAATAAATTTCTGCCCTAAGTTAGTCTTTTTTAAAAAAAAAAGAAAATCAGGTCTCTCATCTCTCGTAGGACAGCACTAGTTTTCAGATGAGGCCAGTAAATTAGATATTGTGATGGACAATGTATCACAATTGAGAGAGACAGGCTCATGGCCTAGATGATAAGCTTCTAATCTGTCACTGCTCATCAATACATAGAACCTGTATTAAATTGGCACTTTATATTGGGCAAGATTGGACCATGATATATACAATTCAGGGTCTATTTTAAAGTCACATCTTGTCATATGATATTGGTTGTAGGTAAGTAAGTGTTACAACTGCTTTCACAGCATCTTCAGGAGATCGTAACCAAACTGAGAATAATCTCTGATCCAACACAAGCAGTGACAGACAGGATGAGATCTTCTCCACTCAACCAGTCACATGTAATTGTGATTCACGACGTAGACTCTCCCTAACTCTCACAAAACCACGTGAAATGGCCAACAGATAAAAACTTTGGTCAATTGGAGAGGGCAAAAAAATACAGGAAAATTCCTTTACAACACATCCCACAATGGTGGCCAAAACTAGTCCAGGAGACCACTCTGGCCCTGCAGTACCAACTTTTGATCTCCATCCTAACTTCATTCACCGGGTGAATTGCTGTTTGTTCTGCTTCCTTGCTATGTTGGCTAATTATTTAAATAATAATAATTGCTGATGCAAGTACTTTAATGCGCTACTTTGCATGAACAAGGTGCTAAATTAAACACCAACAGCAAATGACTGTAAAATGGGACATGTTGCTGTATTAAATCCATCACAATTCTCTCCAGTTGAAATCAGCTAAAAGTCAATGAAACCTGGCGTATTTCTTGTTTGTGTCACATTGGGTGGTGGTATATTCAACCTCTAATCATCCCACTTCTGCTATTTCATGGATAGGGCATGGCTGAAGGAAAGAAGGTTATAATGGGCTTACCTCCGCCACACCCAGCCCACACGTTCAACTCTTGAGGTGCAGAGTAAATTAGGTTCATAACATGGTATGTGGCCTCCACCACTGCTTTCACAATACAGAATCAATGCTCTGGTCTCATTCTCACCAGCTATTGTACCAGTTACATAAACCCTCCTCTCATTATTGCTGCAACCATGACTAACAATCTAAATGTATTGGTGGGAACAGAGTGGGAAGAGTAAGCTTCCTCCTGTCCTCACCTGAAGGCACTGATAGGGGAAGGGATTACACAATCACTTTCACTTGCCTCCAAGCAGTCGGTCACTGGTAATGAGTCACTGCAAGTATTGCAGTCGTTTGCAGGGTATTAACTTGCATTTATAGATAAATACATTATGTCACTTCACAGAAAGCAGAATTTAAAGCCAAGTTACATAAAGAAAAACCTTTATTAATACACTGCCTTTCACAACCTCTGGAGTTCTCAGTGCATTTCTCACTCAATGGGTGGAATTTTAAGGCCTCATTCAGACGAGATTGTAAAATCCCACTTGAGGCCAATGGACATTTCCATTCTGGGAACCTCGCCCACCCCAGTGGTAGGATTTCAGCCAGTGAGTTTTTTTTCCCAAGTCCCTATTTGAGGAAATGCCAAGTTCCACAAGAAATAAGGCCCATTGAGCTTGCTCTGCCATTTCACTGAGCTTAGATTATAATTCCTTTTTCTGGCCTAATCCCCATATTCCTCAATTTCCTGAGACATCAAAAATCTGTTCATCTTGGCTTTCAATGCACTCAGCAACGGAACACCTACATCCTCTGGGGAAGGAGAATTCCAAAATTTCTCATCTTAGTCCCAAATGATCGATCCCTTATCCAGGAGACTACATCCATGTGTTTTAGATTCTCTGATCAGCGGAAACTCTCTCTCAGCACGTACCCTATCAGGCCACTTCAGAATCTCAAGTATATATTTATTTATTATTGTCACAACTAGGTGACGTTAACATTGCAATGAAGTTGCTGTGAAAATCCCCTAGTCACCACACACTGGCACCTGTTCAGGTACACTGAGGGAGAATTTGGCACCTAACCAGCACGTCTTTTGGGCTGTGGGAGGGAACCGGAGCACTCAGAGGAAACACACGGACAGCGTATAGACTCCACGCAGAATGATCCAACCTGGGAATTGAATCTGGATTCCTGACATTGAGAGGCAGCAGTGCAAAGATTGCTTCTCATTCTTCTGAAATTCAGACAATATTGACCCAATTTACTCAGCCTCTCATCATAGAGCAACCCCCTCTTTCCAGGAGCCAATCTAGTGAACCTTTACTGTTTCGCCTTCAATGCAAATATGTTCTTCCTTAAACACGAAGACAAAAACCACACACAATATTCCAGATATGATCTCAGCAAAACCCTCTAACACTGTAGCAAGACTTATTAATTCCTGTTCTCCAATACCTTCGTCAGTGGATAAGTGGAGACAGTTGCAGGAAGACCCGCCACTCCCCCAGCACAAGGTTATAGTGAGGGATGCTGGACACGTGTAGTTACACTAACAGGCCCAACAGGCACCCTTTAAGTTTAAGGCAGAAGTCCAGAGTTTTAGGAAATGCTCCTCCTAACTGAAGCAGAGTTACAATGACTAAACAACTAAAAAGGAAGAAGCTTCTGAATACAGGGAACAATTGTTCCAAGTATACCAGGAATACTCAGGGCAAGGGAACCCAGGCCATGGGGATCGAGCATTCATCCAGGCTTTCAAGAATGAGTTCTCTAGTGCTCACCAAACCATCCTAAAACAGGAGTCATTATGTCCCAGGATTATGATGAACTAGTGCAATGGGTTAGTGGTGTACTGGGAGGCGGTGAGGAGAAATCCCAGACAAGAAAGAGTAGCTGCTTACAGTAACAGGAACAGGATCAAGTCCAAATGACTTGTCACAATTGTGGGCGACAAGGGCACTTTGCAAGGGATTGCGGGGTCCCAAGGAATGGAAACAAATCTGGAAACAGTGGAAGACATTGTAATCACTAATAAAAATGGACACACAGAAGCAGTGGGACAAACACAGGAGACCCCCAACCTGATCCATAACCACAGCAGAATTGGAGGAATCAAGGAACTCCCAAGGTCAGCTAGATTGATTGTCTGCAGCCCCTATAAAGGTAAGGAGGAGGGAAGGATTTATGTGTCTACACTAGTAAGGGGTAGGCAATGAGACATGCTAGTGGATACAGGAGATCCATATACCAATCTATCCTTACCCACTACAAGTAGAATGATCTACCTAACCGGGTTAGGAGGGAACAAAACACCTGCCTACTTAAGTGAGGCCACGTTAGTAGAAATAAAAAGTTTATATATACCAATGAGGTCCTGTATAAAAATAACAAGGGCACAATAATGGGAAATGCTTTAATGAAAGAATGAGGTTTTGATAAACTGTGGAAAGGGAGAATTAGTCTGGCCCAGTCGGCACAGTCAGAAAACGAGAAAAGGGAAACTCACGAGTCATCTCAAAACAAGTAAGGTGACTACAGCCACCACCAGATATTGGGAATTAGAGACAGGAGGGTTCAGAGCCATCCGTGCCTCCGTCTCCAGAGTATGGGCTAAAACAAAATTAGATACTGTCTTAACTAAAAGAGATGCAATAAAAGGTACCTGGACCAGAATATAAGCCCCTCCGGCAATACTCAATAAAACCAGAAACGGAGGCAGCTGTAGTGGAGATAGTTGAAAGGTTAGTGGAAAAAGGATTTCTGAGGGACACAACGAGAATCACTAACTAACCAACCTGGCCAGTGAGCAAATCCCAGGGAAGCTATAGGCTCACGATAGATTACGCCAAACTCAATAAAGTCACGTCCAACTTGCATCCGATTGTAGCAAGCCCCTTGACAATCCTGAACGGACTGTCACCGGAGCATAAAATATTTACTGTACTGGATATAGCCTATGGATTCTGGTCCCTCTCTTGGATCTCGAATCCCAAGACAAATTTGTATCTACAGTGGGAGACATAGAACATAGAACAATACAGCACAGAACAGGCCCTTCGGCCTTTGATGTTGTGCCGACCAAAATAAAAACAACCAACAGTACACTTGGACTTGCCTACCACAACGGTCCAACTATCTTCTATCGTGTAATGAGTGACATCATGAACAGAGTAGAATTGCCAGAGGGTAGCGTAATCCTACAATATGTAAATGATATCTTAATAGCTTCAGAATCTAAGTCATATCTAGTATTAAACAAACTAAAAACCTCAGGGTTAAAGGTGAGCCCCCAAAAAAGCACAAATTGGGAAACACAAGTCCTGTACCTAGGATACCTAATATCCCAAGGGCTTAAAGAAATGCCAACAGACCAAAAGAAGGCGGTACAACAAATGCCACGGCTCAGCAATGTAAAAGTCAGGAAGGTTCTAGGATTGTTTAACTACAGCTGAAGTTTTATCCCAGGATTTGCTAAATTGGCAGGACCTATACAAAGGCTAGTCAAAGGGGGGAAAACCAGCTTGAAACCCCCTAGAATGGGAACCCAAACAGGAAGAGGCTTATAACAAATTAAAAACAAAACTGATATTAGCCTCTGGACTAGAATTACCAGATTCCAATGAAGGTTTCCACATCCGTTGTAACAATGAAGGAGGGTTCTATTCCGCAGTGGGTAACACAGAATCATGGCGATAAAAAGAAACCCGTAGGTTACTATTCAACAGCAGACGGGCCAGTAGTCACCGGACTGCCAAGGTGTATAGCTGCCTTAGATTGCGCTGCCTGGGCTGTAAAAGTTAACAAGCCAATAATCATGACAGGGAATATAATCCTGCACATCAAACACACCTTGAGAGAAATGCTGAACATGAGAAAGCTAAGTTCTGACTCAAACACGAGAAGAGCTAAATGGAAAGCTGTCCTCCTACCTCCAAGCAAATCAGTTATAATAATAATAAGGGACATGTGAGATAACCCAGCAGCCACACAATTGTAGGGATATAGATATGGACGTAGAAGGTAGGATAAAGGATGTACTTGTAAAAGCAGCTGAGGAGACTCTTTTTCTATATGGTTCATACAAATACATGGAAGGATCAGCCCAGACAGGGTGGGCAGTAGTAAATGACAAATTAGAAACAGTAAGATCAGAAAAAATTGATGGCAGTCTATCCGCACAAGTGGCAGAACTAGTGGCACTCAAAGGCATTAGAGTTATCTGAACGCAAGATGGTAAACATACATATATATATATATATAGAAACAGTAGGTATGCATTTGGGGTAATACACAACTATATGACAGCATGGGGTAGAAGGGGGTTCGTAACCATGGGAGGAACTCCTGTTAAACACCAACAAAGAATTGAGGCACTGCTAAAATCTAGTGAGGAACCCCGAGAAGCCTCAGTAATAAAAATTAAAGCACACCAGAAAGAGATAACCCCCAGACTGGTTAAATTTCAAAAAGGAGCAGCACAATTAACCTTAGAGCAAGAGGCAATTGACGAGCTGCCAATAACATAGAAGACAGAGGGTGGTGGTTGATGGGAGATATTCATCGTGGAGTTCGGTGACAAGTGGTGTGCCTCAGGGGTCTGTTTTGGGGCCCCTGCTGTTTGTAATTTTTATAAATGATCTGGATGAGGGTATTGAGGGATGGATTAGTAAATTTGCAGATGACACTAAAGTCGGTGGAGTGGTAGATAGTGAAGAGGGGTGTTATAGTTTACAGAGTGACTTGGACAAGTTGCAGAGCTGGGCCGAGAGGTGGCAAATGGAGTTTAATGTGGAAAAGTGTGAGGTAATGCACTTTGGCAGGAACAATAAATGTGTAGAGTATAGGGCTAATGGTAGGGCTCTTAATAGTGTTGAGGAACAGAAGGATCTTGGTGTATGTGTCAATAGATCCCTGAAAGTAGGCAGTCAAGTGGATAAAGTTGTTAAGAAGGCATATGGAGTCTTAGCTTTTATTGGTAGGGGGATTGAATTTAGGAGCCGCAGCATCATGTTGCAACTGTACAAAACTCTAGTGCGGCCGCACTTGGAGTATTGTGTGCAGTTCTGGTCCCCACATTATAAGAAAGATGTGGAGGCATTGGAGAGGGTACAGAGGAGGTTTACCAGGATGTTGCCTGGTATGGAGGGCAGGTCCTATGAAGAGAGGTTGAAGGATTTGAGGTTGTTTTCGTTAGAAAGGAGGCGGCTAAGAGGGGATCTTATTGAAGCATATAAGATGATTAGAGGTTTAGATAGGGTGGACAGTGATAGCCTTTTTCCTAGGATGGAGAAAGCTAGCACGAGGGGACACAGCTTTAAATTAAGGGGTATGAGTTATAGGACGGATATCAGAGGTAGGTTCTTTACTCAAAGAGTGATTAGGGAGTGGAATGCCCTGCCTGCAGCTGTTGTAGATGCGCCAAGTTTGGTGGCGTTTAAGAGGTTAATTGATAAGTATATTGAAGAGAAGGGAATGGTTTAGTTTGGAGGGGCATTGCTTTTTATTTTGGTCGGCACAACATCGAAGGCCGAAGGGCCTGTTCTGTGCTGTAATGTTCTATGTTCTATGTTCTAACAGTAATGGGACAGGCTGGTGACGAATTAGATATTCGGGACTTACGATGAAGATACCTCGAAAGATGAAAAGGGGAAGTGGGAAGCACAGGGAGTGAGAAAGGGATTGATAACATTTGGAGACGAGATGATAAGGTAATAGCACCAGAGATCACAGAAAACACCTTACTCAGCCAAATGGACATATCCTAACGAGGGTGGGATTAAATGGGGAGTCAAGTAAAGTGAGCTACCAGGCTAAGGGATTTGTATTCCTCTTCAATAGCACCTACACAACAGCAACACTAACCCTCCCGATCCTTTTTGCAGTAGGAATAATACGACCACTCACTTTTCCATGCTCTCAGAAAGGGCATATCTGGAGAAGGATAGTAATCATGACGTAGAGATGCCGGCGTTGGACTGGGGTAGTAAGAACTCAGTAAGAATTCAGCAACACCAATTTTAAATCCAACCGATTTATTTGATAGTTAAAGGATAATAACCCAGGTCATCAGTAAAGAATTCTGTGCTGATTGGGAAACCCCAGGCACAATGGGATCATCACTGGGATATGGGTTCCTTGCAGCCCTATCTCAGGGGCTGGGGGTGGTGCAGGGCAACAGGAGTAATTATTGCAAAAAAAATAGGAACCGTATCATGTGTGGGCTGACAGTCCTGGGAAACAGTACATCAAAAGCACTGGAGGCTGTCAAACAAAACAAATGGCTGGATTAAGGTAACACGCACAGTAGACCCGATATGCAGTACCAGTTAGCCTAACAGGGGTGAATACATACAATATTAAGAGACAAATGCATAACACGTGTCACACACAAATCCTATAACATTACCCAAGTCATTAATAACTTGAACAGAACAGCTTGATAACTTCAGACAAGGACCCAAGAAAGGGAGTAGCTAGCTTGAGAGGGGGTCCTGGGGATCCTATTTAATGCACGGACTAACCATTCTCAGTGCAATAGTAACCATCTGTTGCCTAAGTGTCGGATGTCTTAATGTCTGTTGCAAAGTAATGGTGACACAAGTTGTGCCCGAAGTCAGTGTAACCATCAAGGAAGAATACATGATGGGAACCCCTGAAGCTACCAAGAGCTATGAAAGAGGAAAGAAGATGAACATCTACCTTTGAACGATGTTGCTGTTGTTGGTCTGTGGATTATTTAATAATAATTCTGACCAAAAGGGGGAGTTGTTAGGGTGAAATGGAAGTAAAGGACACAAAACGGACTCTGGGAAGGGACATTAAGAGGCACTGGCTTTGGGCACAGACATTTACACAAAGAGTTAAACCTACAGTGTTTAAATCACTGCAGGAAACTGGTCAGACCTTGAGGCACCTTAAAACTTGAAGAAAGAGTAGACCCAGAACAATGAGTTTAATAATGAGATTAGCCACTGATGGGGATAAAAGTGCATAAATATATATATATATAACAAAACCAGTCACTGATAGAGGACATTAATGCATAAATGTATCTACTCTATGTATAATGATGTGTTAACTATCGATGTCTATATGTCTGCTTATAACGATATGTTAACTGTGGGTGTCTATATCTGTCTACTCAAACTTGTAATGATGTGCTAACGGCTAGCGTTCGTACTGTCATAGAACAATACAGCACAAACAGTGCTGATAAGTTGATAAGTATATGGTTTAGTTGATAAGTATATGGAAGAGAAGGGAATGGTTTAGTTTGGAGGGGCATTGCTTTTTATATTGGTCGGCGCAACATCGAAGGCCGAAGG
Organism: Sphyrna mokarran; assembly: GCA_024679065.1. Lineage (NCBI taxonomy): Eukaryota > Metazoa > Chordata > Chondrichthyes > Carcharhiniformes > Carcharhinidae > Sphyrna > Sphyrna mokarran. The sequence continues at coordinate 3,653,573 of JAGIQG010000034.1, forward strand.
GCCTGTTCTGTGCTGTTATATTCTATGTTCTATATTCAAACAGGCCCTTTGGCCCATGAGTTGCGCCGATCACATCCACCAATCCACAGACCTATCTATAACCCCCATCCTATTTGTTTCCATATATTCATCCAGAAGTCTTTTAAAAGACCCCAGTGAGTTTGCCTCAACAACCTCGGACAGCAGTCGGTTCCATTCACTCACCACCCTCTGAGTGAAAAACCTACCCCTGACATCTCCTTTGTATTTGCTTCCCTGCACCTTAAATCTGTGTTCTCTCGTAGTGACCATTTCAGCTCAGGGAAATAGTCTCTGAGAGTCCACCCTATCTATCTCTCTCAACATTTTATAAACCTCTATCAGGTCGCCTCTCAACCTACGTCTCTCCAGTGAGAAGAGTCCCAGCTACCTCAACCTATCTTCATAAGGCCTGCCTCCCAATCCAGGCAGCATCCTTGTAAATCTCCTCTGAACTCTCTCAATAGCCTCTACATCCTTCCTATAATGAGGCGACCAGAACTGCGCACAATACTCCAAGTGAGGTCTGACAAGAGTCTTATAGAGCTGTATCATTACCTCCTGACTCCTAAACTCTATTCCTCGATTAATAAAGGCCAGTACACCATACGCCTTCTTGACCACTTCCTCCACCTGCGAGGCCGATTTAAGAGTCCTATGAACCCAGACCCCGAGATCCTTCTGCTCTACAACACAACTAAGGCTCCTACCCCTTATATTGTACTTCTTCATCCCATTATTCCTGCCAAGATGGACCACTACACATTTATCTGCATTGAAGTCCATCTGCCACTTCTCCGCCCAGTCTTGCATCCTGTCTACATCCCGCTGCAACTTTTGGCATCCCTCCAGACCATCCACAACACCACCGATCTTTGTATTGTCGGCGAACTTGCTAACCCATTCCTCCACTTCCTCATCCAGGTCATTTATGAAAATGACAAACAGCAAGGTCCTAGAACAGATCCCTGGGGCACTCCACTGGTGACCGACCTCCATGCAGAAAAAGAGCCATCCACAACCACCCTCTGCCTTCTGCAGGCAAGCCAGTTCTGGATCCACAAGGCCAAAGCCCCTTGGATCCCCTGCCCTCTCACCTTCTCAAGAAGTCTTGCATGGGGGACCTTGTCAAATGCCTTGCTGAAGTCCATGTACACCACGTCCACTGCTCTTCCTTCGTCAATGTGTTCAGTCACATTTTCGAAGAACTCAATTAAGTTTGTAAGGCATGACCTGCCTTTTACAAAACCATGCTATTTCTAATCAACCTAAACTTCTCCAAATGCTCGTAAATCTTGTCCCTCAGAAGCCTCTCCATCAGCTTACCAACCACTGAGGTCAGACTCACTGGTCGGTAATTTCCAGGACTATCCCTGTTCCCTTTCTTGAAAATAGGGACCACATCTGCAATCCTCCAATCCTCCGGAACCTCTCCCGTCTCCATCGACGACGCAAAGATCATCACCAGGGGCTCTGCAATGACATCCTTCACCTCCCACAATAACCTGGGGTACATCCCATCTGGTCCCGGCGACTTGTCTATCTTGATAGAATTTAACAGGTCTAACACATCCTCTTTCCTAACATCCACATACTCAATCTTTTCCGTATGCCTCAAACCTGCAGTGCAATCTCCCAGTTCACTTTCCACCGTGAATACCGAGGCAAAGTATTCGTTAAGCACCTCTGCCATTTCTTCTGGATTCACACAGACTTTTCCCCCTTCACCTTTTATGGGCCCTATCCCTTCTCTTCTCATCCTTTTACTTTTCACATATTTGTAGAAGGCCTTGGGATTCTCCTTAATCTTACCTGCCAAGACCTTCACATGACCCCTTCTGGCTCTCCTAATTTCCTTTTTAAGTTCCCTTCTACACACCTTATACTCCTCTAGATCCCTAACATCCCCTAGCTCTCTGAACCTTTTATATACCTTTTTTTTTCTTCCTAACTAGGTTCACCACTACCTTCGTGCACCACGGTTCCCGTGTCCTACCAGAACCTCCTTGGCTCCTCGGAACGTTGTCTTGCAGTGCCCCAGACAAACATTCCTTGAATATCCGCCACTTTCCTTCTGTACTCTTCCCCAAGAACACCTCCTTCCAGTTTATATGTCCAATTACCTGCCTAATATTTTCATATTTCCCCTTACTCCAGACATACACCTTCCTAGCCTGCCTGATCCTATCTCTTTCCATTGCTATCGTGAAAGAGATAGAATTATGATCTCCATAATCTGTCATAGCATCAGAAAGCCTACAGTGCAGAAAGAGGCCATTTGGTCCATCAAGTCTGCACCAACCACAATCCCACACAGGCCCTACCCTCATATCTGTACGCATTTACCCTCTAACCCACACATCTCAAGACACAAAGGGGCAATTTTAGCATAGCCGATCAACCTAACTCGCACATCTTTGGAGTGTGGGAGGAATCTGGAGGAAACCCGTGCAGACACAGGGAGAATGTGCAAACTCCACATAATGACCCAAACTGGGAATCGAACCCAGGCCCCTGGAGCTGTGAAGCAGCAGTGCTAAGATTTGTGCTACCGTGCCATCCTATTTAAAATAGATGAAAGATGCTCAACTGTCATTGTGTAGTTAAGAAGGTGGCTGCCAGTACTATGCAGTGTCAGCGCTTCTCCCAAAGCTCTGTCCAAATAAAACTGTTTTGTTGCAGCTCCAAGTCTAACTCCGAAATGGTGAATTTCCCACAATAGACTACCAATCTGTTTCTTCAATAAAATCTATTATTATTCCTGCCTTACTCGAAAGCTGCAAAGCTGGGCTGCTCCAGGTATAGAACACACTGTCTGTCGACATTTTCGATGGAAAGCAAACAGAAGTGCAGTTTCCTGCAAGGGTGGGGCAGGGGTAAGATTCTACACACAAATTAGTATAGAACGTGTATTTTTGATCCTGTCAGCCAACATATGATTAACTAATACTATAAACTTCACTTTTATAACTTACAGATTTATAGCTTTTTTTGGAGCAATATTTTGATTTTTTTTTGTGCTTTCCACACTTCCATTCTGTAAAGGTAATTTCTTCTTTATATCATCACATTTACAGACCGATGACTGAGAACAGCCAAGGGGCTTTTTTCTTGGCAGGGAGGTGACCAGCCTGAAATGTTAACTCTGTCTCTCTCTCTCTCCCCATCAACATTGCCTGGCCCAATAAGAGCTGCTAGTTGTTTTTGTTTCATAAAAGATTTTGCTTTCCAGCTGACAACACATGCAGAGCAATGTGACTTTTTGAAGAGAACAGCATCAACAGTTACACAGACAAATTTATTCAACACTCCCTTCCAATTGAAATATACAATGGTGAGCATGGTGGCACAATGGTTCGCATTGCTGCCTCTCAGCACCAGGAAGCTGGGTACAAGTCCGGCCTCGTCTCTCCATCTCTGTGAGCTTGCACATCCTCCCTGTATCTGCATGGGCTTCCTCCTGTCTCCTCCCACACTTCAAATTGCCCTTTAGTGTCAGAAGGATGAGCAGGGTAAATATGTAGGGTTAAGGGATAGGACCTGGGTGGGATTATTGTTGGTGCAGGCTCGATGGGCCAAATTGCCTCCTTCTGCACTGTAGGGATTCTATGATACTAATTTCTCAGCCTTGAATGTAGGTCTGCTCTCATACTCACCCAGTGCCTTAAAGTACATACTTGTAAACAAGTTATCTGAAAGCTATCAGCCCAAGCCTCAATAAAAGTATATACAGTTGGCAGAAAATTGCCCACTTACAAACTAAAACAAAATCTTACTGCTTCACTAAGAAACAAGGTAGATAGCAGTCCCACACGTCAATCCAACCCAAACCAAACTAATCATGGTCCTCTTGTCATCGTGCACACGAACAGTATGAGTATCAATGATGGAAACCTTCTCAAACAGTTTCACACAACTGTGAAATCACAAGCTTTTGGAGCATTACTCCTTCATCACTCCACCTTATAATGGAGCAGCGTTCCGTAAAGCCTGTGATTCTAAATAAACCTGTTGGACTTTAACCTGGTGTTGAGAGACTTCTTATTGTGCCCACCCCAGTCCAACGCCGACATCTGCAAATCTTCACAAAGAGTGGATGATCAGCAAGAGTGGGAGATAAAATTCTGAAAGGGAGCGAGTTAGGCTTAAATCAGGGTTAGCATGGGAGTCTTGGAGACATTTCAAACACAGAACGAGATCACAATGAAAAGGCCTCTCAGATCACACAATGCCGCAAGGCCACAATGGATTTGAGAGAGAGCACACCAACGTGATCAAAATTACTGCACAGAGAGCTGGACATAATTGGAATGATAGAACACAAGAACTCGTGGGCAGGGTTTCAAGCCATGGCCTTTAGAACGAGTTGCACCTTGTGTCAAAGCCATCAGAGTCATTCAGCCTTGGGGTAGAGGCCTGGTAAAGGGTTAGAATCATAGAATCCCTATAGTGCATCAATTCTGCACTGTCCCCAATCCCATCCAGATCCTATCCCTTTAACCCCATCTGTTTACCCTGCCAGTCCTCTTAACACTAAGGGGCAATTTAGCAGGCCAATCAAATCAACCTGCACATCTCTGGGCTGTGGGAGAAAACCCACACAGACATGGGGAGAATGAGCAAACTCCACACAGACAGTGACCTGAGGCCAGAATTGAACCCGGGTCCCTGGCACTGTGAGGCAGCAGTGCTAACCACAGTGTCATCATGCAGCCCACAAATTAAGAACAAAGAAAATTACAGCACAGGAACAGGCCCTTCGGCCTTCTAACCACGCATTGACCGTGCTGCCTGACTGAACTAAAATCCCTACCCTTCTGAGACCATATCTCTCTATTCCCATCTTATTCATGTATTTGTCTAGACGGCCCTTAAAAGTCATCAGTATATCCGCTTCCACCACCTCCCCCGGCAACAAGTTCCAAGCACTCATCGCTCTGTGTAAAAAAATCTGCCTTGTACATCTGCTTTAAACCTTGCCCTCGCACGTCAGTAACCTGTGCGCCCTAGTAACCTGTGCCCCATAGTAATTGACTAGCAGCAACCTAAGATTAATAGAACATCCGCAGCAGAAACATCATTAAATATTGCTGGACATAAAACTGGTCTAGAAGTACGAGACATGAATTAGATTTTATATTAATTAAGCAAGTTTTAGAATCAATGTCCCTCCTCCATTTAGCAATGAATGGTTAAAGGTAGTTAAAAAAGGTAAGGATATTTTCATTCAGTACAATGATATCCCAGTCACAGCACAATGAATATTTGACAAAATCTAGCTCTCTCTGAGAATCTAAATGCAAGATTCTGTGAAAGTGAATCTTATAGGTTATGATCCCTAAACTGAGCCAAGTTACCAAATTCAGCTGAAAAGATCGAGAAGGCCGAAGCGTTACAACTACCCTCAAGTATCCTGGAAATTAAAAAACAAAATTAATTGGCACAACACAATGCATCTTAATAATGTTTGTCCAGAGTACTGGTGCCCCAGAAAACCATACCCTAGCAAGAAGAAATATCTGATACAGCACAGGAGACCATTCTGCCCATTGTGCTAGGCTAGCTCTTATCCCATCCCACCTCATTTTTTTCCCACTCAGTAAACCTGTAAATTTCTCATTCTTAGAGTTTGTGCATTTCCTTTGTAAAATTATTTATAGAATCGACTCTCGCCATCTCACTTAGCACCTGACAAGTGAAAAAAAATCTCCTCGAATTGGAGAAGGGAAGTCCATTCTGTAACTGGGATGAATTACTATAAAATCCAAGGCATGTATCACGCTTTAGACCTATTTTTATTCCGAGAAGTGTTTAATGATGTTTCTTGCACAGATGTTCTTTTAACCCTTCAGCAAGTCTTACATGTCAGAGGGGATAGTTTTTCTGCATCATTAATCTGGAAAGTTTTTTTTAAAAAGGTAATTCCTTTAGCTTTTGTTTTGAGAAGAAAGGTCTTGGAATCCCTCAGCCCTGGTAAACCTCCTCTGTAATCTTCCAAACACCTCTGCACCTTTCCTGACCGCTTTGGTTTAAATCCTATTTCTCTATTTAAAAACCCAAGTCGCCACTGTGCTGCCCTATCCAACCGACCATTCCACTTCTAAGCACATGTTTAGAGATACTAGAGATCTTTTGTCCATCAAACCATCTTATCAAAACAATATGATTTCACAATATACATTTGGAGGAAGGAACTGAAGGCAATGTTATTAAATTTGCAGATGATACAAAGATATGTAGAGGGGCAGATAATATTGAGGAAATGGAGGGCTGCAGGGGGACTTGGACAGGCTAGGAGAGTGGGAAAAGAAGTCGCAGGTGGAAAACACTGCGGAAAAGCGTGAGGTTATGCACTTTGGAAGGAGGAATGGAGACACAGACTATTTTCTAAATGGGAAAATGCTTAGGAAATCAGAAACACAAAGAGACTTGGGAGTCACTGTTCAAGATTCTCTTAAGGTTAACACGCAGGTTCAGTCGTCAGTTAGGAAACCAAATGCAATGTTATCATTCATGCTAAGTAGACTAGAATACAAGTGTAGGAATATACTTCAAGGACTTTATAATGATCTGGTCAGACCCCATTTGGAGTATTGTGAGCATTTTTGGGCCCTATATCTAAGGCAGGATGTGCTGGCCTTGGAAAGTGTCAGAGGAATGATTCCTGGAATGAAAAGCTTGTTGTATGATGAATAGTTGAGGACTCTGGGTCTGTACTCTTTGGAGTTTAGAAAAACGAGGGCGGGGGATCTTACTGAAACTTAAGGACACTGCGAGGCCTGGATAGACTGGACGTGGAGAGGAAAAACTAGAACCAGATGGCAATACCTCAGGATAAAGAGACAATCCTTTAAAACAGAGATCAGGAATTTCTTCAGCCAGAGTGGTGGATCTGTAGAACTCTTTGCTGCAGAAGGCTGTGAAGGCCACATCATTGAATGTCTTTAACACAGAGACAGACAGGTTTTTGAATAATAAGGGGATCGATGATTACAGGGAACAGGCAGAAGAACGGAGATGAGAAAAATATCAGCCATGATTGAATGGCGGAACGGATTCAATGGGCTGAATGGCCTAATTCTGCTCCTGTGTCTTATGATCATTTATAGGTCCATATTAGTCTTCCCAATGGGCATCACTTCATAGCAGGGTTCAACACACTCAGGGACAGTGGGCAAACACACCCTCAAAAATTCTCAGGTACATGTGTAAAATCAAAGATGGAGATGAAAAGGTCCAAATATTAGCCTTCATTAATCGAGGAATAGAGTTTAGGAGTCAGGAGGTAATGATGCAGCTCTATAAGACTCCTGTCAGACCCCAGCTGGAGTATTGTGCGCAGTTTTGGTCGCCTCATTATAGGAAGGATGTAGAGACTATTGAGAGAGTTCAGAGGAGATTTAAAAGGATGCTGCCTGGATTGGGAGGCAGGCCTTATGAAGATAGGTTGAGGGAGCTGGGACTCTTCTCACTGGAGAGACGTAGGTTGAGAGGCGACCTGATAGAGGTTTATAAAATGTTGAGAGGAATAGATAGGGTGGACTCTCAGAGACTATTTCCCCGAGCTGAAATGGTCACTACGAGAGGACACAGACTTAAGGTGCAGGGAAGCAAATACAAAGGAGATGTCAGGGTAGGTTTTTCACTCAGAGGGTGGTGAGTGAATGGAACCGACTGCCGTCGGAGGTTGTTGATGCAAACTCACTGGGGTCTTTTAAGAGACTTCTGGATGAGTATATGGAAAAGAATAGGATAGGGGGTTATAGATAGGTCTGTGGATTGGTAGATGTGATCGGCGCAACTCATGGACCGAAGGGCCTGTTTGTGCTGTATTGTTCTATGTTCTATTGAAAGGTTAGTTGGAAGATTGGAGAAGTAGCAAGCACAGGAGAATCTATGAGCAGATGCTCCTTCAATCACAGATCGAGACTCTCCAATGCTCACTGCCCTTGCTCCTCCAATTACAGGTTCTCTCTCTTTGGCTCTTGCTTCTTCTCCAGGGATAATTATGATTGGAGGAGTAGGGAGGGAGGGCATTCATGACTGGAGGTCCAGGTGTAGTTACTCTGGCCAATCTCACTGCCACCACGAAGAAAACTTTTGACTGCACTATCATCGATTATGTCAACTAGCTGCTGAACGATGAGAAGAGAAAGGAGACAGCCAAGAGGCAACCAAAACGGCACACAGTACAGATAAGCTCAGGCTGCCTTTTCACTGTTTCACACGTAGCTCTGTCCAATTTTGTCTACCTTGGCTCTATCAGCTGGACTTTTGATTTAATGCATTAGTCAACCTTCGATGCAAGTTGCAAGAGAGTGTAAAGGCCCAGTGTAGCATACAGGCCCAACACTTAGAGACGTAGGAATCTCTGAGCTAAAGAAACAGGTGAAAACAGATATGATAATGCTGAAGAATGGGATTAGCACAACTTTAGCGATAGTGCACACACGCAGGGCCAAAGGACCTTTACAACTCTGAGTGGCGGGAGGGGGGGAGGAAGGTAGGGAGATAGGAGGGCAAGAACGGAGAAGATGGATGAGGGAGCAGAACGTGGAGTTGGGGGGGGGGGGGTGTGAGGGGAGCAGACAAGAAGGGGAAATATGTGAGACAATGGCAGTGGGGTGACAAAGGAGTCTGGAACGGTGGGGGGCAGTGGTGGGGAAAGAGCAGGGTTTTACAACACCTTTCAGCAGAGGAGTGAGACTATGTCACCTTCCAATAGTGGCCTACCTGACCCTTCCCATTCCTTCCAATCTTGTTCTCAGTGGGAGGTGCATAAGAAATGAGCTTCCAGTGCTCTGGGAGGTTGCTGCCCAGCCCTGGAACAGACAAAGCTTGTTAGGGAAACTGGGAACTAGCTGCCTTCAAAGTTCTTCTTGGGGGTGGTGTTAATTAGGGAGCAGGTAGGAAAGAAGCTAACCTCAAGCATCCACAGCCGATAATTCCAAAAACCTACTCCCCCACCCTATTTCCCCTTCACCTTCCATTTGGAGAGCAACATCTCAAGACCAGGATACCTGGACATGGTCACTTTTCCACCTGTTGTGTGGAAATTGGCATCATCTATAAAGACTTTAATAAATGATAATGAAAATGAAAAAGCAGCCCCTAAAAACCAAGTAGTTGCCTCTGGAAATAAAAAGGTAGCTCAGGAAATTTAAATTGTGCAGTTGCCCCTTCCCACTCAAAAACAGCCCTTGAGGTAAACAAATAATTCGAGCCCTGCTTCACATTTCTGTTTGAGGAATTACAAGAGAGAATTGGCAGCGATAAAACTGAAAGTTTTCTTTTCCTCTTGATCAAATTTCCCTTGACATTATCCAATTTAACCAAAACATCAAAAGGATAGAAATTAAATAACTCAAGTTAACAAAGGCAGTTCATTTAGCACCGCTGCCTCACAGCACCAGGGACTTGCATTCAATTCTCAGCTTGGGTTACTACCTGTATGGAGTTTGCACGTTCTTCCCCAAGTCTGCGTGGGTTTCTTCTGGGTACTCCAGTTTCCTCCAACTCTCCAAAGTTGTGCTGGTTAGGGTGCATTGGCCATGCTAAATTCTCCCTCAGTGTGCCTGAACAGGTGCCGGAGTGTGGCAACTAGAGGATTTTCACAGTAACTTCATTTCAGTGTGAATATAAGGCTACTTGTGACTAATAAACAAACTTTAAAGAAATCTAGAGTGTGGGCCAGTGTTTTTCACTGCTGGAGTTGTGCCATTCTCACACTGCAATAAAACATCATCACCGCTATCCAAATACATTTGCAACATCCTCCATTAACCAGTTCGCCTAGCAACAAGCATTTACCAAACTATGGTTCAGTAAATCAGCCAATCTATCTTCCTTGAGGGATCTGGGTGTGCAAGTCCACAGATCCTTAAAGATGGCAGTAAAGGTGGAAAAGGTGACGAAGGTGCTTGCCTTTATTGCACAGGGCATAGAGTACAAAAGTATGTTTCAATGAATGGTTGCTGTTACTTGTTCACCACTAACTGCAAAGTCCAAAATGTTTCATCAACTGCCTTAAGTTGCCTGCTACTCCTGCAGAATTTCTCAGATGAACAAGGGTAGACTGTGCAAGATTACGTCCTTCCCACCTTTGTTCGATAGCACTCTACAACTCAGTCCCATTTCAGAGTCTTAAGCACAAAAATCCAGGTTGATGCTCTGCTGCACTACTGAAGGGGTGCTGCACTGTCAAAGTGCCAACTTTTAGAACAGATATTAAACTGAGGTGGACCTGTGCTCTTCAAGAGGAGCAAGATGGCCTCTACAGAGCCCCACCAATAACGATCTTTCCAAAACAATGCTACAACAGTATCTGGTCATTAATCTGAAAGGTGTTTGAGAGAACTTTCAGAATTTATATTCGGCACATTCTAACAGTATTTCAAAAAATACTTCAATGCAAAACACTTTTGGACACTGCGAGGTTAACGTTATTTCAGGAATGCAAGCCTGCCTTTTACAAAGGCAAACATCTACCCCCACATTCATTCTATTCAGGCCTTTCAGTATTCTCTAAACATCAATGAGATATCCTCTCATCCTTCTAAACTCTATCCAATACAGACCCAGAGACTTCAGACACTCCTCACATGTCAAGCACTATTTCTAATGCATTTAGATCTTTCCGGAGATAGAGAGACCTATAGTTCTGGTATGGTCCCACAAACATCCTGTACAATTGAAACATAACCTCCCTACGTTTGTTATTAATTCCCCACACAATAAGTTATAGCATTCTGCTACCTTTCCTAATTACTTGCCTTGTGACTCACGCACTAGGACACTCGGATCCCTCTGCATCTCAGAGCTCTGTAATCCCTCACCACTGAGATAATACACTTCAGAAAAAAAAATGGACATACCCACATTTGCCAGATTTTTGCCCACTCATGTAACCCACGTCCTTTTGTAGCCTCCTATATCCTCTTCACAATTTACTTTCCTATCTGCCTTTGTATCAGTCAAATTTAACAACCATATCTTCCGTCCTTTCACCATTGATATAAAAAGTTCAGGCCCCAGCATGGATCACTATGGCACACTACTCAGCACACCCTGCCAACTATGAAAAGACTCATTCACGCCAACTCCATTTCCTGTAATTAACCAATACTAGCCAGACAACTAAACAGAGCACAAAAATAATGGAACATGTTGCAGACATCAGCTTCGCAGCAGTACTGGTAATGCTCCCCAGCCACATAATCACCAATCTCCACATCATTTACCCCCATGTTCAGAACCATCACTGCAGTAATGCAATAAGACTGCTTCATCCAGAGGGCACAAGGGGAGATCAGGACACCAAAGGATAAGTACGGGGGGACGGGAGGGGGGGGTTGTCTGCAAACATAGTCTCTCCCATCCCTCCTCATCTCTCCACTCTCTCTGTCCCACACTCCCATATCCCCACCTCACCCCCCCCCCCCTCTCCTTTTTCCCCCCCCTTCTCCCTACTTCTGCCCCCCCCCTCTCCCTCTTCTCCCCCCCCCCCTCTCCTCTCTCTACCCCCCCCTCGCCCTCTTTCCCCCCCACACCGGGCCTGGCTCCGCAGGCTGAGCCTCACCGCCGGTTTCCAGCAGCTGCTGCGGCGGGTTCGCGATCAGGTTCTTCAGAACCACGGGCAGAGCGGGCAGCAAGCCGGCCTCATGCTCGGGCTCCGGGCCAAGCGGGCTCTTGCGGTGCATTTTACTCGGTATCCCCGCTACTGCTTGTTGATCAACTCCCGGCGCTCTCACTCCGGCCAAATGTCACCCCCGAGCGGCCGCAACCCGCCTCATCACATATTCATAGCGTCAATTAACATGCGTGGTCAACACCGGCTCCGATTGGCTCTCCGGGGAGTAATTAACATATTTATTTTCATAATCTATGTTAATGTTACCTCATTATCATAATATATGCGCCGACGAGGGTTCTGATTGATCCAAACCCTGTTTAATTATTTGCCTGTTTCTATGGAGCTAGGAGTTTTTTATTTTCTCGCCAAATTGCGATCTTGTCAGGAGTTAGGATTTTTTTTTGTTATATAATAATGCGCCATTGGAAAGTATTTAACCAGCGGCCTCGCTTCCCTGGCGGCGCGCAGTCGCTGAAGAGTGGGGGGGCGGTGCTAAGAGAAAGGGGCGTGGCGACCAGGCGGGCGGTCACGTGTCAGCAGCCGCGCTCCAGCGGCAGTACGCAGGTGCGGGGCCTGTTGATCACGTGTGAGGAGGCAAGCGCTGTGACGTCAGGTGGCTGGACACGTGCAAACTTGACCTAGTTCGGGGGAAGAGCGGCTTTGGCTGCAAAGTGAGCATTGCTGCAGACTAACTTCAAAGTGAGCATTGCTGCAGAGTAACTTCAAAGTGTGCAATGCTGCAGACTAACTTCAAAGTGTGCAGTGCTGCAGACTAACTTCAAAGTGTGCAATGCTGCAGACTAACTTCAAAGTGTGCAATGCTGCAGACTAACTTCAAAGTGTGCAGTGCTGCAGACTAACTTCAAAGTGTGCAATGCTGCAGACTAACTTCAAAGTGTGCAATGCTGCAGACTAACTTCAAAGTGTGCAGTGCTGCAGACTACTTCAAAGTGTGCATGCTGCAGACTAACTTCAAGTGTGCAGTGCTGCAGACTAACTTCAAAGTGTGCGTGCTGCAGACTACTTCAAAGTGTGCATGCTGCAGACTAACTTCAAGTGTGCATGCTGCAGACTAACTTCAAAGTGGCATGCTGCAGACTAACTTCAAGGTGGTTGGTTAGTGTGCAGTGCTGCAGACTACTTCAAAGTGTGCAATGCTGCAGACTAACTTCAAAGTGTGCATGCTGCAGACTAACTTCAAAGTGTGCAATGCTGCAGACTAACTTCAAAGTGTGCAATGCTGCAGACTAACTTCAAAGTGTGCATGCTGCAGACTAACTTCAAAGTGTGCAATGCTGCGGGCTGGCTGCAAAGTGTGCAATGCTGCAGACTAACTTCAAAGTGGCATGCTGCGGGCTGGCTTCAAAGTGTGCAATGCTGCAGACTAACTTCAAAGTGTGCAGTGCTGCAGACTAACTTCAAAGTGTGCAGTGCTGCAGACTAACTTCAAAGTGTGCAGTGCTGCAGACTAACTTCAAAGTGTGCAATGCTGCAGACTAACTTCAAAGTGTGCAATGCTGCAGACTAACTTCAAAGTGTGCAATGCTGCAGACTAACTTCAAAGTGTGCAGTGCTGCAGACTAACTTCAAAGTGTGCAATGCTGCAGACTAACTTCAAAGTGTGCAATGCTGCAGACTAACTTCAAAGTGTGCATTGCTGCAGACTAACTTCAAAGTGTGCAATGCTGCAGACTAACTTCAAAGTGTGCAATGCTGCAGACTAACTTCAAAGTGTGCAATGCTGCAGACTAACTTCAAAGTGTGCAATGCTGCAGACTAACTTCAAAGTGTGCAATGCTGCAGACTAACTTCAAAGTGAGCATTGCTGCAGACTAACTTCAAAGTATGCAGTGCTGCAGACGAACTTCAAAGTGTGCAATGCTGCAGACTAACTTCAAAGTGTGCAGTGCTGCGGGCTGGCTGCAAAGTGAGCATTGCTGTAGACTAACTTCAAAGTGTGCAATGCTACAGACTAACTCCAAAGTGAGCATTGCTGCAGAGTAACTTCAAAGTATGCAGTGCTGCAGACTAACTTCAAAGTGTGCAATGCTGCAGACTAACTTCAAAGTGTGCAATGCTGCAGACTAACTTCAAAGTGTGCAGTGCTGCAGACTAACTTCAAAGTGTGCAATGCTGCAGACTAACTTCAAAGTGTGCAATGCTACAGACTAACTCCAAAGTGAGCATTGCTGCAGAGTAACTTCAAAGTATGCAGTGCTGCAGACTAACTTCAAAGTGTGCAATGCTGCAGACTAACTTCAAAGTGTGCATGCTGCAGACTAACTTCAAAGTGTGCAGTGCTGCAGACTAACTTCAAAGTGTGCAATGCTGCAGACTAACTTCAAAGTGTGCAATGCTGCGGACTGGCTGCAAAGTGAGCATTGCTGCAGACTAACTTCAAAGTGTGCAATGCTGCGGGCTGGCTGCAAAGTGAGCATTGTGCGGGCTGGCTGCAAAGTGAACATTGCTGCGGGCTGGCTGCAAAGTGAACATTGCTGCGGGCTGGCTGCAAAGTGAACATTGCTGCGGGCTGGCTGGAACGTGAGCATTGCTGCAGGCTGGCTGCAAAGTGAGCATTGCTGCAGACTAACTTCAAAGTGTGCAATGCTGCGGGCTGGCTGCAAAGTGTGCAATGCTGCAGACTAACTTCAAAGTGTGCAGTGCTGCAGACTAACTTCAAAGTGTGCAGTGCTGCAGACTAACTTCAAAGTGTGCAGTGCTGCAGACTAACTTCAAAGTGTGCAGTGCTGCAGACTAACTTCAAAGTGTGCAGTGCTGCAGACTAACTTCAAAGTGTGCAATGCTGCAGGCTAGCTTCAAAGTGTGCAATGCTGCAGACTAACTTCAAAGGTGCAGTGCTGCAGACTAACTTCAAAGTGTGCAATGCTGCGGCTGGCTGCAGTGTGCAATGCTGCAGACTAACTTCAAAGTGTGCAATGCTGCAGACTAACTTCAAAGTGTGCAATGCTGCGGGCTGGCTGCAAAGTGTGCAATGCTGCAGACTAACTTCAAAGTGTGCAATGCTGCAGACTAACTTCAAAGTGTGCAATGCTGCAGACTAACTTCAAAGTGTGCAATGCTGCAGACTAACTTCAAAGTGTGCAATGCTGCAGACTAACTTCAAAGTGTGCAATGCTGCAGACTAACTTCAAAGTGTGCAATGCTGCAGACTAACTTCAAAGTGTGCAATGCTGCAGACTAACTTCAAAGTGTGCAATGCTGCAGACTAACTTCAAAGTGTGCAATGCTGCAGACTAACTTCAAAGTGTGCAGTGCTGCAGACTAACTTCAAAGTGTGCATTGCTGCAGACTACTTCAAAGTGTGCAATGCTGCAGACAACTCAAAGTGTGCAATGCTGCAGACTAACTTCAGTGTGCATGCTGCAGACTAACTCAAGTGTGCAATGCTGCAACACTTCAAAGTGTGCAATGCTGCAGACTAACTTCAAAGTGTGCAGTGCTGCAGACTAACTTCAAAGTGTGCAATGCTGCAGACTAACTTCAAAGTGTGCAATGCTGCAGACTAACTTCAAAGTGTGCAATGCTGCAGACTAACTTCAAAGTGTGCAGTGCTGCAGACTAACTTCAAAGTGTGCAGTGCTGCAGACTAACTTCAAAGTGTGCAATGCTGCAGACTAACTTCAAAGTGTGCAATGCTGCAGACTAACTTCAAAGTGTGCAATGCTGCAGACTAACTTCAAAGTGTGCAATGCTGCAGACTAACTTCAAAGTGTGCAATGCTGCAGCTAACTTCAAAGTGTGCAATGCTGCAGACTACTTCAAAGTGTGCAATGCTGCAGACTAACTTCAAAGTGTGCAATGCTGCAGACTAACTTCAAAGTGTGCAATGCTGCAGACTAACTTCAAAGTGTGCAGTGCTGCAGACTAACTTCAAAGTGTGCAATGCTGCAGACTAACTTCAAAGTGTGCAATGCTGCAGACTAACTTCAAAGTGTGCAGTGCTGCAGACTAACTTCAAAGTGTGCAATGCTGCAGACTAACTTCAAAGTGTGCAATGCTGCAGACTAACTTCAAAGTGTGCAATGCTGCAGACTAACTTCAAAGTGTGCAATGCTGCAGACTAACTTCAAAGTGTGCAATGCTGCAGACTAACTTCAAAGTGTGCAATGCTGCAGACTAACTTCAAAGTGTGCAATGCTGCAGACTAACTTCAAAGTGTGCAATGCTGCAGACTAACTTCAAAGTGTGCAATGCTGCGGGCTGGCTGCAAAGTGTGCAATGCTGCAGACTAACTTCAAAGTGTGCAATGCTGCGGCTCTGCAAAGTGTGCAATGCTGCAGACTAACTTCAAAGTGTGCAGTGCTGCAGACTAACTTCAAAGTGTGCAATGCTGCAGACTAACTTCAAAGTGTGCAATGCTGCAGACTAACTTCAAAGTGTGCAGTGCTGCAGACTAACTTCAAAGTGTGCAATGCTGCAGACTAACTTCAAAGTGTGCAATGCTGCAGACTAACTTCAAAGTGTGCAATGCTGCAGACTAACTTCAAAGTGTGCAATGCTGCGGGCTGGCTGCAAAGTGTGCAATGCTGCAGACTAACTTCAAAGTGTGCAATGCTGCGGACTGGCTGCAAAGAGAGTATTGCTGCAGACTAACTTCAAAATGTGCAATGCTGCAGGCTGGCTGCAAAGTGAACATTGCTGCGGGCTGGCTGCAAAGTGAACATTGCTGCGGGCTGGCTGCAAAGTGAACATTGCTGCGGGCTGGCTGCAAAGTGAACATTGCTGCGGGCTGGCTGCAAAGTGAGCATTGCTGCGGGCTGGCTGCAAAGTGAGCATTGCTGCAGACTAACTTCAAAGTGTGCAGTGCTGCGGACTGGCTGCAAAGTGTGCATTGCTGCAGACTAACTTCAAAGTGTGCATTGCTGCGGACTGGCTGCAAAGTGTGCATTGCTGCAGACTAACTTCAAAGTGTGCATTTCTGCGGACTGGCTGCAAAGTGAGCAATGCTGCGAACTGTCTAAAGATGTACAGGTTAGGTGGATTGGCTATGTTAAATTGCCTCTTAGTGTCTAAAGATGTGTAGGTTAGGAGAATTGGCAATGCTAACTTGCCCCTTAGTGTCTGGGATGTGCAGGTTAGGGGGGAAAAGTGGGGTACGTACGTGGGGGTTACAGAAAGGGCCTGGATCCTCTGTTGGAGAGCGGGTGCTAACTTGATGGGCCAAAAGGCCTCCTTCTGCACTGGAGAGATTCTATCGGTCTCTGATTCAAGGCAAAACTTCTCTCCCGCTCTTTGGAAAATGGTGCCACACCTAGAGACTACCGGCCAATTGGATGGCTGGTAGATCCATCGCCCCAGCATCACCTGGCGGGAGAAGTGGTCCCCATTGAGTTCCAGCCAGCCTTCAGTGGAGATCATTGCTGGCCGCAACACTAAGGCAAGGTGAGGGGGAACTTTTATTAGTCTCAGGCTGGAAGTCCAGTTGAAAGAGGGGGGCAAGTATTTGAGAGGCCGTTAGGGAGTGTATGACCTGATAGGGGTCCCTCCAATGGGTTTCCCTCCCCTTGACTGATACCAACTATCCCTACCTGGTCTGGTCTACATGTGACTCCAGACCCACAGCAATATCGTTAATTCGTAAATCTCTACAGTGCAGAAGGAGGCCATTTGGCCTATTGAGCCCCACAACCCACTCCAAGCCCCATCCCCATAATCCCATGCATTTATCCTATCTGGTCTCCATGATGTTAGGGGGCAATTTAACTGCCCCTCTGAAATAGTCTGACAAGCCTGTCCATTCAGGGGCAATTCAGGATGGGTAATAAATGCTGGCCCCACCAGTATCTCTTGGAAGATACCCCCCATGCATGGAAAAGTGGAAGTTACGATGACAACTCAAACTCCCGGAGTTTTAGAATTACAAGAGCAGGGATGTGCTTCTGAGGCTGTATAAGGCTCTGGTCAGACCCCATTTGCAATTTTGCAAACAATTTTGGGCCCCATATCTGAGCAGAATGTGCTGATCTTGGAGTGGATTCAGAGGAAGAAGTTCATGAGAATGATCCCTGGAATGAAGACCTTCATGTATGAGGATTCCTGTGTCCAGTTCTGGTCGCCTTACTACCGGAAGGACATGGAGACTCTGGAGAGAGTGCACAGGAGGTTTACCAGGATGCTGCCTGGTATGGAAGGTCTGAGGTACGAGGAGAGATTAGGCAAATTGGGACTGTTTTCCTTAAAAAGATGTAGACTTAGAGGAGATCTAATAGAGGTGTACAAGATTATGAGGGGTATAGATAGAGTAAACAGGATTAAGCTTTTTCCTAGGATGGACTCGAATAGCACGAGGGGTCACGGGCTTAGGGTGAGGGGGGTAAGGTATAAGTTGGATGCTAGAGGGAGTTTTTTCACACAGAGGGTGGTGGGGTATGGAATGCGCTGCCAAGTAAAGTGGTGGAGGCAGGTACTCTGGAGTTATTTAAGAAATACTTAGATGGGCACATGAACAGAATGGAAATGGAGGGGTATAGAAAACTGATTTAAAATAGGGATTATGAGCCGTGGGGGTCCCTGGGAAGTGTGTAAATAGATGATGATATTGATGTACTTGTTTTTATCCTACAGGTGCTTTGGTCCATCTTGTTGTCTAACGAGGGGCATACACGCGATGGGTCGTGAGAGGGCTGCTCTTGGATTTTTTCGAGAGTATCCTACTGCTTCACGTTGTTAGCGTACGCTTGAGCTGGACCATTTGATGGGCAGCTCGACAGCTCAGTGACTATCGCTGTGCTGTGCAGATACATGGATTTGGGCCTGTGTCTGTGGGAGCTTACGCATTCTCCCCGTGCTTGCGTGGGTTTTCTCCGGCTGCTCCGGTTTCCTCCCACATCCCAAAGATGTGCTGTTAGGCTAATTGGCAAAACAAATTCTCCCTAAATTGTCTCAAATTTGGTTTTTAATCCGTAGATCTATAAACATAGACAGGGATCGCGGGTAGAGGTGGGAACATCGGGGTGGCGGTGCGGGCTCATTGGGCCGAAGGGCCTGTTTCCCGTGCTGTTTTGTTCTTTGTTGTTTGTTCTTTGTTCAGACATGGGGGAGAATGTGCAGACTCTACACAGACAGTGATGCAAGGCTGAAATTGAACCCGGGTCCCTGGAACCTTGCCATCCTGAGTGTGTCTATCCTCACACACCCTCTCAGTCATGCTTACGTTCACTCACACATACACACGCTCTCACACACACACAGATGCAAACACTATCACACATTCACACACACACATGCTCCCCCTCACACCACATACACACACGCTTCCACACACGCACTCTGGTTTTTTTTAGTTAAAAACCAGAAGAGAGATTTATTCTGCTCTAATAATCCAAACCTCCTTCTTGACAACAGGACATGGTAAATCGTAGCAATGAACGTGGTTTGTACGGACATAGCAGACATGGTGGGCATGGACTCGTTGGGCCGAAGGGCCTGTTTCCATGCTGTATTGCTCTATGACTCAATGTGCACTCACACACACATACACACAAACACTGACACACACACCCATGCACGCATTAACACACATGTACATGTGCACTCACACACAGGTTAGGTCTTCAGTGGATTGATTGGAAATAGATACCATGTGTTGGTGGATTTGCTGTCAGCTCAGGGGTTTTGTGACCCACACAAACCACTCAAACTCTGGACTGACCCCCCCCCCCCAACTAATCTATGAAACCTGTGTGTGTGGGGAGTTGTTGCTATTTGGGATTCTCTAACCCTGCCCCGTGCGGCTGGGATTCTCCGACCCCGTGGCCGGGATTCTCCGACCCCGCTGCAGTAAATGGAGATTTGGCTGAGCGTTGAACTCTCTGTTGTCATTGGCAATGGGAGTGGGGCGTGCGTGATAGTTGGATTCTGGCCCCACTGTCTGAAACGCCAGTGGTTTTTACGAGGCCGTGAGTTCAGTCAAGAAGATCCAAAGCCATGAAGAGGAAAGAACACATTTATTAAACTGATAGAGGAACCTCTTTTAGATGCTGGCCCCAACCGAATTACCCCATTAATATAGATAACACTATGCCTAACCCAACAACTTACAGTCAAACCTGCATCCAAAGGACACCCGTGGGAATGAACTTCAACTCCGTAATTGGATTTATTCCATGGCCCTGGACGGTTGATCCAGAGCCCAGGTTGTTTGTCCAGTTTTGGGTGGAGATGGGAAAATAGGGGAGGAAAGGGTGACGATAATTATTCCCCCCCCCTTCCATATACACATCCACCCAGTGCTGCTCTGAGTGACCCACAGGGAAACCACTGACAATTGGCACTCTAACTGGCAAATGCAGAAGTTGGTGACACCAAACGGTGGGCACTGGGTTCACCATGCACGATGACACAGGGGGTGGGATTTTCCAGCTGTGTTTGCTCCAAGGCCAGGAAAATCCCCCCCCCTCCCCCTCCACTGAGGTCAATATACCTTTGCATGACCCCACCCCCAACAACTGAAATCCCAGAACAGATGCCAGTCCTTACACAACAAGGCATCGACAGAAAGTCACCTTGCGCCCATGTGGCAAAGGGGTGCGGCAGATCTTGGCATTCCAGAGTTCAAAGAAGGTGCAGCAGATGACCCCACCCAAGCTCACATCCCTATCAGCCCTCACAGGGAGCCAACCTGTGCAGGACACTGGTGGGAAAACTTCGTACAAAACTCCCATTCATCCAGTCCCCGCGAATTTCTCCCTCTCACTTCCCCACCACCAACCTCCCAATACTTTTGACTTCCAGCTCCCCTGGGTCTGGCGGGGAAGAGGCTACACAAACCAGCGAGAACCGCAGAGATGTTTTTTATATAAAACATAAGTTATTAAACTCTGAAAGCAGGTCACTGTAAACTTTCGAAAGGCGCTGAGATTAATGCTCGAGAGAGGGTATAAACAAACATCGCCCAGCCTCGGGACTGATGACAAAGAGCTGGCATGGTCACAGAGGGGGCAAAGTGCCCTCCTTCTGTGCTGTATTCTCTGGTAACACTGCACATCGAGCAAACTACTTAATATTGACTGAATTTCGGCGGCTGGCGGGGCAGGGTGGGGTTTAGCTACAAGTGACCATTGAAGCAGGTTTCTCTGTAGGTACGAACTCAGATAACACTTTATCTTTACCCACTGCGTGCAGTAAGATTACAGATCACTACTCACACCGGTTTCCATAATACTCTTTGGATTATTCCGAAATACTGCACCGCAGTCATTTTACATTGAGTACCTACTCATTAAAAGCAGTCTCTGCATTAGCATAGCCCCCACTCCACCACAGTGCCGCACTTTCTACGTATTTTATACATACGTATTAAAAATATGTAAATACAATCTTAATTATCATCAAACAATGACTGAAATGAGAATCCAGAGGTTGTGAAGGTTGACAAAGGCCTTTCTCAAACAGATCCTGTTTTTTTCTCAGTGCTTACAGCACAGCTCCCCCCCATCCTCTCCTGCCACCCCCTGTCACATCTGTTTAGGAATAGAAGGTTTAAACAAAGCAAAATCCCCGTCTTTTCACTGCTGCTGGGTTCATTCAACCCCAAAAACAGAATCAAGGAGGTCCAGGGGGTAAATGAGTCTGCTTGTCTGGAGTTTCAGGGAGGGGTGTTGGACCTGGTCTCAGTCTGTGGGACATTCCCTCACCCACCTCCCCTGTCTGAGTGCACAATCCTGTAATTCCCACAGGATTCTGGCTGCTTCGTGGGCTTCTGATGGCGGCAGAGCTGAAGGGAGTTACGATGATGGATAATTCAACTCCCCATCAGTGAAACCCTCCCATTTCTTCCCTGATGACTTTGCCCTCTCTCAGAGCTGACACACATGTAGACATGTGCTGACACACGGAACCTCCACATATCTAACCTATTGGTGTCTACATCAAAGCAATACAGCTGAAACTGGCTGATCTTGGGATTAGTGCCTGCTCTGGGATAGGGGGAGGTTGGGAACAGACTTCCTGCCTCATTTCTTTACCACCACGGACAAAATACAGCCAAGAATTTCAGGGACTCTTTGCTCTATTGCTGACTCTCGAGGGGCCATCGCTTCCCTCAGTGTCTTTCGAGAGGCCATCTCTCCTCCCTCTCTCTCGAGGACATCTCTCCTCCCTCTCTCTCTCTCTCGAGGACATCTCTCCTCCCTCTCTCTCTCTCTCGAGGACATCTCTCCTTCCTCTCTCTCTCTCTCGAGGACATCTCTCCCTCTCGAGGACCATCTCTCCTCCATCTCTCTCTCGAGGACCACCTCTCCTCCATCTCTCTGTCTCGAGGACCATCTCTCCTCCATCTCTCTCTCTCGAGGACCATCTCTCCTCCATCTCTCTCTCGAGGACCATCTCTCCTCCCTCTCTCTCTCGAGAGGACATCTCTCTTTTCTCTATAGGGGATATTTCCATCCCTATAATCTTCTTAATAAAACATTATTTTCATGTCCATTTTGAAAGTAAGTGCGGAAGGGCAACCTCAATAACCTAGATAAAAAACACTCTCCCAATCCCTCTCTTCATTCTTTTAATAATGATCTTAAATTCACACTCTTTAATTACCAATCCAGCCCATGGTTCACTTGATTAACTCTGTTAATCCCAGTCCCTCTTATGATTAATTTTACCCATCAACTTTAACACTAAATCACTCACATTGCACCAGTCTGAATTCATCTTTTTGTTAAATTGAGACCTTTGTTTTCACTGATCATACAACAGACACTGTTTAAAATCTGACCCACCCTCTTTCCCTTCCAGCTTTCCTGGTGCACCTTGTGTCATTTGTGAGTAAAATGTGCAGCAGGTTAACAGGCTGGTTCACTCTGCCTCCCAGTGACGGGCCCAGGAGGAAGGACCAGATGTGACAGGGGCTGCTCAGTGCAATCCCAGGGTTATATCCATGGTACATAACCCCTGACCAGACCCTGTACATTTCACTGCACAATTGGCCACAGGTTCCTCCTAGAGGTGATGGTGGGTGGCTCTGGCTACCTCAGGCTATTCGACTGCAGAAGGCATCGAGGCCAGGCCCAAATACTGACCCTCCCCTCCACCTTTAATCTGGAAATGACAGGGAACCCCGGGCGAGAGGCTAGCTGTAGCACTCCAAGACCAACTCCTCATTTTTATTTAACCTCAGACTTTTCAGATTCCAAATAGCGTTTAGTCCCTTGTCATTAATTTCATCCGAGCCTTGTATTCTCATTGCCAGCCAAACACAAAAACCGGTGCTTAAGCTTGATTGAAAATGATTAAGTCTTATCCTGCTTTTCTGCATGATATATCACATTATAATTTAAAGTACAGCTCCTTACCGTCCATCTAATCATATCGACAGTATATTACTCAGAACATTATTTGAAAGAATGTGAACATGTGAAGCAATTATTATTTATATTCAAAATTTGCAACTTGCTTAGAAAGGTAAGAAATGGTTGCAGAAAAACACTTGACTGAACCAGGTTTATCTATTAACTAACTTATCGAATAATAGTGAGCGATATACTTAATAGTTTTATTAACGTACATTAAAAAAAAACAGGGAGGTGATGGATCATTCAACAAGTAATTTGCCACCTCACCATCTCAGGGAAGGTAGAACAAGAGGCTGGGCACTTTGCCATAATGATCCACATTTTTCCCCAAACCTCTCTCTCATCTCTCTAAGTTTCTGTCACCTACCCAGTGTCAGACCAGGCTGCCGGGAGATTCTCTTTCACGCGCTGAATGCTGGAAGATTCACTGGCTTCAGCTTCCGATAAGGCTGGGGGAGGGAATCACCAACTCCATATTCCTGTAGGCAGTGTCATCATCCTGTCACCCACCTCTCTCTCTCACACACATACAATCAGACAACACACACACACACACAGACAAGACACACACACACACACAGACAAGACACACACACACAGACAAGACACACACACAGACAGACAGACACACACACACACACACACAGACAAGACACACACACACAGACAGACAGACAAGACACACACACAACACACACACAGACAAGACACACACACACACAGAAGACAGACAAGACACACACACAGACCAGCAAACAGACAAGACCACAAAACAGACACACACACAGACAGACAAACAGACACACACACAGACAGACAAGACACACACACACAGACAAGACACACACACACACAAATAGACAGACAAGACACACACATACAGACAGACAAGACATACACACACACAGAAGACAGACAAGGCACACACACACAGACAAACAGACACACACACAGACAAACACACATACGCAGACAATCAGACAACACACACACACACAGACAGACAGACAAGACACACAGACAGACAGACAGACAGACAAGACACACACACACACACAGGCCATATGGGCAACCAACATGGGCAACCCCCATGGTGCACCATCAATAGGGGGAGATCTCAGCTGCCTGATTGGTGGTCAAGCGCCCATGTCTAATTTTGATTCTTTTTTTTTAAAAACCTAGTAAACAGATATTGACTAGAAAACAGAACCTTGCTGAACGTATTTAAGTCACAGGTAGATAGACAAGGGAATTAAGGGTTATGGGGAGAAAGCGGGAAAGTGGAACTGATCCACTTCAGATCAGCCATGATCTTATTGAATAGCGGGGCAGGCTCGAGGGGCTGGATGGCCCACTCCTGCTCCGATTTATGTTCAGAAGTATTCTGGGGTGACAATAATTATAAAAGAATTCTTATCATGCAGCCTAACGGACAAAGGAAACACACAATGAATCAAGATGTTTGACATCAACCAAGTGTCCCACCAAGGCCACTTGTGAGAAGCTAGTGCACGTAAGCACCCATCACTATGGCATTCTCAACAAGCGCCAACTAACGATATTGAGCAGAACGTGAAGAAGACCGGAGGTGACAAATAAAACCACAATTTTTTTGTTAATGCACCTATAATTCTGATTCTGGATTTGCAGTGTTCTGGGAGATTGTTCTCCAATTCCTGAAGGACCCAGGGCAGATCTTAAGAGGGTTGGCAATCTCAGGTGATGAAGCGACCTCGTTTGGTCTCCATCAGGGCGAGACCTCAGGATAGGGGGCACAATCCCACTCTCTGCCCCACCCATAAGGATTAAAGCCTCCCTGTCAGGGATTCAGTAATTCCATCAAAAGGACTTGACGGGTGGTCAATGTGTCTGCACTCCACCAGGCTGGGCCGGAAAGGGAGAGATGGCCCAAAAAAAAGCCTCCTCTATCTACAAAACGTCTGTTTCCCAGACATCATGCTCTGGTGAACATATCCAGTCCAACGCACTCTGGGCAAAACTCACCCAACCTCCATTCAGTAAATAATGAAGCACTGAGACATGTAAAAAGATCACTTCCATGTCAACAGAAGCTAAGTTGGACTGTTGAGTGGGAATCCGTGATTTCTAGGACTTTAACCCGTGTTGAGAGACCTCTTATTGTGACGGTGATTTAAGGTGAGACTGAACGCTGAACTAGTCTCTCATTCCTCACACTATGCTGTTTGCACTATTCCATGAAGTGTTAGATGCTCCGTGAATGTTGCCCTTTGTTGCTCAGCTTCATGAAGTTTCTAACCAAGAACTTCAGCTTTCCCTATTGTTCCAAATATTAGTTTGCCTCAATTAAGGCAGCCTTGGGATATACTAATCAAAGCATAAATGTGTGAAACTTAATGCAGCAGACAGTTACAAACGTGTAAGAATCGACATTATAGAAAGTTACAGTGAATCGATGGAACATGGAGTATTGTAAATTAAATTGTGAGCAGAATGGGACAGTTCTGTATGAACTGATTCTATTCAGCATCATGCTGGATAATGGTTGTTGTAGTGATGCCAGCGAATGTCTGTGCAATAACACACAGTCCCACCGATAGCTCCTTCCTCTCAGTCAAGGTTTATAAAATGACAAAGAGTAGATATAAGCCTAGACCTTCAAAACTTGAGCCACTAATGGAATGAAGGACTTTGGGAGAAACTTCTTAATCCAGAGAATGGGGAAAAGGTGGAACTTGTTGTCACTTTTCTATGTCACTGGGAGTCAGTGAGAATGAATAGAATGGATGCAGCCCAGGGAAAGCTAGTGATATACACGAAGGAGTAACAGAGAGTGGGACATGTGAGATAAAGAGGGATGGGAAGAGGCTTTTGTGGAATATTCACACAGAGTATTGAATACAGGGAGGGGGTTGTCTGGGGAGACAGCGGGAGTTGGATAAGGGTTTGGCACAGAATACAAACTGAAGGCTATGAGGGAGACAGCTGAACTGTTAAACTTTGACACTCGTTAATTGAAATAAAAAGTTTCTTAAGGTCCTGCTTCTAGATACAGAGTCTAAGAGTTAAAAAAGAGAAAGTGCTTTTGATGGAGGGGAGGAGAGTATTTCTGATTAAGAGTATCTCCAACTTCCCATTTTCTTAGACCAATAGGATATATTTGGACGATGAAGATTTTTCATTCATTTATTTTATCCTTTAAGAATATCAGCCTGACTGCCTTTGAGTTCTGGCATCTGAAAGGATTTTTAGATCTTGGTCTTTCTGTTCAATAAGTTATTGTTTAAACCCAATTTATTAGAACATCATCAGAATGTTATTGACACAGGGATTAGGAAGGCATGGCGTGAGTTAATGCCACTGGACTGGACAATGGGGGAATTGAAAACAAAACCAGGCAGGGTTTCTGCTCCTGAGAGAGGACATCGCAAGTACAGCCACCAGGTTTAGCTACTGGCATTCTCCAAGCCTTGATACGGAGATGCCAGCGTTGGACTGGGGTAAACACAGTAAGAAGTCTCACAACATCAGGTTCAAATCCAAGCAGTTTATTTGATAGTAAACCAATAAGCTTTTGGAAACGGTATTCCTTCGTCAGGTGTGTGGAATCTTTGAACCTGGTGTTGTGAGACTTCTCACTGGCATTTTCCCAGCCTCCCAGCCTAGCTTCAGTCAGTAAGAATTACCAAATGAGCCAGATATTTGCATGGTCAATGACTTCAGGGATGGAAACGGGAGGAAGGGGGAAAGACAGTTCAAAGCCACTGCCTGAATTTTTTAAGGAACTGCTCCAGCTCCCCTTCAAAGCCAGCTCAGTAGGTGCTTTGAGCAAAGACTGTTAAATTCAGCATTAACCACCTGATTGAAGTCTCTACACACAGCAGCAGTCCCTGCTAGCAGAACAGCAAGGGTCAGGTCAAAGTGC
This sequence comes from Sphyrna mokarran, assembly GCA_024679065.1. Lineage (NCBI taxonomy): Eukaryota > Metazoa > Chordata > Chondrichthyes > Carcharhiniformes > Carcharhinidae > Sphyrna > Sphyrna mokarran. Next base: position 3,680,439 of record JAGIQG010000034.1, read on the forward strand.
AACTTTTAAGTAGTTCTGCTACAACTTTAAAAACTTTTAAATATTTTGACGTTATCTCACTGATAAAATTAACTCCTTCTCTCTCATCGTGATTCTCTACTTGAGCCAACTGCCAGTTTCCTTTGCTCTCTCCAGAACACTCGCCCCTGGCAAGGTTACTGTGCCCAACGGTCCAAATCGCGATTGTTTAAAAATGGTTGGTGGACTTGTGCTCACTGCAAGACAGTCATGGTCTCACACACACACAAATTAACACGTGTGTGCGCACACCACACGCACAAAGACACACACCAAACATAATGCCCGCATACACACACTTGTGCATGCACACATGCATGTGTGCACATGCATATTCATACACACACACACACACACACACACAAAGCATACGCAGACTGATAACTATCAGATGTGAAGACAAAGCAGGTCCCTTTAAGTATTCCTGCCACCAGCTAACTCAGTGCATTGATCCCGGGGCCTTCCCGGTCACTACGCTTGGGTTAATTCACTGAGCAGCGCCTAAAATATCACTGTACACAGGCGTCAAACCCACCCCCTTCCCCTGCCCACCCCCAGCAGCAGCCAACCCATCCACGACAGCTTGGAGTACTCTCTTCCTGTGGCCTGCAAGCTGATCCTGCCTCACTGCAGCTGCAATTAAAGAGGAGATAAAAACGCAGCATGCGAGGCAGACAGGGGGGGGGTCACCTCGCACTGATGAGGCCACGATTCACAACTGTACCCATCATTATACCGCACGCAATACGTTTTCTTTAAAATTTAAAAAGGTTGCAGTGATAATTAAACTGAACCTGTTTTATCGATTAATTTAAGTCCTTCATCAAAAAACTGTATTTGCCGAAATCGTTGTCATCCGGTGCAATCAGCATGTCCTTTCTGGCTTTGGCAAGTTTCATTTTCATTAACTCTTTACGTTCCAGCCACTCCTCCAGCTCTCTCTGGCTGTGGGCAAACCGGCATTTGTCACCATCCGGACAGCATTTCTTCTTTTGCCTGTGGGGCAAGAAAGAGTTAAAATACAAACACAGGAACGTGGGAACAGAGGGAGGCCATTCAGCCCCTCAAACGTGTTCAGCTAGAACATGTGGGGTGACACAGAATGTACAGCACAGAGGGCAGGCCTTTTGCAACAGGCCTCCCGTCCATCGACTCTGTCTACACTTCCCTTTGCTGCCTCGGCAAAGCAGCCGGCATAATCAAGGATCCCACGCGCTCCGGACATTCTCTCTTTCACCTTCTTCCGTTGGGAAAAAGACACTTACTGACCGACTCAAGAACTCTGACCAACACTTCAATAGCAGGTTAGATGTAAGGATTCGCATTCTAATCAGCAATCTCTGACTGTCTGTGCTGATGTGTGCTATTGCAGACCAGAACACTGCATTTGCCTGAAGAAGACACAAGAGTCGAAAGCTCGCTTTTTTACTATCAAATAAATCGGTTGGGGTAAAAATTGGTGTTGCTAAATTCTCACTGAGTTCTTACCACCCCAATCCAACGCCGGCATCTGTACATCATGACTCTGTTGCTATCAGACTTTAGAATGGACCTACCTCGCACTAGGCTGATCTTCCTCTACACCCTAGCTATGACTGCAACACTGCACTCTCCCCTTTCCTTCTCTCTGAACGGTATGCTTTATCTGTGTAGCGCACAAGAAACAATACTTTTCACTGTATACTAATACATGCGACAATAATAAATCAAATCAAGTAGTAATTAAATTGTCAATGACAATGCTAAACGCACAGAAAGGCATCACAATGGTCATATTATTGGAGCTAGTAACCCAGAAGACAGGATTAATAATCAGACACAAGTTCAAATCCTTCCTGGAGAATTAATTAAGTACAAAAATTTGGAATGTGAATCTGGTATCAGGAACAGTGGCTATGAAAGGACTGGATTGTCACAGGAAGTCCATCCTTTAGGGAAAGAAATCTGCTGTCCTCATCCGGTCTGGCCTACGTGTGACTCCAGAGTCACTGCAATGTGGCTGACTCTTAAATGTCCTTTGAAATGGCCAAGCAGGTAATATTTGTAAGTTTACAGAGAATTTACCATTCAGAAGCACTTCTGTTCTTGCCCAACCAGTTGATACTGGCAGTTATGATCCACTCCAGCCTCCTTTCGTTTTTGTTTTCCTTAGAAAGGAGGTGGCTAAGAGGGGACCTGATCGAAACATATAAGATGATTAGAGGTTTAGATAGGGTGGACAGTGATAGCCTTTTTCCTAAGATGGAGAAAGCTAGCACGAGGGGACACAGCTTTAAATTAAGGGGTGATAGTTATAGGACGGATATCAGAGGTAGGTTCTTTACCCAAAGGGTGGTTCGGGAGTGGAATGCCCTGCCTGCAGCAGTTGTAGATGCGCCAAGTTTGGTGGCGTTTTAAGAGGTTAGTTGATAAGTATATGGAAGAGAAGGGAATGGTTTAGTTTGGAGGGGCATTGCTTTTTATATTGGTCGGCGCAACATCGAAGGCCGAAGGGCCTGTTCTGTGCTGTAATGTTCTATGTTCTATTTCCACCTCTCCCCTCATCTATCTCAATCAGCAAAGCCCTCTATTCCCATCTCCCTCAGATACTTAATTTCATTATTCTACCCTCTCCTGAATTGCATCTACACTATTCACTTTCCTATGGTAGAAAATCCCACAATCTCTTCACTGTCTGGCTAAAGAAGTTCCTTCAGAATTCCCAATTGGATTCTTAGAACCAGAGAATCCCCTGCAGTTCGGAAGGAGGCCGTTCGGCCCACCGAGTCTGTACCGACTCCCCAAAAGAGCGTCTCACCTAGGTCGAACCCACTCCTATCCTTGTGCATTTACCACGGCCAATCTACCTAACCTGTACATCTCTGGAGTGTGGGAGGAAACCGGAGCACCTGGAGCAAACCCAGGGAGAGAACGTGCAGACTCTGTAAAGACAGTGACCCAAAGCTGGAATCCAACCCGCTCCTGACTTATGTACTTTGCTCCCTCCGCCCCAAGCCTCACCTCTCACACAGTTTGAATTCTCCCATTGGGAAGCGATGTTGCCAGCAGTTCTGATCATCCTCGGAGTTGAACACCTTGTCTTTATGCTTCTCTGACGTGATGTGTTTCGACCACTGCTTCTCACTGTTGCTGTTCTTCCCACAGAGCCAGCAGTGATAGCCAATCTATTAAAAAGTGACGACAGGGCAGATTAGAAAGGAGATGAACATAACCAAACCAAAACCTCTAAACTAGTAAAATATGCCATTAGTGGGACTGCTGCTTGGTTCATTCTGTTCTGTCATTTTCCCTGACCAGAGCCTTGGACTGTTATCAATGATAGCATTGTTACCCGCACACTTGTAGCACCTTCAGTAATCTCATATACCCCATTGTACTCCACACACCAACCACAGAGTGAGTAACAGACATCAAACAGTAGGGGACGAAGGGCATGATGTGAGAGGTGATCTTATTGGAGGTTTTAGACGTCATTGAAAGACATTTGTCTCTGTTTTAGCCTCCGTGATGACCCTGATGGCCTTGCCCTCTAACCTACATAACTATGAAGGGTTAGGGGAATAGGTTCTGGGTGGGATTGTGGTCGGTGCTGACTCGATGGGCCAAATGGCTTTCTTCTGCACTGTAGGGATTCTATTCTATGAAGTGTAAAAGTTGTTGTAATGATGGTGGACACAGCAAGCTCCCACTAACAGCCCCGCGATAGTAACCAGCTTTAGTGATGGTGCTTATACACTCTGTTTTCTGAATCCGGTCTGCTATATAACCACGTGCCCTCTAAGCCAGCGAGTCACAATCCAACCCAGCTCTGTAACTCTGAAATCCTCCTCCCAAATGCCTTCGCCTCCTTTGAGGCAGGAACTCTGGAGTTATTTAAGAAATACTTAGATGGGCACATGAACAGAATGGGAATGGAGGGGTATAGAAAACTGATTTAAAATAGGGATCATGAAGTCCCTGGGTAGTGTGTAAATAGATGATGATGTTGATGTACTTGTTTTTATCCTGCAGGTGCTTTGGTCCACCTTGTTGTCTAACAAGGGGCATACACGCGATGGGTCGTGAGAGGACTGCTCTTGGATTTTTTTCGAGAGTATCCTACTGCTTTACGTCGTTAGTGTAAGCTTGACCTGGACCATTTGATGGGCAACACGACAGCTCAGTGACTATCGCTGTGCTGTGTAGATACATGGATTTGGGCCTGTGTCTGTGGGGGTTTGCGCATTCTCCCCATGCTTGCATGGGTTTTCTGCGGGTGCTCTGGTTTCCTCCCACATAGTAAGAATTTAGCAACACCAATTTATAATCCAACCGATTTATTTGATAGTAAAAAAGCGAGCTTTCGACTCCTGTGTCTTCTTCAGGCAAATGCAGTGTTCTGGTCCCAAAAATGTGCTCTTAGGCTAATTGGTGAAACAAATTCTCCCTAAATTGTTTCAAATTTGGTTCTTAATCCATAGATCTATAAACATAGACAGGGATCATGGGTAGAGGTAGGAACATCAGGGTGGCAGTGCAGGCTCGTTGGGCCGAAGGGCCTGTTTCCCGTGCTGTTTTGTTCTTTGTTCTTTAAAACCTCCAGGAAGATGACTTCTCCCATCATGTCACTCCACACTTGGAGTACTGTGCGCAGTTCTGGTCGCCTCACTATAGGAAGGACGTGGAAGCTATTGAAAGGGTGCAGAAGAGATTTACAAGGATGTTGCCTGGATTGGGAGGCATGCCTTATGAAGACAGGTTGAGGGAGCTGGGACTGTTCTCCCTGGAGAGACGAAGGTTGAGAGGCGACATGATAGAGGTTTACAAGATGTTGAGAGGAATAGATAGGGTGGACTCTCAGAGACTATTTCCCAGGGCTGAAATGGTCGCAACGAGAGGGCACAGATTTAAGGTGCAGGGAAGGAAGTACAGAGGGGATGCTAGGGGAAAGTTTTTCACTCAGAGGGTGGTGAGTGAATGAAATCGGCTGCCGTCGGTGGTGGTCGAGGCGAACTCGCTGGGGTCTTTTAAAAGACTTCTGGATGAGTATATGGGATCCAATGGATTGGGGGTTATAGATAGGTCTATGGCTGGGTAGGTTTTGATGTGTTCGGCACAACTTGTGGGCCGAAGGGCCTGTTTGTGCTGTAGTGTTCTATGTTCTATGTCCTTGGTTCCCCCACTGGCTGACATTTGTTGCTCACTCTCCAGTTCTGGTTGGCGTGTGGAGTACAATGGGGTATATGAGATTACTGACGGTGCTACAAGTGTGCAGGTAACAATGCTATCATAGATAACAGTCCAAGGCTCTGGTCAGGGAAAAATGACAGAACAGAACTGACCAAGTAGCAGTCCCACTAATGGCATTGTTTACACGTGGACAGGATACTTGACCCATGAATCCATTCCGAGTCCTTGCTGGTGGATCTGTTTGTTCTCTGTTGGGATAACAACAGAGCGATTAGCCTCAACCCCTGATCACACTGGTCTCCCAATATCTGGCAACACTTGCCCACGAGTTGATATTGGATGAGTTCAGATTGAGCTCCATTTTCAGATAACCTACTGACCTGGCTTACACATGAGGTACAGTGCAGCCCTGAAAGCATTAACCAAGGGTCAGTCAAAACTTTCATGAAATCTGACATGGAAATTACCAAAGGAGATGCGTTCTGATGCACTGGGAGAAAAGGCTTTGAAGAACTCCGACTCTCCTGATGAATGATGCATCTCAAGGGTGGGAAGAAGTGGTCTAAACTTATTCCAGCACACAGCATTATTGGGCCAATTCCAGATTGTGTGCATCGCACCTTGCCTATGTCCCCCCATCTCTGCCCAAGCCTTCAATTATCTATGTCCCAAGTGCTGGGGCTCTCTTGCTAAACTTAGACAACATCGCCAACTCCATCGCCTCCTTCAAGAGGCATGTTAAAGCAGGTTTTGTAGTCAACACTACCAGCTCCTCCACTGTCTGGACATTCGGTATAGTTATAGAGACACTTCTTGGTTTTTCTAAGTAAAGATGCTTTGTGAGCGCAGGACTTAGAACATAGAAAAAGGACTTAGAAAAACTACAGCACAAACATGCCCTTCGGCCCACAAGTTGCGCCGATCATATCCCTACGAAGAACAAAGAACAAAACAGTACAGGAAACAGGCTCTTCGGCCCAACGAGCCCGCGCCGTAACCCTGATATTACCACTTCTACCCGTGATCCCTGTCCATGTTTATAGATCTGTGGATTAAAAACCAAATTTCAGACAATTTAGGGAGAATTTGTTTTGCCAATTAGCCTAAGAGCACATCTTTGGGATGTGGGAGGAAACCGGAGCACCCGGAGAAAACCCACGCAAGCACGGGGAGAATGCACAAACTCCCACAGACACAGGCCCAAATCCATGTATCTGCAGAGCACAACAATAGTCAATGAGCTGTCGTGTTGCCCATCAAATGGTCCAGGTCAAGCGTACACTAACAACGTGAAGCACTAGGATACAATCAAAAATAAATCCAAGAGCAGCCCTCTCACGACCCATCGCGTGTATGTGCTTTGTTAGACAACAAGGCGGACCAAAGCACCTGTAGGATAAAAACCTTCTAGGCTTATCTATGAGCCTAATCTTACTAAGTCCCACGTACTCATCCAGAAGTCTCTTAAAAGACCCTATCGAATCTGCCTCCACTACCACCTACGGCAGCCGATTCCACTCACCCACCACCTTCTGAGTGAAAAACTTACCCCTGACATCTCCTCTGTACCTGCTCCCCAGCACCTTAAACCTGTATCCTCTTGTGGCAGCCATTTCAGCCCTGGGAAAAAGCCTCCGAGAATCCACCTGAACAATACCTCTCAACATCTTGTAAACCTCTATCAGGTCACCTCTCATTCTTCGTCTCTCTGAGGAGAAAAGACCAAGCTCTCTCAACCCCTATCCTCACAAAGTCATGCCACTCAAGCCAACAAGCTGTATACTCCTCTAGATCCCTAACATTACGTAGCTCCCTGAACATTTTTCTTTCTACATTTTTATACATTTTTCTTTTCTTTTTGACTAGATTCATTACAACTTTACGCACCACAGTTCCCGTAACCTACCAAAACCTCCCTGTCTCATCGGAATGTCGTCGTGCAGAATTCCATCGTGTAGAACTCCATCGTGCAGAACTCCATCGTGCAGAACTCCAGACAAACATTCCTTGAAAATCTGCCACCATACTTCGATATGTTTCTCCAAGAAAACCTCTTTCCAATTTGTGCCTCTAATTTCCTGCCTGATGCCTTCATATTTCTCCAGATAAATACTTTTCTAGCTTGCCTGATCCTCTCTCCAATGCTAGTGTAAAGGAGATAGAGTTATGATCACTATCCCCAAAATGCTCTCCCACTGAGAGATCTGACACCTGCCCAGGTTCATTACCCAATAGCAGATTAAGTACAGCCTCTCCTCTTGTAGGCTTATCCATATATCGTGTCAGGAAACCTTCCTGAACACACCTACAAAACTTCTCCCCACCCAAAGCCCTCATCCTAGGGATATTCCAATGGATATTTGGGAAATTGAGTCTGCACCCACAGCCATCATGACAATCCTCTTATTATTACATCTCTCCAGGATCTATTCCCCTATCTGCTCCTCTTTGATTGCTTAACCCAGACTGAAACTCTCACAGTGCCAACGGAATGCTGCATTGTCGACTTTAGGATGAGATGTTAAGTTGAGATTCTGCCACGCTGTTTTGAAGAACAGGGGAGATCTAGCTGGCTCACAATCACTAAAGCTGGTTATTATCACGAGGCTGTTATCGGGAGCTTGCTGTATTGATCATCATCACAACAACTTCTACACTTCCTAGAATAGAATCCCTACAGTGCAGAAGGAGGCCGTTTGGCCCATCGAGTCTGCACCCACTACAATCCCACCCAGACCCTAACCTTTCACATTTACCCTGCTAATCCCCTGACACTAGGGTTCATTTATTACGGCCAATCAACCTAACCAGCACATCTTGTGGATGGAAACCGGAGCAAACCCATGCAGACACGGGGAGAATGTGCAGACTCCACGCAGACAGTGACCAAATCCGGGAATCGAACCCACGAGGCAGCAGTGCTAACCATCGTGCCAGCCCAGTGAAAAACTTCACTGGCTGTAAAGTCCTTTGGAATGTCCTTTTCATTTCTCCTCATCTAATTTTGCCCCTCATTGGGGAACAATTTCACACACACAGGGCCAGAATTCCCAGCCGTTCACTCCGGCAGGATTCCTGGACCCTCCAGCAGCGCACCCTCATCCTCGGGTTTCCCGCTGGCATGGGGAGACGTCAATGGGAATTCCAACGGGACTGGAGAATCCCACCATAAGTGTACAACACGCCACCTCCTGCTGCCAGGAAACACATATCTGGGAGGCTGGAGAACCTCACCCTTGGTGTTCCTCAGGCATATCCCTTCCTCATGTACGAGAGCAGACACTGCAGAGGCATCGTAGACAAGGTCCATGTTTTGGTGGGGCTTGCTGGATGGAATGGATGGGCGACCATTCCTGTGCGCAGTACGGGAGTTCCAAACATTGTCCACTGTTCTATGAGTATTAAAGCCCAGTGCAGCACCCGCATTCCCAATGTCACTGACTCACACAAGAAGCTGGAGGAGACCATTCAGCCCCTTGCGTTTTACTTTGCCAATCACCACAATCACTGTGGATTTGGTCTTGGCATCTACTTTCTTGACCATTCCTCACATCCCCTGACTCCTCCCTCATTCAAAAATCCATCCAACTCAACCTGGAATATATTCAGCCGCCATTTCTCTCTGAAGTCAAGACCCTCAAAGATTCTCAGAGAAGAAATTCTCCCTCATCTCCATCCTAAATGGAAAGCCCCTTATTTTTAAACTGTGCCCCCTAGTTCTAGATTCCCCCATGAGAGGGGAAGATGAGGGTCTCAGCATCCCATCTTTTTGACACCTTTGCAGAATCTTCAATAAAAGAGTCTTCAATGAGATCACCTCTCATTCTTCTAAACTCCCAATGAATATAAGCCCAACCTTTCCTCAAAAGACAGCCCCCTTCATCCTAGGATCAGCCTAACAAACCTTGTTTAGAAGAACGTAGAACATAGAACACTACAGCGCAGTACAGGCCCTTCAGCCCTCGATGTTGCACCGACCAACGGAACCAATTTTATGACCCTCTAACTATTCCAATGCTATCCATATGTCTATCCAAGTGGACAGGACACTTGACCCATGAATCCATTCCCAGTCCTTGCTAGTGGATCTGTTTGTCCTCTGTTGGGATAACAACAGAACGATTAGCCTCGACCCCTGATCAGACTGGTCTCCCACTTCTGGCCAATATCCGGCGATACTCGCCCACGAGTTGATGTTGGATGAGTTCAGATTGAGCTCCGTTTTCAGATAATCTACTAACCTGGCTTACACGAGGTATAGCGCAGTGCCAAAGGAATGCTGCACTGCTGACTTTAGGATGAGATGTTAAATTGAGATTCTGCCACACTATTTTGAAGGGGAACAGGGGAGATCTCTAAACCACATCCAAATCAATTATATATTTTCTTAAATAAGGAAACTAAAACTTTATTCTGAGTGTGACTCAGCAATGACCTGTACTGCTGCAACAAGACTTCCTGACTTGTACATTTCATTCCCCTTTGCAATGAAGGCCAACATTCCATTTGCCTTCCGAATTCCTTGCACTCTAACTCCTTGTAGTTCATGTACAAGGACACCCCGATCCCTCTGTATTATTGATGACTGATCATGATGCATTTCATAATCAACTTGCCACTGTCTGTCAACAGGAAGAGTCCTATCCACGTTAATCTGCTAATTGAGATCCAACTAAGTTGGGATCCAACTTGAAGAGAGGCTGAGGGATTCGAGGTTGTTTTCGTTGGAAAGAAGGCGACTAAGAGGAGACCTTATTGAAACATATAAGATGATTAGAGGTTTAGATAGGGTGGACAGTGATAGCCTTTTTCCGAGGATGGAGAAAGCTAGCACGAGGGGACATAGCTTTAAATTAAGGGGTGGTAGTTATAGGACGGATGTCAGAGGTAGGTTCTTTACCCAGAGGGTGGTTAGGGTAAGGAATGCCCTGCCTGCTGCAATTGTAGATGCGCCAAGTTTGGTGGCGTTTAAGAGGTTAGTAGATAAGTTTATGGACGAAAAGGGAATGGTTTAGGTTAGAGGGTCATTGCTTTTTCTTAATTGGTTGGTGCAACATCGAAGGCCGAAGGGCCTGTTCTGCGCTGTAATGTTCTATGTTCTATATTTTCCCTTTTTAAAAACTGATTCCGAGAGCCTTAGTCCCTATATACGTACCCCCTCATCAGCATAGTCAGTGGGCATCTGGATCTGCTTCTTACTTTGCTTGGCGGTGAGTTCCGCGGGCTCCCCGGACATCATTGGTTTCTGGTTCTTAATCCACATCTCATATACCTGCTGCATGTCGTACACTGCATGGAAGACAAGTCAGATATTTGTACACATACAATGACACTCGGAACCTCTTTTTCAGATGCTCAGCTTGAATGGGAGAGGGTTTCCACTGTGGTGCTTACTAAAACAATACTGAGCCGGAGCACTTTTTGCCTCTGAGTCAGTAGGTGGCTGGTTCAACTCCCACTCACACCCCAGTGCAATACCCAAGGGCAGCACCGTGGTTAGCACTGCTGCCTCACAGCTCCACGGACCCCGGGTTCGATTCCCGGCTTGGGGTCACTGTCTATGTGGAGGCTGCACCTTCTCCCCGTGTCTGCATGGGTTTCCCCTGGGTGCTCCGGTTTCCTCCCGCAATCCTAAGATGTGCAGGTTAGGTGTATTGGCCATGCTAAATTGCCCTCTTAGTATCCTGGGATGCGTAAGTTAGAGGGATTAGCAGGGTAAATATGTGATGGGGATAGAGTCTTGGCGGGATTGTTGATGGTGAATGGCTCAATGGGCTGAATGGCCTCCTGCTGTTCTGTAGGGTTTCTATGATTTCTAAGAGAGTACGTCACTGTTGGAGTTGCAGAGTTTTGGGCAAATTTTAATCCAACACCCTCTCAGGAGAGTGCCCATGGGTGGCACAGTGGTTAACACTGCTGCTTCACGGTGTCAGGGACCCAGGTTCAATTCTGGCCTCGGGTAACCATCTGTGTGGAGACTGCACATTCTCTCCATGTCTGTGTGGGTTTCCTCCGGGTTCCTCCCGCAGTTTGAACGACGTTTTGTCAAGTGGATTGGCCAAGCTAAATTGCCCTCTAGTGTCAGGGGACCTGTGGGGTAAATAAATGGGGTTGCAGGAATAAGGCCTAGGTCTATGTTCTATGTGTAATTGTGGATGGCGCAGACTCGATGGGCTGAATGGCCTCCCTCTGCACTGTAGGGAATCTTTGATCCCATGCCACCATTTTGAAGACCTGTCCAATGTTTATCCCTCAGTTAACACCAGCAAAAAGGATTATCTGGCCATTTGTCTCATTGCTGTCTCTGGGAGCTTGCTGTCTCCAAATTGGGGTTCCCACCACTTTGGAGACAGTTCATTGGCTGGAAGGTGTTTTGGGGCTTCAATTGGACATCAGGTGACCACTGCTCCTGGGGCAGAGGCAGCGAGAGTCAGAGGCCTTCAGCAGAGGAAGGGAGAAAATTAGGGAAGGGGGTGGTGGGGTTGGGAGGGAGGGGGAGAGAATTACAAAACGGTTAAATCAGAGCAAATCCACTCACTTTTGGTTTCCTTCATGTACGTCCAGGCATCCAGCTCCTCGGGACTGTGGGCAAATGAGCAGTTTCCGACATACTGGCACTTTTTGCCCTTTGCAACATGTGTGCACAACTGGCAAACAAAGCAGATTGTTTAGTGTAGAGTAATTAACAGCACAATGAATAGACCATCAGATATAGGAGCAGGCCATTCGGCCCACTGACTTCACTTCACCATTCAGTCATAAGAACAAAGAACAAAGAACAACGCAGCACGGGAAACAGGCCCTTCGGCCCAACGAGCCCGCGCTGCCGTCTTAACGTCTTTATGACATAACCATGACCTTAGGCTATGCCTATTGTGAAAGATTCCCATATAGGGACCAATATAGGGACAATTTGTTACCCAATCAGCCTAAGAGCACATTTTTGGGATGTGGGAGGAAACCGGAGCACCCGGAGAAAACCCACGCAACCACGGGGAGAACGCGCAAACTCCCGCAGACACAGGCCCAAATCCATGTGTCAGCACAGCAACAGCGATAGTCTCTGAGCTGTCATGTTGCCCAACAGATGGTCCAGTTTAAGCATACACTAACGACATGAAGCACTAGGCCACTCCTGAAGCAACATCCAAGAGCAGCCCTCGCACGACATGCCGAGTGCATGCACCTTGTTGGTCAAGGTGGACTGAATTGCCTGTGGAAACAAATAAGACAGTAAACATGAGAAAAACTCAGGGATAGACATCCCTGAGACAAAACTAAAAGATATTCTAATACTATTCGGTTGTCCCAAAACTCCTGATATTTAGACAGTCCTACTATATCCCTCTATCCGCAGACCGCTCATGTGGCTGTCCAAGGGACCCTTAAACAACCCTAGCGTGCCTGCTCCCACCACCTTACTCGGTAGTGCATTCCACACCCCACTACCCTTTGTGTGAAAAACTGCCCTCTAATATTCGTCTTATACATAGCCCCCCTCACCCTAAGCCCGTGACCCCTCGTTCTAGAACATAGAACATTACAGCACAGAACAGGCCCTTCGGCCTTCGATGTTGCGCCGACCAATATAAAAAGCAATGACCCTCCAAACTAAACCATTCCCTTCTCTTCCATATACTTATCAACTAACCTCTTAAACGCCACCAAACTTGGCGCATCTACAACTGCTGCAGGCAGGGCATTCCACTCCCTAATCACTCTTTGGGTAAATGGTTCTATCCATTTCTAATGGTGGAAAAAGCTTACCACTCTATCTATTCCCCTCTTAATCTTATATACCTCTAATAGATCCCCTCTTAGCCGACGTCTTTCAAGGGAAAACAACTCCAGTGTGTTTAATCTTTCCTCGTAAGACAGCCTTTCCATACCAGGCAGCGTCCTGGTAAATCTCCTCTGCACTCTCTCCAGGGCCTCTACATCTTTCCGGTAGTACGGCGACCAGAACTGAACGCAGTACTCCAAGTGAGGCCTAACCAACGTTCTATACACCTGCAACATCAGACTCCTATTCTTGTATTCTATACCCCTTCCTATGAAGGCTAACATACCATACGCTTTCTTTATCATCTTTTCCACCTGTACTGACACCTTCAGAGACTTGTGAACCTGCACGCCCAGGTCTCTCTGCGTCTCTATACTCCGGATAGTTTTACCTTTTATCCTATAACTCCCCTCTACATTATTCCGGCCAAAATGCATCACCTCGCATTTATCCGGATTAAATTCCATTTGCCATCTATCTGCCCAATCTACCAGCCTATCTATGTCCTGTTGTATTGCCTGGCACTGCTCCTCAGTACCTGCCAATCCAAGCATCTTAGTGTCATCAGCAAATTTGCTGATCACACCACGTACCCCCTCTTCCAAGTCATTTATATACACCACAAATAGAAGAGGTCCTAGTACTGAGCCCTGTGGCATACCACTAGTGACAGACCTCCAGTTGGAAAAAGAGCCTTCCATTACTACCTGCTGTCTCCTCCTCCCAAGCCAGTTCTCAATCCATCTACATACCTGGCCCTGTATACCATGCGCCTTCACCTTTTCTATCAACCTACCATGAGGAACCTTGTCAAACGCCTTACTGAAATCCATGTAGACGACATCAACAGTTTGTCCTTCATCAACCGTTTTTGTCACCTCTTCAAAAAATTCCACTAGATTCGTAAGGCACGACCTCCCCTTAACGAAGCCATGCTGCGTATCCCTGATCAGATCGCAGCGCTCCAGATGCTCATACATCCTGTCCCTGAGGATCCTCTCCATTAGCTTACCTATAACTGAAGTCAAGCTCACCGGCCTATAGTTCCCTGGGTTATCCCTCTGACCCTTTTTAAACAACGGTACTACATTTGCTATCCTCCAGTCCTCTGGGACCTCACCTGTGTCCAAAGAAGAGACAAAGATTTGCATCAGAGGCCCAGCAATGTCATCTCTCACCTCCCTTAGCAGCCTGAGGTAAATACCATCAGGCCCCGGAGCTTTATAAGTCTTTATGCTACCTAAAAGCCCCAACACTTCTTCCCTCGTAATGATTATTTCCTTTAACGGGTCCTCAAAATCCTCAAAGCCGGCATCAGACATCAGGCCCCTCTCCCGCGTGAATACCGACGCAAAGTATTCATTCAGGATCTCCCCCATTCCCTCAGGCTCTAAGCATAGTTCCCCTCCTCTGTCCCTGAGAGGTCCAATCTTCCCTCTAACCATCCTTTTGCTCCTTACATAGGAGTAAAATGCCTTAGGATTTTCCTTAATCCTACCTGCCAAAGCCATTTCATGGCCCCTTTTTGCCTTTCTGACACCCCTTTTAAGATCCCGTCTACACTCTCTATATTCTTCCAGCGCTGTCTCTGTCCCCAGTTGCCTAGATCTAACGTACGCCTCCCGCTTCTTCCTGACCAAGTCCTCGATATCCCTAGTAACCCACGGTTCTCTAATCCTACCTTTCCCATCCTTCCTCCTTACCGGCACGTGTCTTTCCTGCAAAGATTTTAGTTTTCCCTTGAAAGACTTCCACGTGTACAGCGTCGACCTACCCTCGAGCAGCTTATCCCAGTCGGTATCCTTAAGATCCTGCCTAATCTGGCTATATCTAGCCCTCCCCCAGTTTAACACCCTCCCCTTGGGGCAGGCTTCATCTTTTTCCATTAATACCCTAAAGCAGACAGAGTTGTGGTCACTATTTGACACATGCTCTCCTACTACAACGTCAACCACCTGCCCTGGCTCATTCCCCAGAACCAAATCCAGTATAGCCCCCTCTCTAGTCAGGCTATCCACATACTGCTCCAAGGACCCTTCCAAAACACACTGTACAAATTCCTCCCCGTCCGCACCTTCCGCTCTGGGCACCTTCCAATCTACCCCAGGGAAATTGAAATCTCCCACTACAACCACCCTATTCTTCCTACACTTATCTAAAATGTCCCTGCATATCCCGTCTTCCACGGCCCGCGGGCTGTTGGGCGGTCTGTAGTACACACCCCACATAGTAGCCTCTCCCTTCCTATTCCTCAACTCTACCCATAGCGACTCAATTCCTAAATCATCCATACCACCCTCCCTCTGCACTGCTATGATGTGATCCTTAACTAATAATGCCACTCCCCCTCCTCTCTTCAAACCACCTCTGTCATGCCTAAAACACTTATCATCCTGGAATATTCAATTGCCAGTCCTGCCCCTCCTTTAACCACATCTCAGTCACCACCACCACTTCTAACTTCCTCGTGAACATTATTGCCAATAGGATTCTCATCCCCATTCTCCCATCTTTTCTCCTTAACTCTGGAAGCTAAGGGACAATTTAGCATGGTCAATCCACCTACCCTACACATCTCTGGAAGATGAGGGAAACTTGACATGGCCAATCCACCTGACCTACATATCTTTGGACTGGAGGAGGAAACCAGAGCACCCGGATGAAACCCACACAGACACAAGGAAAACATGCAGACTCTGCACAGTCACCCAAGGCCGGAATCGAACTCGGGTCCCTGGTGCTGCGAGGCTGTGCTGCCCTGTAAACTGTGATTTGGAGATTTCGACTGGGGTGAGCACAGTAAGAAGTATCACAACGTTGTAAACCTCCACGGTAAGCGTGTAACACTGAATAATCATTTTGTTAAAGGAATTCATAAAAGGTTTGCTGCTGGGATTATTTAAATTGGGATACAGGGTAAGAAAAGAAAAACCATTCACGTACAAACACACTGGTATTCAGAAAAATTCTGTCGATCACACAATCTTCTCAGCAGCTGCCATGGTATTATTGTGAAAAAGAGCAGGGGAGTTCTTTCCAGTCTATATTAGCCAACACCAGATAAAAATATTATCGTTTTTTTTAAAGAAATTCATAAAAGGCTTGCTGCTGGGATTAATTAAATTGGGATACAGGGTAACAGAACACAAACCATTCCTGTACAAACACACTGATCACAGGTAGTCAGAAAAACACAAATTCTGTCGATCACACAATCTCCTCAGTGGTTTGCCATGGTATTATTTTGAAAAAGAGCAGAGGAGTTCTTTCCAGTCTATATTAGCCAACACCAGATAAAAATATTATCATACTGGTGTTTGAGGGGGTTCTGCTATTTACAAACGGGATACTTTCCCTATAGCACGACACTGACCACGCTTCCACAATTACTTAACTGTAAATTCCACCCTAAGCTCATTTAAAATCACTCGACAGGCAAATGATGTGTTTTTTCTTTACTCACATCGTACTGCTGTGGGATGTTCCTGCAGGAGGGCAAAGGTCGGATGGCGACCCACTTCTTCCGTTCGTTTGACATCACCAGCATTACTCGCCGCTCCTTGGTCCAGCTGCACGGAAAGGGCAGGATTGTACACCAACAGCAACGGAAAAGGCCGGAAAATTTTGGCAGGTCTGATGGCACCTCGTGGAGGGAGAAAGAAACAGAGCCAACGTCTCGGGTTGACGCTTTAGCCCCGTTTTTCTCTCTCCTCAGATGCTGGCAGACCTGCTGAGATTTCCCAGCGTTCACTATCTATGCTCCAGGATTCCGGCATCCGCACTATTCTGGTTTTGGTTTACCACCGTACAGCACTCCAGGCGCCACCTCATTTTAGGAAGAATGTGACAACTTTGGAAGGGATACTTAATGAGGTGTAATAGAATGGCTTCCAGGGTGATTAAAAACCCACAAGCATGGTAGCACAGTGGTTAGCACTGCTGCTTCACAGCTCCAGGGTCCTGGGTTTGATTCCTGGCTCGGGTCACTGTGAAATTTGCACATTCTCCTTGTGTCTGCATGGGTTTCCTCCAAGTGCTCTGGTTTCCTCCCACAGTTCAAAGATGTGTGGGTTAGGTTGATTGGCCATGCTCAAATTGCCCCTTAGTGTCCTGAGATGCGTAGGTTAGAGGGATTAGTGGGTATAATATGTAGGGATATAGGGGTAGGGCCTGGGTGGGATTGTGTTTGGTGCAGACTCGATGGGCCAAAGGATCTCGTTCTGCACTGTAGGGTTCTATGATTCTGTGAGAACTAGCATTATTTGACTCCGTGGAGGCTTTGGAGAGAGTGCAGAGAAGTTTCAACAGGATGTTGCCTGGTATGGAGGGTATTAGCTATGAAAATAAACTGGGATTGCTCTCCCTGGAAAAATGGAGGCTGAGGGGCGACCTGATAGAAGTTTATAAAATGATGAGGGTTATGGGTAGGGTGAACAGTTGGAAGCTTTTTCCTGGGGCAGAAATGACAATTACAAGGGGCACAAGTTCAAGATAAAGCAGGGGAATGTTCAGTGGTGATAAGTGGCGGAGGTGTTTTTTTTACACAGAGAGTAGGGGGAGCCTGAAATGCACTGCCAAGTGAGATTGAGGCAGTAACGTTAGCCACATTTAAGACTTATCTTGATAGGCACATTAACAGGTGGGGAATAGAGGGATATAAATGGTTGATTTATCATACAATCATAGAACCCTAGAGAAAGAGGACCTTCGGCCCATCGAGTCTGCACTGAACACAATCCCACCAAGGCCCTACCCCCATATAACCCCACATATTATACCCACTAACCTACGCATCCCTGGACACTACGGGGCAATCTCTTAGCATGGCCAATCAACCTAACCTGCACACCTTTGGACTGTGGAAGGAACCGGAGTAAACCCATGCAGACACGAGGAGAATGTGCAAACTCCACACAGACAGTGACCCGAGCCGGGAATCGAACCCAGGATCCTGGAGCTGTGAAGCAGCAGTGCTAACCCACTGTGCTGTTTAGATAGGGCAACTTGGTCGATGCAGGTTTGGAGGGCCAAAGGATGGGTTCCTGCACTGTACTGTTCTTTATTCCACTCGACAAGATGATGGCAGATCGGATTGTGCCCTTTACACCACTCTCCTGTCAACCCCTGTCGCCAAGTAATTCCTTGCCAATTAAAAATCTGCCTAAGTCAACCTTGAACATATTCCAATAACCCGGCCTATACTGCTCTCTCCGTAACAGAATTCCACAACCTTCAGAGAAAAATATCTCCTTACCTTCATCTTAAATGGAAGACCCCCCCTTATTTTTTTAAACTGGGTCCCCGAGTTCATTTTAAATTCTTTCATGGAATGTGGGTGACACTGGCGAGACCAGCTTTTGTTGTCCGTTGCTAATTGCTCTTGGACTGAGCAATCTGAGTAATGTTTCAGAGGGCAATTAAAAATCAAACATATTGGAGTCACATAGAATCCTTACAGTGCAGAAGGCCATTCAGCCCATCGAATCTGTACCAACCACAATCCCACCCAGGCCCTATTCCCATAGCCCCACATATTTACCCTAGTAATCCCCCTGACACTAGACGACAAGTTAGCACAGCCAATCAGCCTAACCCGCCCATCTTTGGACCGTGGGAGGAAACTGCAGCACCAGAGGAAACCCATGCAGACACGGGGAGAACATGCAAACTTCACATGGACAAATGACCTGAAGCTGGAATCGAACCCGGGCCTCTGGTGCTGTGAGGCAGCAGTGCTAACCATCGTGCCACCCATGCAGGCCAGACTGGGTAAGCAGGGCAGATTTCCTTCCCCAAAGGGGCATTAGTGAACCAGATGGATTTTTACCACAATAGAACATAGAACATTACAATGCAGAACAGGCCCTTCAGCCTTCGATGTTGCGCCGACCAATTATGAAAAAAAAAGCAATGACCCTCCAAACTAAACCATTCCCTTCTCTTCCGTAAACTTATCAACTAACCTCTTAAACGCCACCAAACCTGGCGCATCTACAACTGCTGCAGGCAGGGCATTCCACTCCCGAACCACCCTTTGGGTAAAGAACCTGCCTCTGATATCCGTCCTATAACTATCACCCCTTAATTTAAAGCTGTGTCCCCTCGTGCTAGCTTTCTCCATCCTAGGAAAAAGGCTATCACTGTCCACCCTATCTAAACCTCTAATCATCTTATATGTTTCAATAAGGTCTCCTCTTAGCCGCCTCCTTTCTAACGAAAACAACCTCAAATCCCTCAGCCTCTCCTCATAAGACCTGCCCTCCATACCAGGCAACATTGAAAACTGGCACCCAGGTTGATAAAGTTGTTAAGAAGGCACACGGTGTGTTAGCTTTTATTGGTAGGAGGGATTGAATTTAGGAGCTGTGAGGTTATGTTACAACTGTACAAAACTCTGGTGCGGCTGAACTTGGAGTATTGCGTACAGTTCTGGTCGCCGCATTATAAGAAAGATGTGGAAGCATTGGAAAGGGTGCAGAGGAGGTTTACCAGGATGTTGCCTGGTATGGTGGGAAGGCCTTATGAGGAAAGGCTGAGGGACCTGAGGTTATTTTCATTAGAGAGAAGAAGGTTACGCGGTGACCTAATTGAGGCGTATAAGATGATCAAAGGACTGGATAGGATGGATAGTGAGAGCCTTTTTCCTCGGATGGTGATGACCAACACAAGGAGACATAACTTTAAAATAAGAGGTGGTAGTTATAGAACGGATGTCAGAGGCAGGTTCTTTACACAGAGGGTGGTGAGGGCGTGGAATGCCCTGCCTGCAGCAGTTGTGGACTCGCCTACTTTGGGGGCATTCAAGTGGTCGGTGGATAGGCATATGGATGATACTGGAATAGTTTAGGTTAGAGGGTCCACTGGCCGGCGCAACATTGAGGGCCGAAGGGCCTGTACTGCGCTGTAATGTTCTATGTCTATGTCTACATCCTGGTAAACCTCCTCTGTACCCTCTCCAATGCCTCCACATCTTTCTTATAATGTGGGGACCAGAACTGCACACAATACTCCAAGTGCGGCCGCACTAGAGTTTTGTACAGTTGCAACATGACGTTGCGGCTCCTAAATTCAATCCCCCTACCAATAAAAGCTAAGACTCCATATGCCTTCTTAACAACCTTATCGACTTGACTGCCTACTTTCAGGGATCTATGCACATATACACCAAGATCCCTCTGTTCATCAACACTATTAAGAATCCTACCATTAGCCCTATACTCTACACATTTATTATTCCTGCCAAAGTGCATTACCTCACACTTTTCCACATTAAACTCCATTTGCCACCTCTCGGCCCAGCTCTGCAACTTGTCCAAGTCCCTCTGCAAACTATAACACCCCTCTTCACTATCTACCACTCCACCGACTTTAGTGTCATCTGCAAATTTACTAATCCATCCTTCAATACCCTCATCCAGATCATTTATAAAAATTACAAACAGCAGGGGCCCCAAAACAGACCCCTGAGGTACACCACTTGTAACCGAACTCCACGATGAATATCTCCCATCAACCACCACCCTCTGTCTTCTATCTGCTAGCCAATTCCTAATCCAATTAGCTAAATCACCCTCTATCCCATACATCTGCATTTTCTGCAGAAGCCTTCCATGGGCCACTTTATCGAACGCCTTACTAAAGTCCATATATACCACATCAACTGCCTTACCCCCATCCACCTCTTTGGTCACTTTTTCAAAAAACTCAATAAGGTTAGTAAGGCACGACCTACCCTTCACAAAACCATGCTGACTATCCCCAATCAATTCATTTCTCTCTAAATAACTATAAATCCTATCCCTAATAATTCTCTCCAATACTTTGCCCACAACAGAAGTAAGACTCACTGGCCTATAATTCCCTGGAAAGTCTCTCTTCCCCTTCTTGAACAATGGGACCACATTCGCTATCCTCCAGTCTTCCGGAACCATACCCGTAACCAACGACGACCTGAAGATCAGAGCCAGAGGCTCTGCAATCGCCTCTCTTGCCTCCCAGAGAATCCTAGGGTAAATCCCGTCCGGCCCAGGGGACTTATCTAACTTCAAACCCTCAAGAATATCTAGCACATCCTCCCTATCTACTTCAATACTTTCCAGTTTGCAACCCTGTACCTCAGTGTTCTCCACAACTACATTTACATCTCCCTGCGTGAATACCGAAGAGAAATATTTATTCAGTGCCTCTCCAATCTCTTCAGGCTCCACGCACAACTTCCCACTGCTGTCTATGACTGGCCCTAATCTTGCCCTAACCAATCTTCTATTCTTAACATATCTAAAGAAAGCTTTAGGATTCTCCTTGATCCTATCAGCCAAAGTCTTCTCGTGTCCCCTTTTAGCTCTCCTCAACTCACTCTTTAGCTCCCTCCTGGCTAATCTATAGCTATCCATTGCACTAACTGAGCCTTCAAGCCTCATCCTGACATAAGCCTCCTTTTTCCTTTTAACCAGCGAATTAACTTTTTTCGTACACCATGGCTCCCTTACTCGACCATTTCCTCCTTGCCTGACAGGGACATACTTATCAAGGACTCGCAGCAGCTGCTCCTTGAATAAGCTCCACATTCCAGATGTTCCCAGTCCCTGTAGTTTCCTAGTCCAATCTATGCACCCTAATTCTCTCCTGATGGCCTCATAATTACCCTTCCCCCAGCTATAACTACTGCCCCCAGCTTCATGCCTATCCCTATCCATCACTAAGGTGAAC
The DNA here is from genome assembly GCA_024679065.1 of Sphyrna mokarran. NCBI lineage: Eukaryota > Metazoa > Chordata > Chondrichthyes > Carcharhiniformes > Carcharhinidae > Sphyrna > Sphyrna mokarran. The sequence goes on from JAGIQG010000034.1 coordinate 3,702,118, forward strand.
GTAACCGAATTGTGGTCACTATCACCAAAATGTTCACTAACTTCCAAGCCTAACACCTGGTCTGGCTCATTGCCCAGCACCAAATCCAATGTAGCCTCACTCCTAGTTGGCCTATCTACATACTGAGTCAAAAAACCTTCCTGCACACTTTGTACAAAAACTGACCCCTCTAACGAGCTAGAGCTATAGCTATTCCAATCAATATTAGTAAAGTTAAAGTCCCCCATAACAATTACCCTATTACTTTCACTCCTGTCCAGGATCGACTTTGCAATCCTTTCCTCTACCTCTCTAGAACTTTTAGGAGGTCTATAAAAGACTCCCAACAGGTTGACCTCTCCTCTCCTGTTTCTAATCTCAGCCCATACTACCTCAACAGACAAGTCCTCATCAAACTTCTTTTCTGTCACTGTGATACAGTCTTTGACTAATAATGCCACTCCTCCCCACCTTCTACCTCCTTCTCTACTCCGACTGAAGCAGTTGAATCCTGGAACCTGCAACAACGATTCCTGTCCCTGCTCTACCCACGTCTTTGAAATGGCCACAACATTGAAGTTCCAGGTACTGGTCCAAGCTGCAAGTTCCTCCACCTTATTGCGAATACTTCTTGCATTAAAGTATACGCATTTCAAACCATGCCCTACTCCACCCATACGCTGCTGTGTTTTACAGTTCTCCTCTATGACCCCCCTATTCTCGTCCCTCTTAGCACCCCAACTACTCAGGATCCCACCCCCCCTCTGAATCAGTTTAAAGCCCCCTGCATAGCCTTTGCAAATTTTCCTCCCAAGATATTGGTTCCCCTCTGGTTTAGGTGTAGACCATCTCTCTTGTAGAAGTCCCACCTATCGCAGAATGAGTCCCAGTTGTTCAGGAACCTGAACCCCTCCCTCCTGCACCATCCCCTCAGCCACGAGTTCAAACATTTCCTCTCTCTGTTCTTCTCTAAACTATCCCGTGGCACAGGCAAGAGTCCAGAGATAACCACTCCGCCAGTTTTGGCCCTAAGCTTCTACCCCAACTCCATAAATTTCTGTTTAATATCCCCTTCCCTTGTCCTACCTATATCATGTATCCCGACATGAACTATGACTTGGGGCTGACTCCCCTCTCCCTTAAGAATCTTAAAAACCCGCTCTGCGACATCCTGGACCCCAGCCCCTGGGAGGCAACACACCAGCCCTGAGTCCCTTTTATTACTATTTACTCTCCTATCTGTCCCCCTAACTATGGAGTCCCCAATTACCAGGCCCAATCTCTTATTCCCCCTACCCACCTGAGCATTCTCAGCAGGCTCACCCCCAGAGACCTGCTCCCTTTGGTCATCTCCAGTTGATTCTTCCTCAACTGTAGCCTCCAAGACAGAAAACTTGTTTTGGAGGGGAACAGCCCCAGGGGATTGTCTACCCGATTGCTTCTTACCCCTCCTCCTAATAGTTACCCACGAATCTCTTTTAGGAGTGACTATCTCTTTGTAACTCCTGCCAATATCCTCCTCAACCTCCCGAATTATCCTGAGTTCCTCTAATTCCAGCTCCAGCTCCTTAACACAATCCTCAAGGAGCTGCAAATGGGCACACTTCCTGCAGGTATAATCAGCAGGAACACTACTGGTGTCCCTCACCTCATACATACCGCAGGAGGTGCAACGTACTGCCTGCACTGCCATCTCTGATACTGGTTATCATTGATAATGATAATAGTTATCATTAGCCTCTTAATTCCAGATTTTTACTGTGTTTAAAATTCACCATCTGGCACGGCGGGATTTGAATCCGGGTCAGCACAGCATTACTCTGGGTAATAGTCCAGTGACAATACCACTCCCCCACTGCCTCTTCCACAAAGGGAACATCCCCTCAGCATTGACTCTGTCAAACCCCCCTTCAGAACATTCCTTATTTCACTAACATCACCTCCCAGTCTTAAACCTCCAGTGAGCTGAGGGATTGCATTCCCCGGAACACGGTGAGTTGATTAAATATTTCCCCTGGTAGGGGAAAGGGGGAAACCATCTCCACTGATCAGGCCAAACCTAGGTAGTTAATCAAAGTGTTAGAGCAAGGAATGAAATTTTTTTTTTAGTTATTAGTATTCCCCTGCTTTATCTTGAACTTGTGCCCCTTGTAATTGTCATTAGGCTCACATTAACACTGCAATGAAGTTACTGTAAAAATCACAATTGTCCGGCGCCTGTTTGGACACACTGAGGGAGAATTTAGCATAGTCACGAGAGACAGAGAGACAGGAGCGGTGAGTGAGAGAGAGAGAGAGAGAGTGTGGGAATGAAGTGAGCGCGAGTGGGAGTGTGTGTGTGAGAGAGAGAGGGTTAAAGCAAGAGAGAAAGAGAGGGAGAGAGAGAGAGAGAGAGAGTGGGAACAAAAGAGAGAGAGAGAGGGTGGGTGACAGAAAGGGAGGGTGGGAGCAAGAGAGACAGAGAAAGGGTGGGAGCGAGAGGGAGGGTGGGCAAGACCTTAGAAGGAAGAGACTACACATGGAAGATACAAAGGTGATTAAAGATTTGAGAGAGAGGGTGAAGATATTGAGAAAGATGCTGAGAAAAGGCTGAGTGGGGAATGGAGGAGAGTTATTAGTACATTCCGAACAGACATTGCTTTAATCCTGACACCAGTAATTCCACCTGTCCCAGAGGCACATTTCCCTATGGCTGCTCTGAATGTGCGCAGAATTCCAGCCATCTTTCCATCCAGTCCCCCATCAGGAACTATCTTGCTCCTGTTCCCCCTCCAGCTATTGCACGAAGTAAGAGAAAGTGCACTGACCCGTGACGGATTTTGGCACTGCAGTACTTGAGGCTCTTGTCTGCTTCGACCACTTGCCCGTTCCTCCAGCACTGGCTACAAACAAACTTCATTTTCATCCCCAGCGAAGGCACCTTGCCAGCTCCGGATAGGACCTCAACCAATCAGAACACAGAACCATCAGTACCAATTCGCCGTATCAAAAATACAGTCGGAATATCTCCAACTTCGGAGCAGGAAGGTTCAGGCTTTCCTCCCCGGCCTCCTGGCTCAGCCAGGGAAATGTTTTAAAGTTTATTAGTGTCACAAGTAAGGCTTACATTTAAATTGCAATGAAGTTACTGTGAAAATCCCCTCGTTGTCACACTCCAGTGCCCATTCGGATTACACTGAGGGAGAATTTAGCATGGCCAACGCACCCTAACCAGCACGTCTTTCGAACTGTGGAAGGAAACCAGAGCACCCGGAGGAAACCCACACAGACACAGGGAGAATGTGCTGATTCCGCACAAGACAGTGACCCGAGCTGAGAATCGAACCCAGGCCCCTGGTGCTGAGAGGCAGCAGTGCTAACCACTGTGCCACCTAAATGTTGTCCCACTAATAAGAAGCAGGATCAATCCAATCCCATCAATAACCACTCCAATAGCTTCCTCTCAATCATCAGCAAAACAATGGAAAGTGTTGTCTTCACTGAAAGTGGCAACACACGTGGAGAAGATAGTCAAGAAGGCATACGGCATGCTTGCCTTGTCTGGCTGGGGCACTGAGTTTAAAAATTGGCAAGTCATGTTGCAGCTTTATACAACCTTAGTTAGGCTCCACTTGGAATACAGTGTTCAATTCTGGTCGCCACACTACCAGAAGGATGTGGAGGCTTTGGAGAGGGTACAGAAAAGATTTACCAGGATGTTGCCTGGTTACGGAGGGCATTAGCTATGAGGAGAGGTTGGAGAAACTTGGTTTGTTCTCACTGGAATGACAGAGGCGATCGGATAGAAGACAGAAACAAGATGGAATTGAACCATCTCCTCTTGATATTCAGTGACACTATCATTGCTGAATCCCCCATAAACAACATCATGTGGGGTTACTACACGTAATCCCATGATCAAAAACTGAACTGGACCCAGCCATTTAAACACTCTGGCTACAAGAGCAGGTCAGAGGCTGGGAATTGTGAGGTAAGTAACTCAACCCTCGACTCCCTGTCCATCATCTACAAGACACTAGTCAGGACTGTGATGAGATATTCTCCAATTGCCTGGATGAGTGTGGCCCCAAGAACAATCAAGAAACTCGACACCACCTAAGGCAAAGCGGTCTGTTTGACTGAGACCCCATCCACCTGAATGTTCACTCCCTCCACCCCGAACGCACAGTGATCTACAAGATGCACTGCAGCAACTCATCAAGGCTCCTTCAACAGTATCTTTCAAACCTGCGACCTCTACTATCTAGAAGGAATATGGCAGAGCATAGAGATGCCATCACCTGAAGGTTCCCCTCCAAACCACAACCACCCTGACTTGGAAATATATTACCATTCTTCACCTTCCCTCGGTCAAAATTCTGAAAATCCCTCTCTAACAGCACTGTGGGTGTACCTACACCACATGGACTGCAGCCAGTTCAACGCAACAGCTCACCACCATCTTTTCAAAGGGCAATTAGAGGTGGGCAATAAATATTAGCCCAACCAGTGATGCCCACATCCCATGAATGGGAAAAAAGATTGCAGCAACTGGTTTAATACCTCTACAGTGGCCTAGGTACGAGAATATAGAACATAGAGAACATAGAACATTACAGCACAGAACAGGCCCTTCGGCCTTCGATGTTGCGCCGACCAATATAAAAAGCAATGACCCTCCAAACTAAACCATTCCCTTCTCTTCCATATACTTATCAACTAACCTCTTAAACGCCACCAAACTTGGCGCATCTACAACTGCGCAGGCAGGGCATTCCACTCCCTAACCACCCTTTGGGTAAAGAACCTACCTCTGATATCCGTCCTATAACTATCACCCCTTAATTTAAAGCTGTGTCCCCTCGTGCTAGCTTTCTCCATCCTAGGAAAAAGGCTATCACTGTCCACCCTATCTAAACCTCTAATCATCTTATATGTTTCGATTAGGTCCCCTCTTAGCCGCCTCCTTTCTAACGAAAACAACCTCAAATCCCTCAGCCTCTCTTCATAAGACCTGCCCTCCATACCAGGCAACATCCTGGTAAACCTCCTCTGTACCCTCTCCAATGCCTCCACATCTTTCTTATAATGCGGGGACCAGAACTGCACACAATACTCCAAGTGCGGCCGCACTAGAGTTTTGTACAGTTGCAACATGACGTTGCGGCTCCGAAATTCAATCCCCCTACCAATAAAAGCTAAGACTCCATATGCCTTCTTAACAACCTTATCGACTTGACTGCCTACTTTCAGGGATCTATGCACATATACACCAAGATCCCTCTGTTCATCAACACTATTAAGAATCCTACCATTAGCCCTATACTCTACACATTTATTATTCCTGCCAAAGTGCATTACCTCACACTTTTCCACATTAAACTCCATTTGCCACCTCTCGGCCCAGCTCTGCAGCTTGTCCAAGTCACTCTGCAAACTATAACACCCCTCTTCACTATCTACCACTCCACCGACTTTAGTGTCATCTGCAAATTTACTAATCCATCCTTCAATACCCTCATCCAGATCATTTATAAAAATTACAAACAGCAGGGGCCCCAAAACAGACCCCTGAGGTACACCACTTGTCACCGAACTCCAAGATGAATATCTCCCATCAACCACCACCCTCTGTCTTCTATCTGCTAGCCAATTCCTAACCCAATTAGCTAAATCACCCTCTATCCCATACATCTGCATTTTCTGCAGAAGTCTTCCATGGGCCACCTTATCAAACGCCTTACTAAAGTCCATATATACCACATCAACCGCCTTACCCCCATCCACCTCTTTAGTCACTTTTTCAAAAAACTCAATGAGGTTAGTAAGGCACGACCTACCCTTCACAAAACCATGCTGACTATCCCCAATCAATTCATTTCTCTCTAAATAACTATAAATCCTATCCCTAATAATTCTCTCCAATACTTTGCCCACAACAGAAGTAAGACTCACTGGCCTATAATTCCCTGGAAGGTCTCTCTTCCCCTTCTTGAACAATGGGAACACATTCGCTATCCTCCAGTCCTCCGGAACCACACCTGTAACCAACGACGATCTGAAGATCAGAGCCAGAGGCTCTGCAATCGCCTCTCTTGCCCCCAGCTATAACTACTGCCCCCAGCTTCATGCCTATCCCTATCCATCACTAAGGTGAACGTAACCGAATTGTGGTCACTATCACCAAAATGTTCACTAACTTCCAAGCCTAACACCTGGTCTGGCTCATTGCCCAGCACCAAATCCAATGTAGCCTCACCTCTAGTTGGCCTATCTACATACTGAGTCAAAAAACCTTCCTGCACACTTTGTACAAAAACTGACCCCTCTAACGAGCTAGAGCTATAGCTATTCCAATCAATATTAGTAAAGTTAAAGTCCCCCATAACAATTACCCTATTACTTTCACTCCTGTCCAGGATTGACTTTGCAATCCTTTCCTCTACCTCTCTAGAACTTTTAGGAGGTCTATAAAAGACTCCCAACAGGGTGACCTCTCCTCTCCTGTTTCTAATCTCAGCCCATACTACCTCAACAGACAAGTCCTCATCAAACTTCTTTTCTGTCACTGTGATACAGTCTTTGACTAATAATGCCACTCCTCCCCCCCTTCTACCTCCTTCTCTACTCCGACTAAAGCATTTGAACCCCGGAACCTGCAACATCCATTCCTGTCCCTGCTCTACCCAAGTCTCTGAAATGGCCACAACATCGAAGTTCCAGGTACTGGTCCAAGCTGCAAGTTCCTCCACCTTATTGCAAATACTTCTTGCATTAAAGTATACGCATTTCAAACCATGCCCTACCCCACCCGTACGCTGCTGTGTTTTACAGCTTTCCTCTATGACCCCCTTACTCTCATCCCTCTTAGCACCCCAACTACTTAGGATCCCACCCCCCCCGAATCAGTTTAAAGCCCCCTGCATAGCCTTAGCAAATTTTCCCCCCAAGATATTAGTTCCCCTCTGGTTCAGGTGTAGACCATCTCTCTTGTAGAGGTCCCACCTATCCCAGAATGAGTCCCAATTGTTCAGGAACCTGAACCCCTCCCTCCTGCACTATCCCCGCAGCCACGAGTTCAAACATTCCCTCTCTCTGTTCTTGTCTAAACTATCCCTTGGCACAGGCAAGAGTCCAGAGATAACCACTCCGCCAGTTTTGGCCCTAAGCTTCCACCCCAACTCCATAAATTTCTGTTTAATATCCCCTTCCCTTGTCCTACCTATATCATGTGTCCCTACGTGAAGTATGACTTGGGGCTGACTCCCCTCTCCCTTAAGAATCTTAAAAACCCGCTCTGCGACATCCTGGACCCCAGCCCCTGGGAGGCAACACACCAGCCCTGAGTCCCTTTTATTACTATTTACTCTCCTATCTGTCCCGCTAACTATGGAGTCTCCAATTACCAGGCCCAATCTCTTATTCCCCCTACCCACCTGAGCATTCTCAGCAGGCTCACCCCCAGAGACCTGCTCCTTTGGCCATCTCCAGTTGATTCTTCCTCAACTGTAGCCTCCAAGACAGAAAATTTGTTTTGGAGGGGAACAGCCCCAGGGGATTGTCTACCCAATTGCTTCTTACCCCTCTTAGAACATAGAACATAGAACATTACAGCACAGAACAGGCCCTTCGGCCTTCGATGTTGTGCCGACCAAAATAAAAAGCAATGCCCCTCCAAACTAAACCATTCCCTTCTCTTCCATATACTTATCAACTAACCTCTTAAACGCCACCAAACTTGGCGCATCTACAACAGCTGCAGGCAGGGCATTCCACTCCCTAATCACTCTTTGAGTAAAGAACCTACCTCTGATATCCGTCCTATAACTCATACCCCTTAATTTAAAGCTGTGTCCCCTCGTGCTAGCTTTCTCCATCCTAGGAAAAAGGCTATCACTGTCCAAAAAAGGCTATCACTGTCCAAAAGGCTATCTTCCTAATAGTTACCCAAGAATCACTTTTAGGAGTGACTATCTCTTTGTAACTCCTGCCAATATCCTCCTCAACCTCCCAAATTACCCTGAGTTCCTCTAATTCCAGCTCCAGCTCCTTAACACGATCCTCAAGGAGCTGCAAATGGGCACACTTCCTGCAGGTGTAATCAGCAGGAACACTACTGGTGTCCTTCACCTCGTACATACCTCACCTCGTACATACCTCGTACATACCTCGCATGGTGTTACAGTGGCTAGCACTACTACTACTACTACATACTACTGGTGCCCCTCACCTCGTACATACCACAGGAGGTGCAACGTACTGCCTGCACTGCCATCCCTGATACTTTAATTTCCAGGTATATGGCACTAACATACCAGCTCCTGCTACAGCTTGTGGTCTATTCCACGAAGCAATAGTTTAAAAAAGAAACACGCTAGAGACTTAAATGTGTGTGTGAAACATGTGAGGCATTTGTGTGTGAGGTGTGAGTGAGTCTAAGAATGAGGTGTGTGTGTGTGTATACATGTGTGTGTGTATGTGTGTGTGTGCGCGCGCCCTCACGTTTGTGTGTGTGTGAGAGAATGAGGTGTGTGTGTTTGTGTCAGGTATGTATGCATGTGCGTCTGAGAGTATGTGTGTGTGTGTGTGTGTGTGCAAGCGTGTGTGTGGAGTGTGTGTGTATGTATGTGCGAGTATGTGTATATGTGTATGGAGTGTGTGTGTATGTGAGTGAGTGTATGTGTGTGTGTGTGTGTGTGTGTCTGTATGTGTGGTGCACTAGTATATTTTTACTCAAAGAGTAAAGTTTACTTTAAGAGAAAAAAATTAAAGTAACATAAAATAAAGAATTGTCAATATGGATTTCAAAAGGAAAAGCCACTCTTGACCAAACTTAGTGAATTCTTTGAAAAAGTCAAGAAAAGGCAGCTAAAAATATAAAGGCTGGAATCGTCCCAAAAAATTCCAAGTCTGAAAATGGGAGTGTTCCTCGCTGGTGTTTTGAAGGCGATCAGCACTGCAGCAGCTGGGAGTTTTGCTGGGGGGAGGGGAGGGGAGGGTGGGGGTGGCAATGTGGAGCCCAAGTGAGCCCCTCTTTCCACTGCCTTGATCCCAAGATCTGGAATTCCATCCCTAAACCTCTCCAACTCTTTCGCCTTCTTTACGATGCTCCTTAAAGCTACTTCTGTGACTAACGTGTCTCACTATCTTGTTACGTGGCTTGCTGTCACATTCTGTTCAGTGACATGTCTGTAAGAGCCTTGGGACAACGTAACCAACACAAGCTGTTACTGGCACGGAGAAACTGGCTATGAAAGGCACAGGCAGCATGGTGGCACAGTGGGTTAGCACTGATGCCTACAGTGCCAGGGATCCGGGTTCGATTCCCGGCTTGGGTCACTGTCTGTGCGGAGTCTGCACATTCTCCTCGTGTCTGTGTGGGTTTCCTCCGGTGCTCTGGTTTCCTCCCACAGTCTGAAAGACGTGCTGGTTAGGGTGCATTGCCCGTACTAAATTCTCCCTCAGTGTATGCGGACAGGCACCGTGATGACTAGGAGATTTTCATAGCAACTTCACCGCAGTGTTAATGTAAACCTACTTATGGCACTAATAAATAAACATTTTTAAAAACTTTAAATGATTCTCGCCCCTCACCCTCGATTCTGGCTGCAACGTACCTGTGCTCTGTTTGTGCTTGCTTCCACACTCGAGCAGTGCCTCATGGACTCCTGCACAATCTCTTCGTGTGTGATCCCTGCAAGATACAAAGAGGACAACGCAATGTGTGGGGGAGGCTGGAGTCACTACAAAGCAGATACCGGGAATGTGAAATAAAAACAGAAAGTGGTCAGCGACTCGAAACGCTAACTCTGTTCCACTCTGCAAGGTGCTGCCTGATCTGCTGAGCACGTCCAGCGCTCTCTGCTTCTATCTCACTGCAATTCCACCTGGAATGTTGAAGTTTCATTGGCTGGAAGGAGGCTGCGTGCATGCTGACAGTCCTCTGACACTTCAGTGGCGCACTAATGATCTGTGCAGACTGCAATTTCAAAATATGGATCTAATAGAAAACTCAGGAGCATTGTGAATGGGATGGGTTGTTGGGGGTTGGGAGACAGAGAGAGAGAGAGAGAAAGAAGACAGTGTAGAGCTGCAGGAGTACGTTTGATAGAGATGTTCAAAATCAAGAGGGAGCTGGACAGAATAGATCGGCAGAAACTCATAAAAGGATCGAGAATGAGAGGGCACAGATTTAAAGCGATTTACAAAAGAAGCAAAATGATGTGAGAATAAAGTTTTTTGCGTAATGAGTGGTGGGGGTCTGGAATGTGCTGCCTGTGAGCGAGAGTGAAGTTTATTTATTAGTTACAAGTAGGCTTACGTTAACACTGCAGTGAAGTTACTGTGAAAATCCCTTAATTGTCTGTTCGGGTGTATAAGAACATAAGAGCAGGAGTGGGCCATCCAGCCCCTCGAGCCTGCCCCACCATTCAATAAGATCAAGGCTGATCTGCAGGTTCAGTACCACTTTCCCACTTTTTCCCTGTAACTTTTAATTCCCTTGTCAATCAAAAATCTATCCACTCGTCACTTAAATATATTCAGTGAGGAAGCCTCCACCACTTCATCAGGCAGAGAATTCCTAAGATTCACCACCCTCTGCGTGAAGAAATCCCTCCTCAACTCTGATCTGAACCGCACCCCCTCCCTAAAATCTTGAGGCTGTGCCCTCGAGTTCTGCTATCTTTGCTAAGCCAGAAGAGTCTCTCAACCTCTACCCTATCCATCCCCTTCATTATCTTATACATCTCTATAAGATCCCCTCTCAGCCTTCTAAACTCCAGAGAGTACAAACCTAGCCTATTCAGTCTCTCCTCATAATCCAATGCCCTCATCTCTGGTATCAGCCAAGTGAACCTATAGTTTACAGAGTGACTTGGACAAGTTGCAGAGCTGGGCCGAGAGGTGGCAAATGGAGTTTAATGTGGAAAAGTGTGAGGTAATGCACTTTGGCAGGAACAATAAATGTGTAGAGTATAGGGCTAATGGTAGGGCTCTTAATAGTGTTGAGGAACAGAAGGATCTTGGTGTATGTGTCAATAGATCCCTGAAAGTAGGCAGTCAAGTGGATAAAGTTGTTAAGAAGGCATATGGAGTCTTAGCTTTTATTGGTAGGGGGATTGAATTTAGGAGCCGCAGCATCATGTTGCAACTGTACAAAACTCTAGTGCGGCCGCACTTGGAGTATTGTGTGCAGTTCTGGTCCCCACATTATAAGAAAGATGTGGAGGCATTGGAGAGGGTACAGAGGAGGTTTACCAGGATGTTGCCTGGTATGGAGGGCAGGTCCTATGAAGAGAGGTTGAAGGATTTGAGGTTGTTTTCGTTAGAAAGGAGGCGGCTAAGAGGGGATCTTATTGAAGCATATAAGATGATTAGAGGTTTAGATAGGGTGGACAGTGATAGCCTTTTTCCTAGATGGAGAAAGCTAGCACGAGGGGACACAGCTTTAAATTAAGGGGTATGAGTTATAGGACGGATATCAGAGGTAGGTTCTTTACTCAAAGAGTGATTAGGGAGTGGAATGCCCTGCCTGCAGCTGTTGTAGATGCGCCAAGTTTGGTGGCGTTTAAGAGGTTAATTGATAAGTATATGGAAGAGAAGGGAATGGTTTAGTTTGGAGGGGCATTGCTTTTTATTTTGGTCGGCACAACATCGAAGGCCGAAGGGCCTGTTCTGTGCTGTAATGTTCTATGTTCTAACCTCCTCTGCACTCCCTCCAAGGCCAATATATCCTTCCTCGAATGCAGAGACCAAAACTGCACACAGTACTCCAGCTGCAGCCTCACCAGTACCCTATACAGCTGCAACAGAACCTCCCTACTTTTATATTCTATCCCCCTCGCTAAAAAGGCCAACGTTGCATTCGCCTTTTTGATCACCTGCTGTACCTGCAGACTGTGTTTTTGCGATTCGTGCACAAGGACCCCCAGGTCCCTCTGCACTGTCGCATGCTGCAGCTTTTCGCCATTTAAATAATAATCTTTCCGACCGTTATTCCTACCAAAGTGGATAACCTCACACTTGCTAACATTATACTCCATCTGCCAGATCCTCGCCCACTCACTCAACCTATCCAGATCCCTCTGCAGGCTTTCCACACCTTCCATGTAATTTGCTTTTCCACTCACCTTCGTGTCATCAGCAAATTTCGTCACCCTGCACTCAGCCCCTTCCTCCAGATCATCTATGTAAATGATAAATAGTTGAGGCCCCAGCACCAAACCTTGGGGCACTCCACTAGTCACCAGCTGCCAATCAGAATAGCACCCATTAATACCTACTCTCTGCTTCCTATTAGACAACCAATCCTCTATCCAGTCTAACACCCTACCCCCAACTCCCTGCACCTTAACCCTCTGCAGCAATCTTTTGTGAGGCACCTTATCAAATGCCTTTTGGAAATCCAAAAACACCACATCCCCCGGTTCCCCTCTATCTACTGCACTAGTCACTTCCTCGTAGAACTCCAATAAATTTATCAAGCACGACTTCCCCTTGACGAACCCGTGCTGCGTCTGCCTGATCAAACAGTTTGTATTGGGTGCCTCGTTATTTCTGCTTTGACAACAAATTCAAGCATTTTTCCAACTACAGACGTTAAGCTAACCGGCCTATAATTCCCTGCCTTCTGTCTGCTACCTTTTTTAAACAGCGGTGTAACATTAGTCATTTTCCAATCTTCCGGCACTTTCCCAGAGTCCAGCGAATTCTGAAAGATAATTACTAGGGCATCCGCTATCATCTCTGCCATTTCCTTGAGAACTCTGGGATGCATTCCATCCTTATCTATCCTCAGCTCTGTTAGCCTATCAAGCACCATCTCTCTAGTGACTGCACACTGAGGGGGAATTTAGCATGGCCACTCCACCCTAACCAGTATGCCTTTGGGCTGTGGGAGGAAACCACAGCACCCAGAGGAAACTCATGCAGACATGGGGAGAACATACAGACTCCACACAGACAGTGACTCAAGCCGGGAATCGAATCTGGGTCCTTGGTGCTGTGATTGCAGCGGTGCTAACCACTGTGCATCTGTGCCGCTGTGTGGTGGAAGCAGGTTCAATCGAAAAAGCATGGTGTTACAGTGGCTAGCACTCTCCCTCACAGCACCAACATCCCAAGTTCAACTTCCAGCTCAGGTCGCTGTTTGTGTAGAGTTTACACATTCTCCCCATGTCTGTATGGGTTTCCTCAGATGCTCTGGTTTCCTTCCACAGTCCAAAGATATGCAGGTTAGGTTGATTGGCCATGCTAAAATTGTCCCTTAGTGTCAGGGGAATTAGCAGGACAAATAGGTAAGGTTATGACAATAGGGCCTGGGTAGGATTGTGGTTGTGAAATTTGAATAAAGCAAAAAATAAATATCTGGAATTAAGAATCTACTGATGACCATGAAACCCATTGCCGATTGTCGGAAAAACCCACTTGGTTAGAAATCATAGAAACCCAACAGAGCAGAAAGAGGCCATTTGGTCCACTGAGTCTGCACTGACCACAATCCCACCCTTAACCCATATCCCTACATATTTACCCACTAATCCCTCTAACCTACGCATCCCAGGACACTAAGGAGCAATGTTAGCATGGCCAATCAACCTAACCCGCACATCTTTGGGAGGAAACCAGAGCACCCAGAGGAAACCCATGCAGACACAAGGAGAATGTGCAAACTCCACACAGACAGTGACTCAAGCTGGGAATTGAACCCAGGGTCCCTGGAGCTGTGAAGCAGCAGTTCTAATAACTACTATGCTGCCCACTAATTTCCTTTAGGGAAGGAAATCTGCCGTCCTTACCTGGTCTGGCCTACACGTGACTCCAGAGCCACAGCAATGTGGTTGACTCTCAACTGCCCTCTGAACAAGCACAACTAGGGATGGGCAATAAATGCTGGCCCAGACAGTGATGCCCATATCCCAGAAATTAATTACAAAAAGCGGGCAGGCCTGTTATAAAAATAAGTTTTGTAGAGGATTCTCTTGGACCTTTTGTACAAACAGGCAGACAGGAAACAATATGCTCCTGGCTTTCCCTCGGCGTACCTGAACTTTGCTGCATGACCCAGACTTTGAGCTCAATGAGACTGTGGGCGAAGTTACAGCTGTCCTCCCGCAGGCACCCATAACGCACTTCATGACGGCACACATCAAACTGGCAGTGATCCTGGAACTGGCGGATCTTGGAATACTTAACTGTCGTGGCACACAACACATGGACAAGGCACCTGTGGCGGAATAACAAAGAGAATTAATATGCACCGAATGAAAGCAAAGCTTCAGAACCATTTAGACCATTCTGAGCTGGTCCCATCATTTAGAAACAATATGTCCGCTCTGTGGCTTAACTTCATACACCCACCTTCATTCTGCAACCCTCAATATCCTTACCTAGCCAACTAAAAAATGTTTCAGTAATAATTAACAGCAAACGGGGGAAGGCAATCGCCTCGTGGTATTATCGCCAGACCATTAATCCAGAAACTCAGCTAATATTCTGGGGACCCGGGTTCGAATCCCACCACGGCAAGTGGTGGAATTTGAATAAAAAAGAAAAATCTGGAATTAAGAATCTACTGATGACCATGAAACCATTGTCGATTGTTGGAAAAACTCAACTGGTTCACTAATGTCCTTTGGGGAAGGAAATCTGCCGTTCTTACCCGATTTGACCTACATGTGACTCCAGAGCCACAGCAATGTGGTTAACTCTCAATTATCCCCCAAGGGTAACTAGGGATGGGTAATAAATGCTGGCCCAGCCAGCGAGGCCCATGTCTCACAAATGAATAATAGAATCTACAGAGCAGAAGGCCATTTGGCCTCGAGTCTACACCAACAACAATCCCACGCAGGCCCCTTCCCTGTACTTACTCTCCTATCCCCCCCTGACATTCAGGGGCAATTTTGCATGGCCAATCACCCTAACCCACTCGGACTGTGGGAGGAAACTGGAATACTCGGAGGAAACCCATGCAGACAGGGGGAGAACACACAAACTCCACACAGACAGTCACCCAAGGCTGGAAATGAACCCGTGTCCCTGACGCTGTGAAGCAGTAGTGCTAACCACTGTGCTGTCCCTCTTTCAGAACATCAGAAGTTGAAAACGCCGTTCAGCCCCTCGAGCCTGTCTCACCATTTAGTAAGTGTGTCGCTGCTGGGAACCTTGTTTCCACCTTTTTACCTAACAAAAACCTATCAATATCTTTCAACAAAAACATTATCTGCCAATATTCTTCTCCAAGCTACTGAGGGTTGGTTGGGCGTTAACCACAGGTTAAAGGTTCTGTCCGGTATCCTGCTCAAGTCGCTATTACAGAGGAATGGGGCACACAGAGCGAGGTGGGTATCCTGCCCAGTTCGAGTATTGTGTCCAATTCTGGGCTTCACACTTTGGGAAGGGTGTCAAGGTCAGAGAGAGAGGGTGCAGGAGAGATTTACCAGAACGCTACCAGGATTAGGGAATTCCATTCTGTGGAGAGGTTGGAGGAACTGGGATCCTTCTCCTTAGAGCAGGGAAGGTTAAGAGGAGGATTTAATGAAAGTCTTCAAAATTATGAATGGTCTTAGAATGAGTACAAGGACATGTGAAACACGAGGAGGAGACCACATGGTGTGCTGAGGATACTCTGTCATTCAATACCATCGTGGCTGACCTTGGGCCTCAACTCCATTTTCCCACCCTTAATTCCCTGAGAGCCCAAAAATCTGTCCATTCCAGTCTTAAATGTATTCAGCGATGGAGCAACCACAACCTTCTGAAGGAGAGAATTCCGAAGATTCACAACACTTTGAGTGAAGTAATTTCTCCTCATCTCATTGCTAAACGATTGGCCCCCTTATCCTGCACATTGAGAAAATGCTTCTATTGGCGGAAGTGTCAGTAAGCAGCAGACTGCCAGAGTTAACATGCTGAAGCATTTTCTTTTTAAAGACACTGGGTTGTTGCGATCTGGAATGCACCATCCGACAGCGCAGTGGAAGCAAACTCAGCAGTGACATTCAAACGAGAATGGGATAAATCCTTGCAGGGAATGGATTTTCAGCGCTATGGTGAGTGGTCAGGGGAGTCTGGCTAATTGGACAGCTCTTTCACAGGGCACAGGCATGATGAATGTCCTCCTTTCATGCTGTACCATTCCGTGATTCAATGGGCCGTTCGACCCATTGAGCCTGCACTGACAACAATCCCACCCAGGCCCTATCCTGCTAACCCCACACATTCTCCTAACATTAAGGGGCAACTTAAACCTGGCCAATTCTCCTAACCTGGAGTGTGGGAGGAAACTGGAGCACCCAGAGGAAACCCACATAGACACAGGGAGAACATGTAGACTCCACACAGACAGCAACCCAACGCTGGAACTGAACCCAGGTGCTGTGAGGCAGTAGTGCTAACCACTGTGCTGTCTTAACTTGGCTGGTGATGACAGCAAACATATTAATCAATCTACGATCCCATTCTGTCCTTTCCCGATGTGACTACATGCATAGAATGCAGGAAGCATGACTGCAAAGTATTAGGAAGCCTGACTGATTTATTTTCGCTTTCCAGCTCACGGACATTAATGGAACAGGCGGGACTCCGGCCGCTGTCCTGACTGTTGTCATACAACTCAACGCAACCAAGATTTAGACCTTCCAATCCATACTGGTCACTTTTACCCACTGGGACATGTTTCCGGCAACACTCACTTGTTCTCTTCAAAGTTGTGCTTGGTTTCTGGATTGGAGCAGACGAGTGCATTGTCCTTAACCTTCTTGCTTATTAACCTGGGCTTACTGTCAAAACATTCCTGCAACAGAAAGAATCTGAGTTTAGTTCATTTATTATAGCAACACGGTGGCACAATGGTTGGCAGTGCTCCCTCACAGCGGCAGGGACCCAGGTTCGATTCCTGGCCTCAGGTCACTGTCTGTGTGGAGTTTGCATGTTCTCCCTCATGCCTGCGTGGATTTCCTCCAGGTGCTCCAGTTTCCTCCCACAGTTCTGAAAGACTTGTTGGTTTGGTGCACTGACTGTGCTAAATTCTCCCTCAGTGTACCCGAACAGGTGCTGGAGTGTGGCAACTAGAGGAACGTCACAATAACTTCATTGCAGTGTTAATGTAAGCCTTACTCGTGACTAATAAACTTTAACTTTTAGTGTCACAAGTAAGACTTTGTGCAATGAAGTGACTATGAATCAGCAGAGCATTAGAGAGAGACTCACAGGACAGAGGGTTGTAGGGAAAGATTCTGATTTTAACTACCCATTTAGGGAAAAAGTGAGACTTGATATTGTGCTCTTTGAAGCTTCTGACTTCAGGAGTTAAGGAAAGAATCAGAAAAGGCAATTTGGATTGAATCTGTTTGTCTGACCAATTATCAACTCCCCAGCCGTAGAGCTCAGGTCTGTGGTTGAACGTGGGACTGTAGCAGTCGTTACGTTTCTGGGATGGGGATTTCACCGCTGGGTCATCAGAATGTTTCAGGACAGTTTATGTCTCCTCAAGCTAGTGAGACACAGAAGCTCCAGCACAGAAACAGGCACTCGGCTCACCTGCTCCAGGCTGGCGTATTAATTCCACATGAGCCTCCTCCCACCCTCTCTTCATCTCATCCCCATTGCTCTCTCCCTCAGGTCTTTATCTAGTCTTCACAGCTTATCTCCAGCTCCAAACACTGCCATTGAACTGGACTCCACATTTTCTTAATGTCTTTAACTACACTATTCCATCCAGTTGGATATTCCAATTTATGATTTACATCGCACTCCTTCCTATTTAGCACACTGACCCAACCAGCCTTGACATTACATTCTGCTTCACCTAACTCATACCATTTGATAATGTTCGGTATGTTTCCCCTGAAGCTTCCCTCTGGGGTCAAACTTCCCCCTGGAGCGTACGGGGTTAAACTCCCCCCCGGAGTGTACGGGGTTAAACTTCCCCTGGAGTGTATGGGGTTAAACTTCCCCCTGGAGCGTATAGGGTTAAACTTCCCCCTGGAGAGTATGGGGTTAAACTTCCCCCTGGAGCGTACGGGGTTAAATTTCCCCCTGGAGCGTACGGGGTTAAACTTCCTCCTGGAGCGTACGGGGTTAAACTTCCTCCTGGAGTGTATGGGGTTAAACTTCCCCCTGGAGAGTATGGGCTTAAATTTCCCCCTGGAGTGTACGGGGTTAAACTCTCCCCCGGAATGTACGGGGTTAAACTTCCCCCCCGGAATGTACGGGGTTAAACTTCCCCCCGGAGCGTACGGGGTTACACTTCCCCCCGGATTGTATGGGATTAAACTTCCCCCCTGCAGTGTATGAGGTTAAACTTCCCCCCAGAATGTATGAGGTTAAACTTCCCCTGGAGTGTACAGGGCTAAACTTTCCCCGGAGTGTATGGGTTTCCTCCGGGTGCTCCAGTTTCCTCCCACACTCCAAAGATGTATATGTTAGGTGGATTATCCGTGGTATATTGCCCCTTAGCATCCCAATATCTGTAAGTTATGGATGAATACAGGGAGGGGAGAGGGCTTGGGTAAAATACTCTGCTGGAGAGTTGGGTATGGACTCAATGGGCTGAATGGCCTCCTTCTGTACTGTGGGGATTTTACGCTCTCGCTCATCTTGCAAAGTTCTCCTGCTTTGGGAAATGTTATTTTAGACCGGAAAACTGCTCGTGTCATGTCACTATTTAAGAAAGATGACAGGAGGGAAAACAGGGAATTATACAGCAGTTGGACTAGTATTTATTTTTGGGAAATTACGAGAGTCTGTCGTTAAGGATAAGGCAACTGAAAAACTGGAAAAGTTTCAGTTGATCAGAGAGAGCCAGCAGAGTTAGGGAATGAAGCAAAATCATTCCTACCATCATTGCCTGCAATGCATTTGGGATTCGGATTCCCTGAGAGATTAAAACTCTGTCTATTCAGCCTTAAATTTATTCAACGCTGGAGCATCCAGAACTCTCTGGAATGGAGAATTCCCGAGATTCACAATCCTTTGAGTGAAGTAATCTCAGTCCTAAACGATCGGGCTCCTTATCCCCGAGGCCGTGCACACATAGAGGAGGTTGGTAATCAGCAGAGAACCACAAGTGTGCAGGTTAGGTTGACTGGCTAAATTGTCCCTCCTGTCAGGGGAATTTGCAGGGTAGATATGTGGGGTTATGGGAATAGAGCATGGCTGGGATTATGGTTGGTGCAGAATCAATGGGCCGAATGGTCTCCTTCTTCACTGTAGGGATTCTATGAACTGGGACAAAATCAGGAAGGAAGCAGTTCTCTCAGGGCAGAGCTCCCAAGCAGGGTTGGCACTATCAGATGAACAAAACAGCTCAGGAAACAGGCCCTTCGGCCCAACGAGCCCGCGCCGCCACCCCGATGTTCCCACCTCTACCCATGATCCCTGTCTATGTTTATAGATCTATGGATTAAAAACCAAATTTGAGACAATTTAGGGAGAATTTGTTTTGCCAATTAGCCTAAGAGCACATCTTTGGGATGTGGGAGGAAACCGGAGCACCTGGAGAAAACCCATGCATGCACAGGGAGAATGTGCAAACTCCCACAGACACAGGCCCAAATCCATGTATCTGCACAGCACAGCGATAGTCACTGGAGATGGAGGCGGCTTTGCTGGGCTAGGCATGTCCACAGGATGGAGGATAGGATTATACCCAACTATGGTGAGGTAGCCAGAGTTAGACGACCAGTGGGACACCAAGACCCTGCTGCAAGCAAGGGTACCTTGATGAGCCTGACAAGAAAGTCCACGCATTGGCGATTGCACCTGGCGGGAGTGGAATCACTGACTGGTAGAAGGAGGGAAATGGTGATACCTCCTCTGGGCTGCACCATGACCAGGCGTCAACACCAAGAACAACAACCCAGTTGCCACCGGGCACCTTCCCATGTGGAACCTGGAGGATTAGCCGTCAATGCCATCCCTGGTGCGGAGGTTCCGGCGTTGGACCGGGGTGGGAATTAGAATCCTCTATCCATGCTAATACATTACCCATCACACCCTTTATCTTATGCAGCAGCCCTTTGGTGCGGCACCTTGTTGAATATCTCACCTCACAAAGAAACACGAAGCAGCCAAGATGTTCTTTCAATAGTTTCGCTACTGTGAGGCTGCGTCGAGTATCACCCCCTAATGGATCGAAGAGGAGCTCCCGGTTTATGGCTCCTTTACGTTCCAATGTCCAAACATCTATCTCCTCCTGGCAGTAAGCAAAGGTACACTGATCCCCATACTTGCAATCTTCCTTACTAGCAATATCTGTGAACAAACAAGTTGGAGAACATCATTATTATGAGAAAATTGTGGTGCACATTGTCCTTTTTTTCCTCGCTATGCCTCAGTTTTCTGATTTCATTTGGCAGAAGTCTCTAATTCTATTAGGAGCACAAATGAATCTATCTTCAGCACGTCGTCTATTGTTAGGGTCCATTGTGCAGCACAATAATTAGTTCTGCTGCCTCACAGCACCAGGGATCCATGTTTGATTCTAGAATTGGGTCACTGTCTGTGTGGAGTCTGCACATTCTCCGTGTCTGCGTGGGTTTCCATTGGATGCTCCAATCTCCTCCCACACTCCAATGATGGACAGGTTAGGTGGATTGGCCATGGGAAATATTTGGGGTTAAAGGAACAGACTGGGGGAAGAGGACCTGGATAAAATTCTCTGTATGGAGTCAGGAAGAATCGATGGCCCAAATGGCCTCTTCTGCAATGTAGGGATTCTATGATTCTATTTTGGAATTGATGTGAAAAGGGGTCTTGTCCCACGCATGATTCTACTGGCAAAATATGGGGGATTCTAGCAAAACAAACTTTATTTAAGAACACAGTTTAACTATAACAAATGAGTTAGTTTAACCTTTAATGACTAAATAATACTTAGATATGACATGATACAATTCTTAACCTACCACTATTCATTTCAATCAAGCAATATTTCTCTTATAGATTTGAACTCCTGTTTAGAATTACTTAGCAAAACAGACGTTCATGTTTGTGACTTAGGTCAACAGTCTTGGAGCTTTCAGAAAGCATCTGGAGACAGAGAGACACTCCTTTCTTCCCCCAGCTTCAGATAACAACCGCTCTTTTCAAAACAAAAAATGAAACTGAAGCTGCTTTTGCCTCCTGCAAGCTTAGCTTCTCCCATTAACCACATCACTGTCCCTGTCAGTCAACCTAATCAAAACTCACATGACTGCATACCTAGTCTAAACTCTCAGGCAAAAACAACTAAACAGAAGTTCATTGAGCCTTCTGCAAAAGGAACACTTGCATAAATAAGTATCTGGCTTTCCAGACAAGTTGACTGTGGTAGCAGAACGCTGCCTCTTAAAGCAGCACCCCCTCCCCTTAAACAGAAAATGTATCAAAGTATTATCACACTCTTTTTCACATGTGATATACACTGTAGGCACTGACAGGATAGCTTCGCATGGAAAGCAGAAAAATTTAGCATCACCAATCTTTAGCACAACTTTTGTGGAAATATTTACTCCTGCCTGGGCCAGTGTTCCCTAAATATCACTCACCTGTAAAAACAAAGATTTGCATTTAGATGGCACCTTTCCTGAAGCACTTTACAGCTAATTAAATATTTTTGAAGTGCTGTTAGTGTGATGATCATAACACAGTAACTGCAGCTGCCAAACTGTGCAGAGTCTGAACAAGCAACGTGTAAAAGATCAGCTGATTTTTTCTGGGTGTTGGGTGAGAGATCCTGGCCAGGCACTGGGGGAACCCTGTGCTCTTTTTCAAAATTCATAGAATCCCTACAGCGCAAAAGAAAGCCACTCGGCCCATCAAGTCTGTACTGAACACAATCCCATCCAGGCTTTGTTCTGTAACCCTACATATTTATCTGTTAACCCCCTGACGCTAAGGGGCAATTTAGTTGGCCAATCAACCTAACCCCCACATCTTAGAAGTGTGGGAGGAAACTAAAGCAGCCAGAGGAAACCCATGGAGACATGGGGAGAATGTGCAAACTCCACATAGACAGTGATCCAAGCCGGGAATCGAACTCAGTTGCCTGGCGCTGTGAGGCGGCAGTGCTAACCACTGTGCCACCGTGCTGCCAGGGATCCTACAGGTTTTTACAATTACAGGTTCTTTTTATCCTACAGGTGCTTTGGTCCGCCTTGTTGTCTAACAAGGGGCATACACGCGATGGTTCGTGAGAGGGCTGCTCTTGGAATTTTTTTTGTGAGTATCCTAGTGCTTCACGTCGTTAGTGTACGCTTGACCTGGACCATTTGATGGGCAACACGACAGCTCAGTGACTATCGCTGTGCTGTGCAGATACATGGAT
Source organism: Sphyrna mokarran (assembly GCA_024679065.1). Lineage (NCBI taxonomy): Eukaryota > Metazoa > Chordata > Chondrichthyes > Carcharhiniformes > Carcharhinidae > Sphyrna > Sphyrna mokarran. The sequence continues at coordinate 3,724,388 of JAGIQG010000034.1, forward strand.
TTGGGCCTGTGTCTGTGGGAGTTTGCGCATTCTCCCCGTGCTTGCGTGGGTTTTCTCCCACATCCCAAAGATGTGCTCTTAGGCTAATTGGCAAAACAAATTCTCCCTAAATTGTCTCAAATTTGGTTTTTAATCCATAGATCTATAAACATAGACAGGGATCACGGGTAGAGGTGGGAACATCGGGGTGGCGGCGCGGGCTCGTTGGGCCGAAGGGCCTGTTTCCCGTGCTGTTTTGTTCTTTGTTCTTATCCAAGTGGTAATTACTGCTGAGACAGTTGCCTTGGGTCTGATGTGAACCTGTGACCCCAGAGCATTAGTCCAGGCTGCTGGATCACTAATCCAGTGACACCATCTCCTCACACATAGATTTTGTACGACTCAGAGATGAGAATTCCACTCACTGAGCCCCAGTTGAAACTCTGCCTGAACAGCCAATTTCAGAGTCTCAGGCAAGTCCCAATCTGAGTTTCTCAGTACAGTGAGAGATTCCCTACTCTTCCCAAAACTGAGTAGGAATTCTCCCATCTTGCCCACCAATTGTGGCAGGCTTGTTGCAGACAATATGAAAGCCCACTGAAAGTCAGGTGGGAATTTAGACCAGCGCAATTCCTGGATTCCCGCTCTCAATACTATTGCGGTAGCACAAGGTACCGTGATGAGGAAGTCTTAAATCTCAACAGGGTGACACTGTTTGCCTCACAGCTCCAGGGGCCCAGATTCAATTTGTGCTTGGGTCAGTGTCTGTACAGGGTCTGTGTGGGTTTCCTCCAAGTGCTCTGGTTTCCTCCCACACTCCAAAGATGTACGGGTTAGATAAAGTAAAGTTTATTTATTAGTCACAAGTAAGACTTACATTAACACTGCAATGAAGTCACTGTGAAATTCCCTTAGTCGCCACAGTCCAGTGCCCGCTTGGAGCAATGCACCCTAACCAGTACATCTTTCAGACTGTGGGAGGAAACTGGAGCACCTGGGGGAAACCCACACAGACACAAGGAGAACATGCAATCAGCCAGTGACCCAAAACTGGGAATCAAACCCAGAGTGAAACAGCAGTGCTAACCACTGTGCTGCCCACTGGATTGGCCATGGGGAACTGTGGCGGTTTCTGGGGACAGGGTCTGTGTGAGACACTCTGTCAGACGGTCGGTGCGATGGGCCAAATGGCCTCTTTCTGCACTGTGGGGATTCTAACAGTGATGTACTGAACAAAAGATAGAACTATATACACAATCAGTTCAATGCGGTTACAGATCTAATTCCACTGACACCTGGATTCACAGTGAAGACTTCCTCTACCAGGACATGCGTGCTAACATTCAATAGGATGACAGTTCGCATATTTCCTCCTGATAGGACCCAGGAGGGTCTCTTGATCCACAAGCACCCTTCCTTTAAAGGGGACATGCTACCACAAGAACAACAGAAATTGGGGAGATCCTGTGACTGACCTGTAATGCCAGCTGAGACTTATGGAATCCCTACAGTGCAGAAGGCCATTCGGCCCATCGAGTCTGCACCAACCCCAATCCCTCATAGGCCCGATCCCTGTAACTTCACATATTTACCCTGCTTAATCCACTAGCAGCAATTTAGCACGGCCAGTCAACCTAATCTGCACATCTTTGGACTGTAGGTGGAAACCGGAGCAACCAGGGGAAACCCACGCAGACACGGGGAGAACTCCACACAGACAGAAACTCCGAGGTCGGGAGTTGAACCTGGATCCTTAGTGCTGTGAGGCAGCAGTGCTAACCACGGTGCCGCCCCAAACAGCTGGAGGTCTTGGGGGATCTCTGTACATGCACCTTATCGATAGGTAATGTTTTACCTTATCGAAACATATAAGACGATTAGAGGTTTAGATAGGGTGGACAGTGATAACCTTTTTCCTAGGATGGAGAAAGCTAGCACGAGGGGACATAGCTTTAAATTAAGGGGTGGTAGTTATAGGACAGATATCACAGGTAGGTTCTTTACCCAGAGGGTGGTTAGGGAGTGGAATGCCCTGCCTGCGGCAGTTGTAGATGCGCCAAGTTTAGTGGCGCTTAAGAGGTTAGTTGATAAGTTTATGGAAGAGAAGGGAATGGTTTAGGTTGGAGGGTCATTGCTTCTTTCATAATTGGTCGGCGCAACATCGAAGGCCGAAGGGCCTGTTCTGCGCTGTAATATTCTATGTTCTATGCACATCCCACAGGGGAACACTCGGCCTTGTGTTCACTTATACTATACTATTCACCTCAGCCACTCTGTGCAAGTTGCACATTGTCTGGTTAAAGAAATTTATGGAATTCCCGATTAGATTTATCGGTGATTACTGCCGAACCACGGCTCCTTCCTTTGGTCTCCATCACGAGTGCTGCTCAGTTATCTGCACCTCCATTACCTTTACAAATGTAGTACGGTCCCCCGTAATTATTCTTGGTGGGCCGGGGCCTGATTTTCTTCCATCGCGTGTCTATCGAACCCTTCAGTCTTCCAATCAATAGATCTTTTTTACATTTATGCTCCAGGTCGGGGTTATAATTGTAATCCAACGCCTTAACTCCTGAAACAAAAAAACATAAAGAGGAGAAAATTCCAAGAAGTTGGTGGGTCAAAGGAGCGATACTGGAATATGCAAGGGGTTCTAAGTGGATTGGCTCCTGCCTCCCCACCCCGCTTTCTGGTTAGAATAAAATCCCTGCAGGGCAGAAGGAGGCCATTTGGCCCATTGAGACTGCACCGACATTCTGTGACTGAGCATCTTATTCAGTAAGGCCCTAATTCCGTAACCCCACATATTTACTCTGTCATTTCCCCCAAACCTACACAACTTAGAATCCTACAGTGCAGAAGGAGTCCATTCGGCCCACCAAGTCTGCATCGACCATAATCCCATTCAGGTCCTAGCCCCACGCATTTACCCTAGCTGGTCCCCTTCATATATAAGGGGCAATTTTGTCTGACCAATCCACCTAAACCCATACATCTTTGGACTGTAGGAGGAAATTAGAGCACCCGGAGGAAACTCACACAGACATGGGGAGAATGTGCAAACTCAACGCAGACAGTGACCCAAGACAGGATTGAACCTGGTTCCCTGGCAGTGCGAACTACTTGGGACACAAAGGGATAATTTAGGTTGATTCGTTCATTCAGTTTTAATGCCCTGGCTACTCTCGTTCTGCTGATTTTCCCTTCTGCTCAGGAGATCGATTTCTCCAGCCCGGCGGCACTGAGGTCAAAACAGCCTTACCTGGCCGTGATCAGTTGAGTAACATCAGGCCACATCCTTCTCGTCATCCACCATTCCCAGAGGGGATTGGGACATTTCTCAGTGCCCTCCAATGATCACAAGAGGATTCAGGGGAGTGATAGGAGGGGATGCCAAAATTCCCTCCTTCCAGTCTGAGGAAGCTGCCTTGCTTCCACCTTCTGCAGTGGGAGGAACCACTAACGAATAGAAAGCTTCAGCAAAACTCACATCTCAACACTTTGTGGCACATCAAGCTACGTTCCCCTCCTCCTAATGTAACCTCTCCTGCCATTGTCCATAGTCGGCACAGTGATTAACATTGCTGCCTCACAGCATTAGGGATAAGGGATCAATTCTGGTCTCAGGTCACTGTCTGTGTGGAGTCTGCACATCTTCCCCAGGTCTGTATGGGTTTCCTCTGGATGCTCTAGTTTCCTCCCAAACTCCAAAGATAGGCAGATTAGGTTGACTGGCCATGCTAAATTGACCCTTAATGTCAGGGGAATTAGCAGGGCAAATATGTGGGGTTATAGGAATAGGTCCGGGGGAGTTGATACAAGGATATGTAGAGAGACAGGTAGTATTGAGGAAGCAAGGGGGGGGCTGCAGAAGGACTTGGACAGGTTAGGAGAGTGAACAAAGAAATGGCAGATGGAATATAATGTGGAAAAGTGTGAGGTTCTGCACTTTGGAAGGAGGAATGGAGGCACAGACTATTTTCTAAATGGGGAAATGCTTGGGAAATCAGAAACACAAGGAGATTTGGGAATCATTGTTCAAGATCCTCTTAAGGTTAATGTACAGGTTCAGTCAGCAGTTAGGAAGGTAAATGTTAGCATTCATGTCGAGAGGGCTAGAATACAAGTAAGAAGTCTGACAACATCAGGTTTAAATCCAACCGATTTATTTGATAGTAAACTCACAAGCTTTCAAGTTTACTATCAAATAAATCGGTTGGATTTAAACCTGGTGTTGTCAGACTTCTTACTGTGTTTACCCCAGTCCAATGCCGGCATCTCTACGTCTGGAATACAAGAGCAGGGATGGATTTTTGAGGCCGTATAAGGCTCTGTCAGACCCCATTTGGAGTACTGTGAGCAGTTTTGGGCCCCATATCTAAGGGAGGATGTGCTGGCCTTGGGAAGGGTCCAGAAGAGGTTCACAAGAATGATCCCTGGAATGAAGAGCTTGTCGTATGAAGAATGGTTGAGGACTCTGGGTCTGTGCTCGTTGGAGTTTAGAAGGGGGGATCTTATTGAAACTTACAGGATACTGCAAGGCCCTGGATAGAGTGGATGTGGAGAGGATGTTTCCACTAGTAGGAAAAACTAGAACCAGAGGGGACAACATCAGGCTAAAGGGACAATCCTTTAAAACAGAGATGAGGAGGAATTTCTTCAGCCAGAGAATGGTGAATCTGTAGAACTCATTGCTGTGGAGGCCAGGTCATTGAGTGTCTTTAAGACAGAGGTTGATAGGTTATTAATTAAAAAGGGGGATTAAGGGTTATGGGGAAAAGGCAGGAGAACGAGGATGAGAAAAATATCATCTGTGATTAAACAGCTGAGCAGACTCGATGGGCCGAGTGGCCTAATTCTGCTCCTATGTTTTATGGGTGGGATTGTGATTGGTGCAGACTCAATGGACTGAATAGTCTCCTTCTGCATTGTGGGGACTCTATGAAAAAGGCCACCCGCCCAGCCTGAAGGACACTGCTAATCAAGACACATTCAGATGGACCTCGTAAATCCTCATTGTGTGGCAGGGGCTTCACCTCCAGTCCGTGGCGTGACGGACATTCAAATCACCAAAATGGCCAACCTTTGCCACATCAGCCAATCCCTGGTGGGTAACTCACAGCCTTGAGGGTAGATGCTGAGGGGGAGGTTAGACTTCTCGCCGCAGTGGTTCCCTTACCTGTTTTAACAAAGCAGTGAGCACAAGCCTGGCGTAGGTCATGCGTGTCACTGAGTGGGTTCTTTGTCAACGTTGATGGCGCCAACTGCCCTGTGTACATTCCAAGATACGCCACAGGATTGCTCAAGGAGGACAGGCTGTTGGATTGCTTACCCTATCGTAAAAAGAGGAGAGGAGATTGTGGTTAAAGAACGAGCTGTATCATCTGACTTGCTAGATAAGCATATTGAAAAATCCTCTCGTCGTCTATCCACCGTGCTATCCCCATGAGGTCTCCACAATGGTTACGCTTCATGTCTGTCCTCACACAGCACCCATTACTAAACATGAGGTCTGACAGCAATGTAATCAGGAAAAAGTTATAATGAAGCACTAATTAACAAGTGATCTATTATTTCTAATGTCAATCCTCATCATACTCAACCCCTAGTCAGTAGTGGTAAAGTTTTCTTAAATTTGTTCATGCGTGTTACTTGTGACAATATTCTTAACCCAATGTTCTCATACTTCTGCCACCTTCAACAAATAGTTCAGGAGATACTAAGATCTGTGTCACAAGAAAAATCATGTGCTAGTTTGTAATATTGTTCTTGTACTGTATCGGAATTAAAACCTTCTGTAGAGGGTAGTAAGGGCGTGGAATGCCCTGCCTGCAGCAGTTGTGGACTCGTCAAGTTTAAGGGCCTTGAAATGGTCAGTGGATAGGCATATGGATAGCATTGGAATAGTTTAGGATAGAGGGTCATAAGATTGGTTACGTTGGTCAGCACAACATCAAGGGCCGAAGGGCCTGTACTGCACTGTAATGTTCTATTCAACTGTGGGAAGCATCGCAGGTGCTTCTAAATCTGATGTCCGTGGAAGTGTCAATTCCATGATGTGGAGATGCCGGCGTTGGACTGGGGTAAACACAGTAAGAAGTCTCACAACACCAGGTTAAAGTCCAACGGGTTTATTTGATAATAAACCCACAAGCTTTCGGAAACACGGTTTCTTTGTCAGGTGAGTGGAAAGTAAAAGTTGGACAAACAGAAAATGCTGGAAAATGTCAGTAGGTCTGACAGCATCTGAGGACAGAGAACCCGAGCCTACGTTTCGAGCCTGGATGATCCTTTGTCGGAGCCATTTCGTTTCCGATTCCAACTTCCACAGTAATTTGCTTTTACTTAAATAAACATTGGTCCCATAGAGGCAGAGGTGGCAAATAATACTATGGGATATGAGGAAATGGCACAGACAAGCGAACAAATATTTTCTGACTGTGATCACAGATAACCAGTTGGCTGAAAAGAAAGTGAGGAATTTAAGGAAATTAATATCAACAAAGAAGAAGTGCTGGAGAAACTTGAAATCTGGCAAATCCACAGGACCTGATGATCTACATCCGGAATTCTAAAATAGATAGCTACAGAGATGATGGATACGCTGGTTATGACTTTGCAAAATTCCACAGATTCTGGAGTGGTTCCAATAGATTGGAAGTTAGCAAATTGTAATATCGCTATTCAAGAAAGGAGGCAGTGAATAAACAGGAACTATAGACCAGTTAATCTGACATCAGTCAGCAAGAAAGTATGGAACCTATTACTAAGCAAGTCTTAACTAAGCATTTAGGAAAGCACGGTATGATTTGATTTGATTTATTATTGTCACATGTATTAGTATACAGTGAAAAGTATTGTTTCTTGCATACTATACAAAGCATACTGCTCATAGAGAAAGGAAGAACAGAATGAGAATGTAGTGTTACAGTCATAGCTAGGGTATAGAGAAAGATCAACTTAAAGCAAGGGATATGGTCCAAGTGCAGGTCAGTGGGTCTAAGCAAAAAATGTTTCGGCACAGACAAGAAGAGCCAAAAGGCTAGTTTCTGAGCTGTAAATTTTCTATGGTTCTATTCAAAAGTCTGACAGCAGCAGGGAAGAAGCTGTTCTTAAGTCAGATGATACACGACCTCAGACTTTTGTATCTTTTTTCCCGATGGAAGAAGGTGGACGAGAGAATGTCCGGGGTGTGTGGAGTCCTTAATTAAGCTGGCTGCTTTGCAGAGGCAGTGGGAAGTGTAGACAGAGTCAATGGATGGGAAGCGTGTTTGCGCGATGGATTGGGCTACATTCATGACCTTTTGTAGTTTCTTGATGGTGTTGATACGGCTGCGGGATGGTCGAAACTGAGAATTAAATATATTGGGTTATAAAAATTTACAGGATGGGTTGGGAAAATGGTAGGGGGAGGTTAGGAGTAGCTTACTGATTAGAAACAAAATCATGTCAATGGTGAGGAAGGAAATAATGAGGGGAAAGCATTGAGTGGAGACCTTACGGGTGGAACTGAGGAACAGTGAAGCATCTAAAACTATAATAGGTGTGGTATATAGAACCCCACCCCTGCCACTGGCAGCAGCAGCTCTGAAAGTGCCAGATTATATAAATGCAGAGATTAGGCAAGTATGTAGCAAAGGCAGAGTATTATTACTGGGGGATCTTAACTTTAACACAGATTGGGAGTGGCAAACAAGCACCTGTCAGAAAGGACACGAATTTCTGGAGTGCGTCTGGGACAGTTTCCTACAGCAATATGTCCTGGATGCAAAAATAGGAAACGAGCAGTATTGGGTTTAGTAATGAGCCAGATTTTATTAGTAACCTAATCGTGCGTCAACATTTATCAAATAGTGATCATAACATGATCACGTCTAACATAGCGTTTAAAAAGCACAAATCAGCTACTAGAGATTTAAGTATGGCCAACTTTAATAAGATGAGACAGAGACTGTCTGCAGGATACTGGGAAAATTTGCCAACACCAAACAGTGGAGGATATTTAAAGAAACATTTAATGCAAAACAGAACCAGAGTGAAGGAAAAACTCCACTTCACAAACAAAAACAGCCCTGGAGAACTGAAGAGATAACGGACAGCATGAAATTAAAAGAAAGGACTTACAAAAATGCAAAACAAGCACAGACCTTGCTGAATGGGAAAGATATAAAGACTAGCAAAGAGCCACAGCGTGGTTTCTCAGTGCTCCTAAAAGGGATTATGAAAGAAGTCACTAAGAAGAAATGTTATAGTTACACAAAGGGAAAGCAAGTGGTCAGGAACAATGTAAGGACTGACAGAGGGGATATTGTCAGTGGCTATGGGGAAATGACAGACTGTTAAATAATTACTTTGCTTCAGTATTTACAGCAGAAAAGGAGCATAGCTTGCTCAAAGTCCCGAGGAAATTATTATAGTGGATTGGAGACAGGGTCTGAATAAAACTCACATTCATAAAACGTCGGCAATGAGGAGATGAATGGGACTAAAGAGTGACAAATCCTCAGGAATTAACGAGAGTGTTAAAGGAAGTAGGGGAAAATATAGCAGATGCCCCCAACGATAACCTTTCAGAGTTCACTAGCTTCAGGAGTCATCCTTCTGGATTGGAAAATTGCTCATGTCACTCCAACTTTTTAAAGAAAAGTGAAAGAGGAAAACCAGGAGTTACAGACCAATTAGTCTGACATCTGTGGTGGGGAAAATCCAGGATAGGGTAACTGGACACCTCAAAAACTTTCAATTAATGAAAGACAGCCAGCCTGGGTTGATGACAGGAAGGTCACGCCTAACAAATCTCACTGAATGTTTTGAAGAGGTGCCTAAGCTAGTGGACAGAGGAATGTCTATGGATGTTGTTTATATGGACTTCCAGATAAAGTCCCACGTAAGAGACAAAGCAAAACATTGTGTCTTCCACCAAGGACAAGGAGTGTTGGCCAGGAATTACTCCACAGGACAGAAATAGTTCCTGCCACGATCCTTACACAGATCAGATCTGTCTCCTGTACTATCCAAGATGATGACACCTGGAAGGAGATGCGGACCAGCTGTTGGCAGGAAGAACCAATCAGGAAATGGAACCTGCCAGGATTCTGAGTTCAACTGCACAAAATCCTGAGCTGAACCCCTCTCAACCCTGATGCCAACAGAGGCTGTTGAGGAAACCAACAGCTAAGCTGTAGACCTGCTTTTGTTGTTATTTCAGATTTCGGCAGCCATTCTAAACTTGCTTTTATCTGACATGTTGAACTCACTTCTCTTCCAGGAATGCCTACCCTGCTGCTCTTCTCTGACACAAATTCCATTTGTCTCTTTCACCCTGTCCAGCATCCCCGCAACAGTCTATCACCCTATTTCTACCATCTTCATTTCTGAAGAAGGATCATCCAGGCCAGATGTATAATCGAAGATGTGTTTCATGACCCTGAGGAAGTCCCGACGTGTGGGCCTCCATGTGAGTTTCCCAGGAAGTATGAATTTCTGAGGGGCAATATCCTTGCTCCTCGGGACCTTTGGGGTGGCACAGTAATTAGCACTGCTGCCTCACAGTGCAAGGTACCCAGGTTCAATTCTGGTCTCGGGTGTGGAGTTTACACATTCTCCCCATATCTGCGCGGGTTGCCTCTGAGTGCTCCAGTTTCCTCCCAAAGTTCAAAGATGTCCGGGTTAGGTGGATTGGCTATTCTAAATTGCTCCTTAGTGTCGGGGGACTAGTAGGATAAATATGTGGGGTTACGGGGATAGAGAGCGGGTGGGATTGTTGTCAGTGCTGCCTCGATGGGCCGAATGGCCTCCTTCTGCACTGTTGGGACTGCATGATTCTTCTGTCAACGTCACCAACTCTGAGTTAGAGGCGGAGACTTACAACAGTTCTGTGGGACCTCTCTGATTAGTTACCTAGGAAAGGGTAGACAAACAAATTCTATGACTCGAAACATTGGCTCTATTCTCTCTCCACAGATGCTGTCAGACCTGTTGAAACTTTCCAGCATTTCCTGTTTGTGGCTCCTCAGAACCTGTTTAACTGGAAGGCACTGAGCATCGCCTTACCAAGCAGACCAAGTCTCTGAATATCAACCTCATCTTACCACACTACCATCACTTATAAAGGAATTCTGCACTTCTGCCTCCAGCAAGCAACATGCCTGAACTAGACCTTTTTGTGATTCTTTTCATTGTTAAAGTTATTTTTAGCTAAAAATAAAATCTCTCTTTCCTATCATGCATGTGTGCGCGTGTGTAAATGCACTCAATTCCCCCCCCCCTCAGGTTTGAATGCATGAATAAACTAAATTTCCAATTTAATCCTAAGATTAAAGTGGGTCACTTTAAAAACTAAACACACAAAGGATTTTTTTCAAATAAACGCCTACTTTTAAAACAAAAAAAAAAATCCACTGTGCCTTAGATGATAAAAGATTGAAGGAATTCACTTTTGCCCTTTCTCTCCCGGCCGTAACAAGAAAATGGTTTTTAAAGGTCTGAAATTGGGGTAACTGTTAATGTTCAGAGAAACTTGGCATACTCGGACAAAGTTAGAATGCAAATAAAGTCAGTACAAACTCGATGGGCTGAATGGTCTCCTTCTGCACTGTACAGTAAGAAGTCTCATAACGCCAGGTTAAAGTCCAACAGGTTTATTTGTTAGCACGAGCTTTCAGAACGCTGCTCCTTCTTTCCCTTCTGCGCTGTGGGGATTCTGAGCAATCATGAAGACAAATAGCACATTGGCCTTAATTGCATGGGAATTAAAGTACAAGAATAAAGGAGGTGACTGGTGCAGAATGACAAAGGCAAAGGGTGTGTAGATTAATTTGATAACAATATGAGGTTGACAGGAGCTTTCTGTACCAAATTTCAGTTTAGCTGCAAAATAAAAGGTATGAGCTAAGATTTGAGACTTACCATTGCAAAGCTGCTTGAGGTGCTCGTATTGCTGTTTGGTGTCATAGGTCTCGAACCTGATGAAGCATAATTAAAATCACCTTTATTAATTTGTTATTAGTTTGTTATTAATGCTGCGGCTATTTGAAACTTAAATGCAGTAGAGACTTATTTTTACTCCCTCCATTAGAGCACAGAATAGTACAGCACAGGAACAGGCCCTTCAGCCCCTCCAGCCCTGCGCCTACCATGATACCTCCCTAAACTAAAACCGTATGTGCTTACGGAGTCCGTATCCTTCCATTCCCATCCTATTCATGTATTCGTCGAGTTGCCCCTTAAATGCCGCTATCGTACCGGCTCCCACCCCCTCCCCAGGCAGCGCGTTCCAGACACTCACCACCTTTTGTGTAAAAAAAAACTTACCTTGCACATTTACTCTGAACTTTTCCCCATGCACCTTAAATGCACCCATTAGATGGATATTACAGTACAAACAGAATGCACACCCAATGTTTCACACAAGTCCTCTCCCAACCCTCTATCTGTCCATCTTTCCATTCTCTTCATCCTCCTGTGTTTTATCTAACGTTGCACCAAACGCATGGATGGTATTCGCCTCGACTACTCCCTGCACCGCTCCATCAGGTTACCCTTCTTTTCTGTTGTCCTTACCTGGTCTGGCCTACATCTGACTCGAGAGCCACAGCAATGGGCAACTGGGGATGGGCAATAAACGCTGGCCCAGCCAGTGATGCATGTATCCCACAAATGAATAAAAAAGCTAAGTGAAGATGCACCAGATTGATTCCTGGGATGAGGGATTAGAACATAGAACATAGAACATAGAACAATACAGCACAGAACAGGCCCTTCGGCCTTCGATGTTGTGCCGACCAAAATAAAAAGCAATGCCCCTCTAACTAAACCATTCCCTTCTCATCCATATACTTATCAACTAACCTCTTAAACGCCACCAAACTTGGCGCATCTACAACAGCTGCAGGCAGGGCATTCCACTCCCTAATCACTCTTTGAGTAAAGAACCTACCTCTGATATCCGTCCTATAACTCATACCCCTTAAGTTAAAGTTGTGTCCCCTCGTGCTAGCTTTCTCCATCCTAGGAAAAAGGCTATCACTGTCCACCCTATCCAAACCTCTAATTATCTTATATGCTTCAATAAGATCCCCCCTTAGCCGCCTCCTTTCTAACGAAAACACCTCAAATCCTTCAACCTCTCTTCATAGGACCTGCCCTCCATACCAGGCAACATCCTAGTAAACCTCCTCTGTACCCTCTCCAATGCCTCCACATCTTTCTTATATGTGGCGACCAGAACTGCACACAATACTCCAAGTGCGGCCGCACTAGAGTTTTGTACAGCTGCAACATGATGCTGCGGCTCCTAAATTCAATCCCCCTACCAAAAAAAGCTAAGACTCCATAAGCCTTCTTAACAACTTTATCCACTTGACTGCCTACTTTCAGGGGTCTATTGACACATACACCAAGATCCTTCTGTTCCTCAACACTATTAAGAGCCCTACCATTAGCCCTATACTCTACACATTTATTGTTCCTGCAAAAGTGCATTACCTCACACTTTTCCACATTAAACTCCATTTGCCACCTCTCGGCCCAGCTCTGCAACTTGTCCAAGTCACTCTGTAAACTAAAACACCCCTCTTCACTATCTACCACACCACCAACTTTAGTATCATCTGCAAATTTCCTGATCCATCCCTCAATACCCTCATCCAGATCATTTATAAAAATTACAAACAGCAGGGCCCCAAAACAGACCCCTGAGGTACACCACTTGTCACCGAACTCCACGATGAATATCTCCCATCAACCACCACCCTCTGTCTTCTATCTGCCAGCCAATTTCTAATCCAATTAGCTAAATCACCCTCTATTCCACACATCTGCATTTTCTTTAGAAGTCTTCCATGGGCCACCTTATCAAAAGCCTTACTAAAGTCCCTATATACTACATCAACCGCCTTACCCCCATCCACCTCTCTGGTCACTTTCTCAAAAAACTCAATGAGGTTAGTAAGGCATGACCTACCCTTCACGAAACCATGCTGCCTATCCCCAATCAATTCCTTTCTCTCTAAATAACTATAAATCCTATCCCTAATAATTCTCTCCAATACCTTGCCCCCCACAGAAGTAAGACTCACTGGCCTATAATTCCCAGGAAGGTCTCTCTTCCCCTTCTTAAACAATGGGACCACATTCGCCATCCTCCAGTCCTCCGGAACCACACCCGAAACCAACGAGGACCTGAAGATCCGAGCCAGAGGCTCTGCAATCTCCTCTCTTGCCTCCCAGAGAATCCTATGGTAAATCCCGTCCGGCCCAGGGGACTTATCCAACTTCAAACCCTCGAGAATTTCTAACACATCCTCCCTATCTACTACAATACTTCCCAATTTGCAACCCTGTACCTCAGTGCTTTCCATAGCTACATTTCCAGCACTCTGCGTGAATACCGAAGAGAAATATTTATTCAGTGCCTCACCAATCTCTTCAGGCTCCACGCACAACTTCCCACTGCTGTCTATGACTGGCCCTAATCTTGCCCTAACCAATCTTCTATTCTTAACATATCGAAAGAAAGCTTTAGGATTCTCATTAATCCTATCAGCCAACATCTTCTCGTGTCCCCTCTTAGCTCTCCTCAATTCACTTTTTACCTCCTTCCTAGCTAATCTTATTGTCTTAGAAGGAAGAGTTGAGCAGATTGAATCTATATTCGCTGGAGTGAGAGGTGATCTCATTGAAGCACACAAGATTCTAAGAGGGGGTTGACAGGGTACACGCTAAGAGGATGTTCCCTCTCACGGGAGAGTTCTAGGACTGGAAGGAGACAGTTCAAAGATTATCAAAAATTTAAGATGGCAATCAGAAGACAAATCTTCCCTCAGAAAGTCGTTAGCCTGTGTAATTCTCCAATCCGGAGATAGCAATGGAGGCTAGGTCAATTAATTATTCAAGGCTGAGTTAGGTGGATTTTTGACTGACAAGGGAGTCAAAAGTTATGGAAGTCAAGCAAGAAAGTGGTGTTAAGGGCACAATTAGATCATATACTGAATAGCAGAGAGGGCCTGAAGGGGAGAATGACCTATTCCTTCTCCGAGAATCAAAGGATAGAATCACTACAATGCAGAAGGAGGCCATTCGGTCCATTGAGCCTGTACCAACAACAATCCAACCCAGGTCTTGCCCCTGTCACACACATTTGCTCTGCTAATCCCCCTGACACTAGGGGTCAATTCATCATGGCCAGTCAACCTAAGCTGCACATCTTTGGAGTGTAGGAGGAAACCAGGAGAAACCCACACAGACATGAGGAGAATGTGACGAGAGGGCACAGATTTAAGGTGCAGGGAAGCAAGTACAGAGGGGATGCTAGGGGAAAGTTTTTCACTGAGGGCGGTGAGTGAATGGAATCGGCTGCCGTCGGTAGTGGTCGAGGCGAACTCGCTGAGGTCTTTTAAAAGACTTCTGGATGAGTAAATGGGATCCAATGGGATTGGGGGTTATAGATAGGTCTATGGCTGGGTAGGTTTTTGATGTGTTTGGCACAACTTGTGGGCCAAAGGGCCTGTTTGTGCTGTAGTGTTCTATGTGCAAACTCCACACAGACAGTGACTCGAGGCTGGAATTGAACCCAGGTCCCTGGTGCTGTGAGGCAGCAGCGCTAACCACTACGCCATCCTATTTCTATTGGCCAATTAGATCATGGCTCATCTGGATTCAACTCCATCCTTTTTGCCTTAGCTCATTAAAATCTGTCAATCTTCAAGTTAGAACGATGAACTGGGCCATTATTTACCACAAGTAGGTCTGTACTGTTTGGAGTTTAGAAGGCTGGGGGGATCTTATAAAGACGTACAAGATAATAAAGGGGTTAGATAGGGTAGAGGTAGAGAGATTCTTCCCACTTAGAAAGGAAACCAGAACTAGAGGGCACAGCCTCAAAATAAGGGGCAGTTTAGAACAGAGTTGAGGAGGAACTTCTTCACTCAAAGGGTGGTGAATCTCTGGAATTCTCTGCCCATTGAAGTGGTGGAGGCTACTTCGTTGAATATATTTAAGTCACAGGTAGATAGATTTCTGATAGCCAAGGGGATTAAGGGTTATGGGGAGAAAGTGGGAAAGTGGAACTGATCCACTTCACATCAGTCATGATCTTATTGAATGGTGGGGCAGGCTCGAGGGACTGGATCGAGGGACTCCTGCTCCTACTTCTCACGTAAGTTGCATCTGTCCAGCACTGCTAGTGTGGAGAAATGTATTCTAACATTCCCTCCAGAATGGCTTGACTCAGATAAGGTTATGTCTGCTGGATTTTCCAACCAGTAATTTAAGCTCTTCCTTCTCTCTCTCTACCCAATCAACCTCTTCCAAAATCCAAAAAAAATCATATCACCCCATCACCAGGAAAATCTCATTTCTCCTCATAATTAAACTCCTGGGAACATTTTGAGAGCCCCACCCTTTCTCAGGTGGATGCTCCAACGTAAATAAATTCACTTAGGTAGGTGGAATTCCCCCGCCCCACCAAAACACGTGGATTCTCAGAGGCTTTTTGCAAGGCTGGAATGGTTGCTACGAGAGGACATAGGCTTAAGATGCCGGGGAGTAGGTGCAGAGGAGATGTCGGGGTAAGTTTTTCACTCAGAGGGTGGTGAGTGAGTGGAATCGGCTGCCGTAGTGGTGGTAGAGGTGAACTCGATAGGGTCTTTCAACAAACTTCTGGATAAGTACATGAAACTTAATAGAATTGAGGGTTATAGGTAAGTGTAGTGGGTATGGATATCATCGGCAGCAAAGGGCCTGTTTGTGCTGTAGTTTTTCTATTTTCTATGCAGATTATTCAATCACACAGACACAAATGGGTTAAGAATGAACCCTCAGTAACTAAACCCTTACCAGGTCGAGATTCGCTTCCAGGGAGCAGGTCCAAAGAATCTAAACTATTTATAATGGTGTTCGGACCGATGTCATCCAGGGTGTCCATCTTCTGGACAGGAAGAATGGGATAGGCTGGAGGGAGCGAGGTCTTTGGGCCAATGTTACCCTTCACCGCGGATGGGAGGACGGGGGCACCGGTGGGAAAGACAGCAAGCAGCCTCGAAACGTCATTGGGCAGGTTTGTCGGAACTGTCCCAGCCCCCGATGTCTGGGGAAAAAAAAGCAGAAGACATTTGTCATACACAGCACAAGATCTGATTGGCATCAACTCAGTGAAAATAAAGTCAGGCTAGGTGTAAAAACATTGATAAACTCCACGACTTTTCTGTATCAAGCCTTGCTCTTGAAATTTCCATGACCCACAGGAATTCTTGCTCACCTCCTCTGCTCGAATCCAGCCTCCCTTCACAACGACAACTTAACTTCTTGTCTTTTATTTTCTCTCTCAACATTCCTTTGACTCTGCCCTCTCGTGCAAGAAACTACAAAAAGTTGTGAATGAAGCCCAGTCCATCATCACGCAAACCAGCCTCCCATCCACTGACTCTGTCTACACTTCCCATTGCCTCGGGAAAAGCAGCCAACATAATCAAGAACCCTATGTGCCCTGGACATTCTTTCTTCCCTCTTCCTTCTGTCGGGAAAAAGGGACAAAGTCTGAGGTCATGCACCATTCGACTCAAGAACAGCTTCTTCCCTGCTGCCATCAGACTTTTGAATGAACCTACCTTGCATTATTATTATAGGATCCCTACAGTGCATGTTTGTGTGTTTGTTTTGTTTTGGTGGGAGGCCCACCGAGTCTACACTGACCACAATCCCACCCAGGCTCTATTCCCAGAATCCTACATATCTACCCTGCTAATCCCCCTGATACGAAGGGATAATTTTAGCACGGCCAATCAACCTAACCCACACATCTTTGAACTGAGAGAGGAAACCGGAGCACCCGGAGGAAATCCACGCAGACACGGGGGGAATGTGCAAACTCCAGACAGTGCCCCAAGGCTGGAATTGAACCTAGTTCCCTGGCGTTATGAGACAGTAATGTTAGCCATGCTGCCAAAGGCTAGTCTTTCTCTACACCCTGGCTGTGACTGTAACACTACATTCTGCACCCTCTCCTTTCCTTCTCTATGAATGGTCTGTTTTGTCTACATAATGCGCAAGAAACAGTACCTTTCACTGCATACTAATATATGTGACAATAATAAATCAAATTGCTCCCTTAACTGTGTGGCAACTTGGGCAGCTGTACCTTTACTGAATGTTTTTAAGTGGAAGCAGAGAGATTGTTGTTCAGCGAGGGAATCTAAGGTTATTATGGGTGGATGGGAACGTGGAACTCTTAGCACAAACAGACCAGCCATGATCTTATTGAATGGTAGAGCAGGTTGAAGGGGCCGAATAGCCTTAGTCTGCTCCTATTTCATACATTTATAGACTGTGCAAGTGAGTATTGATATTATAAGAACCATTATTATTGATCCATTATTAACGAAATGCAGTTAGCCACATGTGGCTAATGGGTAACACAATGAAGCAACATTCACTAAGAACACTGGCACTTAAATCTTTCAAATTTGCATTGATTATATATATTCTTTCTCCTTGTTAACAGGCAGCACAGTGGTTAGCACTGCTGCTTCACAAAGGGTTGTGAATCTGTGGAATTCCCTACCCAGTGAAGCAGTTGAGGCTACCTCGTTGAATGTTTTTAAGGCAAGGATAGATAAATTTTTGAATAGTAAAGGAATTAAGGGTTATGGCAAGCAGGCAGATAAATGGAGCTGAGCCCACGAAAAGATCAGCCATGATCTTATTGAATGGTAGAGCAGGCTCGAGAGGTCAGATGGCCTACTCCTGCTCCTAGTTATTAAGTTTGCAGCACCAGGGACCCAGGTTTGATTCCCAGCTCACTGTCTGTTGGAGTTTGCATGTTCTGCGTGAGTTTCCTCCGGATGCTCCGGTTCCCTCCCATAGTCTGAAAGACGTGCTGGTTACAGTGCATTGACCCGAATAGGCGCCAGAGTGTGGCGACTAGGGGAAATCTCACAGTAACTCCATTGCAGTGTTAATGTAAGCTTTACTTGTGACTAATAAATAAACTTTATTTCTAATTGAATCGGTTGCCGTCAGTGGTGGTAGAGGTGAACTCACTGGGGTCTGTTAAGAGACTTCTGGATGAGTACATGGGATTTAATGGGATTGGGAGTTACAGATAGTCCTACGGCCTGGTAGGTATGGATATGATCGGCACAACTTGTGGGCCGAAGGGCGTGTTTGTGCTGTAGTGTTCTGTGTTCTATGTAATTGTCCCTTTTCACCTTCTGAATCTTTGCAATATCCTAACTGGTTATCACGTGTGACTAATGACAGGAGTTGCTGGACCAAGAAGGGAAGGTCAACAAAGCGAAGGCTAATCTTAGTGTTCCCATTGACACATTGTCCTGCAAGTTTCAAGTAAGAAAAAAAACAGGGCTGGCCTATTTCCCCTATGTAACCAAGGATGATTATAGTGTCCCTGGGATATCTAGGGAATAAGGAAGTATCCCGGAAGTATCATTTTCTTTATGCCTCTTACCAGTGGAAAATCATTTGCTTCCCCTATAGAATCCAACAAGGTGTCCAACTCTTCTCCAATAATCTCCTCATCCGGAAACTCCTCTGCAGTTTCAGGCACAGAGAGAGAGACCCCATCACCTACAAGGGGCTTCGGCGGAGCGAGGTCTGTCTGTGATTGCTGGATACTAACAGAAATGGAGCTGACAGGGACCAAAACTTCACTGGCTGGTGCAGGAAGAGTGGCTGGAATTGGGATACGTGGAAGGTCCAAAGGTGAGCCTGCAATGCGGAAACAATAACATGACAATGACACAAAGAGACATCACAAATATAATCATTACACATAACTTGTAAATTAAAAATAATGGTTATAGTTATCGTTTATTTATTAGTCACAAGTAAGGCTTACATTAACACTGCAATGAAATTACTGTGAAATTCCCCTAGTCGCCACATTCTGGTGCCTGTTTGGGTCAATGCACCCTAACCAGCACATCTTTCAGACTGTGGGAGGAAATCCACGGAGACACAGGGGAGAACGTGCAGATTCCACATAGACAGTGATCTGGATCCCTGGCACTGTGAAGCAGCAGTGTTAATCACTCCTGTCACCGTGACGCCCCTGTCTGCGGCATTGCAAGGTATTTTTTAATATAAAAGGTCACTCCACAGTGACTTCATTCCACAGAGTCAGAATCTACAACCCCATCATGCTAATTAATATCCCAAGACGGAATGGGTAATGTTGACATAACAATTACCATGATTAATATTGGATATATGCAGCTGTAGTTGTAGTTATAGCCATCTTCAAATAAATCCACATCTGACCAAAAAGTATGCCAATGCAAAATAACGTTAGTGGACAGATATTTGTATCCTACAGAATATTTCTAATACTATGCTAATTTAAAGTTTTCTTATTAGTGTCACAAGTAGGCTTACATTCACACTGCAATAAGTAACTGTGAAAATCCCCTGATCGCCATACTTGTTGGGTACATTGAGGGAGAATTTAGCATGGCCAGTGCACCCTAACCAGCACGTCTTTCGGATTGTGGGAGGAAACTGGAGAACCCGGAGAAAACCCACGCAGACACGGGTAAAACATGCGGACTCCACACAAACAGTGACCCAAGCCAGGACTCAATCCCTGGCATTGTAAGGTAGCAGTGCTAACCACTGTACCACTGCATTAATCAATCTCCTAGACAAAGTTGACAATATATTGATATATGGCACATAATAGGAAAAGCGTAATGTATAAGTACATTCACAACAATCTTCAGCTGTAAGTGCCGAGTGGATGATCCATCTTGATCTCCTCCAGAGATCCCCAGCATTACAGATGCCAGTCTTTAGCCAATTTGATTCATTCCACATGATATCAAGAAATTGCTAAAGACACTGGACACTGCAAAGGCAATGGGCCCTATATCATTCTAGCAATAGTATTGAAGATTTGTGCTCCAACGAGTTAAGCCCATTGTCAAACTGTTCCAGTGTTGCCAATGACATGTACACGAAAAGCAGGATAAACCTATCCCATCGCTATCAGCAGCACTTGTACAACAATAACCCGTTCACACACAATGAGAAATTGTATCTTATCTAGTACAGTGGTAGTGCCACACAACACGATGGATGGAATCCTCAGTGTGATGATAAGATATTGTCTCCACAAGGATTGTCCTGTGAGCACTCCCTGCTCGTTCTATCATGCAACACCAATTTTAAATCCAACCGATTTATTTGATAGTAAATCTGCAAGCTTTTGGCCTTTGTAGCCTTCGTCAGGTGAGTGAGATGTTCTGGTCTCCAAAAGCACACATATCAGCACAGACAGTTACAGATTGCTGATTAGCATGCAAATCCTTACACCTAACCTGCTATTCAAGTCTTAAAGTGGCTAACAATGTGGGTGGGAGGAGCATTGAGCACAGGTTAGAGGGATGTGTATTTTCTCCAGACAGCACAGTAAGTGAGGTTTTTTTGCTAACCCAGGCAAGTCATGGGGGTTACAGATAGTGTGACATGAAGCCAAGATCCCTATTAAGACCGTCCTCATGTGTGTGGAACTTGGCTATCAGTCTCTGCCCAGCGACTCTGTGCTGTCGTGTGTCACGAAGGCCCCCTTGAAGAACATTTACCCGAAGGTTGGAGGCCGAATGCCTGTGACTGCTGAAGTGTTCGCCCACAGGAAGGGAACTGTTTTGCCTGGTGATTGTTGAGCGATGCTCATTCATCCGCTGTCGTAGTGTCTGCATGGTCTCCCCAATGTACCATGCTTCGGGACATCCTTTCTTGCAACGTATTAGGTAGACAACGTTGGCCGAGTTGCAAGAGTATGTACCGTGTACCTGGTGGATGGTGTTCTCACGTTTGACAATGTCGTCCATGTCAATGATCCAGCATGTTGTGGCAGGGTTGTGTGGTACTGTGGTCACTGTTCTCCTGAAGGTTGGGTAGTTTGCTGAGAACAATGATCTGTTTGAGGTTGTGTGGTTGTCTGAAAGCAAGAAGCGGGGGGGTGGGGATGGCCCTAGCGAGATGTTCATCATCATCAATGATATGTTGAAGACTCCGGAGAAGATGTCATAGCTTCTCCGCTCTGGGGAAGTACTGGACAACAAAGGGTACTCTGTCCACCGTGTCCCGTGTTCATCTTCTGAGAAGGTCAGTGTGGTTTATCGCCGTGGCACGTCGGAACTGTTGATCGATGATGAACAGGATATGGCCCCCAGTCCAACGCTGGCATCTCTACATTGTTCTATCATGGACAGTTGCATTTGCGACCGGTAGGTTGGTGAGGACAAGGTCAACTTCTTCAGCGTCTTTAGGACCTGGCCATCTCACTGCTTCTGAGGCACTCCTGATGACAGACACACTGACATCCTCTCACAAAGTGCATTTTGCATCCTCGCCACCCTCTGTGCTTCTCCCAATTGCTGTTGAACACGGAGGAATTCTGATCCATCAGCTGATGGGAGTGGTGGTTGGTAATCAGCAGGTTACCTTGCCCACATGATGGGAATCTGGAGTCAATATTGAGAACTCCCAGTGCAACTCCCTTCCACTGTGTACACCTCTGCTGCGATACCACAGTGCTACCATCTCTGGTGGGTTTGCCTTGCCGATGCAGGGTCAACAGGGCTGGGGTTTGCCATTGTCATTACCGGTGCCTGGGTCAGTGCCGGTTGGTATGTCCCGTTTCATTCCTTTTAGACTTTGTAGTGATTTGGTACACCGTAGTGGTTTGTTGGACCATTTCAAGGGTTCCTGTGGAGCAGCACGGAGAGGCAACGATTTGGGAGAGCGTAAAGTTCGAGTGTTAAGTAATTTTTAACTTTTTCTCTTCGGTTAAAGTAGCAAGCGATGGTAGTTTTTTTGCCGTTTTTATTTAAACTAACAAACCGGAAGTCGTCATTAGGAGGCTTGCCGGTAGTTGTAGTTTTTCTCTCTGACTCTATAAATTGGTCCAGAGAGGAAACCCGATACTCTACACAGGTAGAGTATCCCACCCTCCCCACTCCTCTAACCTAATAATAAAAGTGTGTGGGAAGTTTTTTTTTCTCTCTCCTAGAAATTAAAGTATCAGAGATGGCAGTGCAGGCAGTACGTTGCACCTCCTGCGGTATGTATGAGGTGAGGGACACCAGTAGTGTTCCTGCTGATTACACCTGCAGGAAGTGTGCCCATTTGCAGCTCCTTGAGGATCATGTTAAGGAGCTGGAGCTGGAATTAGAGGAACTCAGGATAATTCGGGAGGTTGAGGAGGATATTGGCAGGAGTTACAAAGAGATAGTCACTCCTAAAGGAGATTCGTGGGTAACTATTAGGAAGAGAGGTAAGAAGCAATCGGGTAGACAATCCCCCGGGGCTGTTCCCCTCCAAAACAGATGACACTAAAGTCGGTGGAGTGGTAGATAGTGAAGAGGGGTGTTATAGTTTGCAGAGGGACTTGGACAAGTTGCAGAGCTGGGCCGAGAGGTGGCAAATGGAGTTTAATGTGGAAAAGTGTGAGGTAATGCACTATGGCAGAAATAATAAATGTGTAGAGTATAGGGCAAATGGTAGGATTCTTAGTAGTCTAGATGAACAGAGGGATCTTGGTGTGTATGTGCATAGATCCCTGAAAGTAGGCAGTCAGGTCGAGAAGGTTGTTAAGAAGGCATATGGAGTCTTGGCTTTTATTGGTAGAGGGATTGAATTTCGGAGCCGCAACGTCATGTTGCAACTGTACAAAACTCTAGTGCGGCCGCACTTGGAGTATTGTGTGCAGTTCTGGTCCCCACATTATAAGAAAGATGTGGAGGCATTGGAGAGGGTACAGAGGAGGTTTACCAGGATGTTGCCTGGTATGGAGGGCAGGTCTTATGAGGAGAGGCTGAGGGATTGAGGTTGTTTTCGTTAGAAAGGAGGCGGCTAAGAGGGGACCTTATCGAAACATATAAGATGATTAGAGGTTTAGATAGGGTGGACAGTGATAGCCTTTTTCCTAGGATGGAAAAAGCTAGCACGAGGGGACACAGCTTTAAATTAAGGGGTGATAGTTATAGGACGGATATCAGAGGTAGGTTCTTTACCCAAAGGGTGGTTCGGGAGTGGAATGCCCTGCCTGCAGCGGTTGTAGATGCGCCAAGTTTGGTGGCGTTTAAGAGGTTAGTTGATAAGTATATGGAAGAGAAGGGAATGGTTTAGTTTGGAGGGGCATTGCTTTTTATATTGGTCGGCGCAACATCGAAGGCCGAAGGGCCTGTTCTGTGCTGTAATGTTCTATGTTCTAAAACAAGTTTTCTGTCCTGGAGGCTACAGTTGAGGAAGAATCAACTGGAGATGGCCAAAGAGAGCAGGTCTCTGGGGGTGAGCCTGCTGAGAATGCTCAGGTGGGTAGGGGAAATAAGAGATTGGGCCTGGTAATTGGGGACTCCATAGTTAGGGGGACAGATAGGTGAGTAAATAGTAATAAAAGTGACTCAGGGCTGGTGTGTTGCCTCCCAGGGGCTGGGGTCCAGGATGTCGCAGATCGGGTTTTTAAGATTCTTAAGGGAGAGGGGAGTCAACCCCAAGTCATAGTTCATGTAGGGACACATGATATAGGTAGGACAAGGGGAGGGGATATTAAACAGAAATTTATGGAGTTGGGGTGGAAGCTTAGGGCCAAAACTGGCAGAGTGGTTATCTCTGGACTCTTGCCTGTGCCGCGGGATAGTTTAGAGAAGAACAGAGAGAGGGAATGTTTGAACTCGTGGCTGCGGGGATGGTGCAGGAGGGAGGGGTTCAGGTTCCTGAACAATTGGGACTCATTCTGGGGTAGGTGGGACCTCTACAAGAGAGATGGTCTACACCTGAACCAGAGGGGAACCAATATCTTGGGGGGAAAATTTGCAAAGGCTATGCAGGGGGCTTTAAACTGATTCAGAGTGGGGGGTGGGATCCTGAGTAGTTGGGGTGCTAAGAGGGATGAGAATAGGGGGGTCATAGAGGAGAACTGTAAAACACAGCAGCGTACGGGTGGAGTAGGGCATGGTTTGAAATGCGTATACTTTAATGCAAGAAGTATTCGCAATAAGGTGGAGGAACTTGCAGCTTGGACCAGTACCTGGAACTTCGATGTTGTGGCCATTTCAGAGACGTGGGTAGAGCAGGGACAGGAATGGTTGTTGCAGGTTCCGGGGTTCAAATGCTTCAGTCGGAGTAGAGAAGGAGGTAGAAGGGGGGGAGGAGTGGCATTATTAGTCAAAGACTGTATCACAGTGACAGAAAAGAAGTTTGATGAGGACTTGTCTGTTGAGGTAGTATGGGCTGAGATTAGAAACAGGAGAGGAGAGGTCACCCTGTTGGGAGTCTTTTATAGACCTCCTAAAAGTTCTAGAGAGGTAGAGGAAAGGATTGCCAAGTCGATCCTGGACAGGAGTGAAAGTAATAGGGTAATTGTTATGGGGGACTTTAACTTTACTAATATTGATTGGAATAGCTATAGCTCTAGCTCGTTAGAGGGGTCAGTTTTTGTACAAAGTGTGCAGGAAGGTTTTTTGACTCAGTATGTAGATAGGCCAACTAGAGGTGAGGCTACATTGGATTTGGTGCTGGGCAATGAGCCAGACCAGGTGTTAGACTTGGAAGTTGGTGAACATTTTGGTGATAGTGACCACAATTTGGTTACGTTCACCTTAGTGATGGATAGGGATAGGCATGAAGCTGGGGGCAGTAGTTATAGCTGGGGGAATGGTAATTATGAGGCCATAAGGAGAGAATTAGGGTGCATAGGTTGGAGTAGTAAACTGCAGGGACTGGGAACATCTGAAATGTGGAGCTTATTCAAGGAGCAGCTGCTGCGAGTCCTTGATAAGTATGTCCCTGTCAGGCAAGGAGGAAATGGTCGAGTAAGGGAACCTTGGTGTACGAAAAAAGTTAATTCGCTGGTTAAAAGGAAAAAGGAGGCTTATGTCAGGATGAGGCTTGAAGGCTCAGTTAGTGCAATGGATAGCTATAGATTAGCCAGGAGGGAGCTAAAGAGTGAGTTGAGGAGAGCTAAGAGAGGACACGAGAAGACTTTGGCTGACAGGATCAAGGAGAATCCTAAAGCTTTCTTTAGATATGTTAAGAATAGAAGATTGGTTAGGGCAAGATTAGGGCCAGTCATAGACAGCAGTGGGAAGTTGTGCGTGGAGCCTGAAGAGATTGGAGAGGCACTGAATAAATATTTCTCTTCGGTATTCACGCAGGGAGATGTAAATGTAGTTGTGGAGAACACTGAGGTACAGGGTTGCAAACTGGAAGTATTGAAGTAGATAAGGAGGATGTGCTAGATATTCTTGAGGGTTTGAAGTTAGATAAGTCCCCTGGGCCGGACGGGATTTACCCTAGGATTCTCTGGGAGGCAAGAGAGACGATTGCAGAGCCTCTGGCTCTGATCTTCAGGTCGTCGTTGGTTACGGGTATAGTGCCGGAAGACTGGAGGATAGCGAATGTGGTCCCATTGTTCAAGAAGGGGAAGAGAGACTTTCCAGGGAATTATAGGCCGGTGAGTCTTACTTCTGTTGTGGGCAAAGTATTGGAGAGAATTATTAGGGATAGGATTTATAGTTATTTAGAGAGAAATGAATTGATTGGGGATAGTCAGCATGGTTTTGTGAAGGGTAGGTCGTGCCTTACTAACCTCATTGAGTTTTTTGAAAAAGTGACCAAAGAGGTGGATGGGGGTAAGGCGGTTGATGTGGTATATATGGACTTTAGTAAGGCGTTTGATAAGGTGGCCCATGGAAGGCTTCTGCAGAAAATGCAGATGTATGGGATAGAGGGTGATTTAGCTAATTGGATTAGGAATTGGCTAGCAGATAGAAGACAGAGGGTGGTGGTTGATGGGAGATATTCATCGTGGAGTTCGGTGACAAGTGGTGTACCTCAGGGGTCTGTTTTGGGGCCCCTGCTGTTTGTAATTTTTATAAATGATCTGGATGAGGGTATTGAAGGATGGATTAGTAAATTTGCGGATGACACTAAAGTCGGTGGAGTGGTAGATAGTGAAGAGGGGTGTTATAGTTTGCAGAGAGACTTGGACAAGTTGCAGAGCTGGGCCGAGAGGTGGCAAATGGAGTTTAATGTGGAAAAGTGTGAGGTAATGCACTTTGGCAGGAATAATAAATGTGTAGAGTATAGGGCTAATGGTAGGATTCTTAATAGTGTTGATGAACAGAGGGATCTTGGTGTATATGTGCATAGATCCCTGAAAGTAGGCAGTCAAGTCGATAAGGTTGTTAAGAAGGCATACGGAGTCTTAGCTTTTATTGGTAGGGGGATTGAATTTCGGAGCCGCAACGTCATGTTGCAACTGTACAAAACTCTAGTGCGGCCGCACTTGGAGTATTGTGTGCAGTTCTGGTCCCCGCATTATAAGAAAGATGTGGAGGCATTGGAGAGGGTACAGAGGAGGTTTACCAGGATGTTGCCTGGTATGGAGGGCAGGTCTTATGAAGAGAGGCTGAGGGATTTGAGGTTGTTTTCGTTAGAAAGGAGGCGGCTAAGAGGAGACCTTATTGAAACATATAAGATGATTAGAGGTTTAGATAGGGTGGACAGTGATAGCCTTTTTCCTAGGATGGAGAAAGCTAGCACGAGGGGACACAGCTTTAAATTAAGGGGTGATAGTTATAGGACGGATATCAGAGGTAGGTTCTTTACCCAGAGGGTGGTTAGGGAGTGGAATGCCCTGCCTGCGGCAGTTGTAGATGCGCCAAGTTTGGTGGCGTTTAAGAGGTTAGTTGATAAGTTTATGGAAGAGAAGGGAATGGTTTAGTTTGGAGAGTCATTGCTTTTTCTTCATAATTGGTCGGCGCAACATCGAAGGCTGAAGGGCTTGTTCTGCGCTGTAATGTTCTATGTTCTATTTCAGAGGGCACAGAATCCCTACAGTGCTAAAGGAGGCCATTCAGCCCATAAAGCCTCACCGACATCCAGCCCCAATCCCCATAGCCTGTTAATCCCCCTGTTTTATGCCGATGTATGATTAGTTTCTATTATACATGTGGAAATATAGGAACATTATGGGCAAAGTTGAGCTTGTGCCAATGTGGGATTAACTGTTATAAAGACAGTGGGCGAGATTCTCAGGCCTCCCTCGCGATGTGTTTCATGGCAGAAGGAGATGCCCACCATCGGCAGGTGGCAGGACTTCCCGATCCCTTCACCGTCAATGGGATTTCCCACTGAATCCACTTCATGTTGCTGGGAAACCCGCAGCAGAACTGGGAAAACCCATCGGCTTAAATAGCGTTAACGGTTAACGTGCAGGTACAGTCGTAGTTAGGAAGGGAAATCCAATGTTAGCATTCATGTCAAGAGGGCTAGAATACAAGAGCAGGGATGGACTTCTGAGGCTGTATAAGGCTCTGGTCTGATCCCATTTAGAGAATTGTGAGCTGTTTTGGGCCCCACATCTAAGACAGAATGTGCTGACCTTCGATAGGGTCCAGAGGTTCACAAGAATGATCTCTGGAATGAAGTGCGTGTTGTATGAGGGACAGTTGAAGACTCTGGTTCTGTACTCGTTGGAGTTTATTGAAACTTACAGGGTACTGTGAGGCCTGGATCAAGGGGACATGGACAGGATGTTTCTACTAGTAGGAAAAACTACTGAGGGCACAATCTCAGGCTAAAGGGATGATCCTTTAAAACAGAGATGAGAAGGAATTTCTTCAGAGTGGTGAATCTGTGGAACTCTTTGCTGCAGAAGGCTGTGGAGGCCGTGTTACTGAGTGTCTTTAAGACAGAAAGGTTTTTGATTAATAACAGGATCAGAGGTTATGGGGAAAAGGCAGGAGAATGGGGATGAGAAAAAGATCAGCCATGATTGAATGGCGGGACAGACTCGATGGGCTAAGTGGCCTCATTCTGCACCCTTTATGTATCACTTAACTCAAGATTAAATGACACTTCTCCAGGCCCCAAGTCACTCCCGAAACCCTTAATGTGTGTTTCATTCTTACATTTTTTTGGTGCAACCATCACAGTGTTAATGCATTTATACTATTATGTCATTTCTAACATGCACTCGAGACTCACATAGTTCAAGGTTAAACAGACTACTGAGTGAGCAATGGTTTCATTAGAACCCCCGCACTAACTGAGGAACTTGTGCTGAGGTGCACAGACAACAACAGTCACCTTAGTGGCCTGATAGGGCAAGAGTTGAGAGCATTTTACACCAAAGA
Source organism: Sphyrna mokarran (assembly GCA_024679065.1). NCBI lineage: Eukaryota > Metazoa > Chordata > Chondrichthyes > Carcharhiniformes > Carcharhinidae > Sphyrna > Sphyrna mokarran. The sequence goes on from JAGIQG010000034.1 coordinate 3,752,524, forward strand.
GTGCCCCTTGAGTGATTTCCAACCTCGTTTCAGGAGCCAATCCCCATTTCACAAAATGCAGAACGAGGCCATTCAGCCCATCAAGTCTGCACCGACCACATTCCCACCTGGACGCTGTTCCCATGACCTCATATTTACCTTAGTTAGTTTCCCCTGACACTAAGAGACAATTTAGCACGGCCAATTCAGTCACCTTTGGACTGTGGGAGGAAACTGGAGCGCCCGGAGGAAACCCAGGCAGACACAGGGAGAACGTGCAGACTCCACACAAACCAGTGACTCGAGGCTGGAATTGAACCCGGGTCCCTGGTGCATTGTGCCACCGTGCTGCCCTCGTTTGTAGCACGGTCATATGGGAAAATCAGACCTGACTTGCGACGTTTTGACTTGTTTTTCGGGAAGCAATCAAGTCACAATTCCGAAGACCACCCACAGTGTAAAAATCACATTTTTTCAGCAAGAAGGGTCAAAGAAACTCACCTGATTCTATATCATCGATGCCACTCGTGCCATTTATAGAGATCTGTGGAAGAATTGAAATTGGCTTAGAACGGAACCCAATGTAATTCGGATAAGACCTGTAATGTTACAACCATCAGGAAAGATTTGAGATTGAAAGTTTGAACATTTAAGAATAGCATGAAGGGGGAAACGGGGCAATTGTAGAGCAGTTAGTCTGACATGAATTTGAAAAAGGAAAGAGTGACAGAACAGCTTGGAAACTGAATATTTTCATTGGGTAATAGAGCTAGGATTTATAAAGGATAGATGATATGTAATGAATTTGACTGATATTGGATTTGACTGATAGGGCCTGGATGGGTTTGTGATTGGTGCAGACTTGGTGGGAGAATGCTACTTATAGAGACCTCTAGAAGGCTTTGATAGTCCATCGCTCTTAGGGGCTTTTAACCAAAGTCGAAGTTTGTGAAATTGAAGGAAAATTATTGACCAGATTAGCAAATTGGCTAGGTGGTGGGAAGCAGTGAATAAGAATAATGACAGGTTGTCCATGTGGCAAGAGATGATTAATGGTGTCCCACAGGGATTGGAACTGTTCACCACATTTATTCTCAACTTAGATGGTGGGATAGAGAGCCACATATCCAAGTTTGCTGAATACATGCAAGCAGGCAGCATTGCAGATAGGAGCATAAAATTACTAACAGATATTAATAAATTTGCTTCCCTTTTTTTCTCCATTTTTCCTCTCTCCCATCCATCTCCCCCCCATGTCTTCATCTATTAAAGTTTACCCTCTGATTTCAGCTTCTTTGCCCTTTGACCATTCACACCATCTATTCTCTCTACAGGCTGCCATTAGCAGCCTTTCTCCTTGGTTTTGGGGCTATTACTCATCTTTCATTCCCTCACCCTGCCGTATAAATATGTCCTATTTTCTATGCCTTTTAGCTTTGATAAAGGGTCACCTGGACTCGAAACGTCAGCTCTTTCCTCTCTCGTTACAGATGCTGCCAGACCTGCTGAGATTTTCTAGCATTTTCACTTTTGGTTAATAAATTAACAGATGATAATAGATATTAATAGATTTAGTCAACGGGCATAGGGGGATTTTAATATAGAATCATTGAATCCTAAGTGCAAAAGGAGACCATTCGGCCCATCAAGTCTATACTAACCACAAACCCATCCAGGCCCTATCCTCATAACTCCACACTTTTACCCTAGCTAGCCCCCTTGACACCAAGACAATGTTTAAGGTTGTCCGCTTTTGAACAACAGGATTGAACAGAGTACTTTTTAAATAGAAATGATTATTGTTATAAGCTAGGAAATGTGGCAGTCAATTTACATACAGCAATGTCCCATTAACAAAATCATGGTAACAATCAGATAATTTTTTTGATGGCACAGAACTTGAGCATTGCTGAAAAAAGGGACATGCAGTCGAAGCTTTTCATCTTGCACTCATCAGGACAATTTGCAAGAGTACCAAACTGTAATGGGAACAATTTATACTACACGAAAAAAGAATGATGAACATAGAACATTACAGCGCAGTACAGGCCCTTCAGCCCTTGATGTTGCGCTGAACTGTGAAACCAATCTGAAGCCCATCTAATCTACACTATTCCAATATCATTCATATGTTTATCCAATGACCATTTAAATGTTCTTAATGTTGGTGAATCCATGACTGTTGCAGGCAGGGCATTCCATACCCTTACTACTCTCTGAGTAAAGAACCTACCCCTGACATCTGTCCTGTATCTATCACCCCTCAATTTAAAGCTATGTCCCCTCGTGCCAGGATGATGGTTTGGCAAGTGGACTCTTGATTGGTATCGAGGCATTGCCATGGAGAGTGCACCAGTTAACTGATAACTGACAGTTAACTGCCAAGCTTTGTTTAATTTCAAACCCGGCAGGTTGAATGTGTTTGGTCAAGGCATAGCCCTGGGGACTGAACCAGGAAACGGCTGCTGCTTGGTTTGTTTAATTGAAAAAGGGTGCAATGTAAATACATGTTCCTCCTCTCCGTCCTGTATGAGAATGTCTGTAATTTCTAGCATGCACAAGTCTGCCACACTGAAAACCTTAGATTGGTTTTCTGCTGTTTAGTAAATGTTGACCAATCACAGAATCACATCTAATGTTGGACACAATGGCCAGAATGTTTCAGCCCCAGCCTACATGGGGTTTTCCCACGGCAGAGGCTTCTCACCACTGGCCACCCAACGTGATTTGCACGGCTTACCCACCATGCTGCCAGGGAACCTGTGGGGTTCGAGGCCAGAAGATCCCATCAGCAGAAAGGGCTGGAAAGCACCCCCCCCCTTCCCCTCCCCATTGTTTTGAGCATTGCAAGCACGGGCTGGCTGAGTACTGAATTCTCTCCGTTCACCTGACGAAGGGGCAAATCCCGAAAGCTTGTGAGTTTACCATCAAATAAATCAGTTGGACTTTAATCTGGTGTTGCCAAGAGGAAAGATGGGAAAGGTAGGATTGGAGAGCCGTGGATTACTAGGGATATTGAGGACTTGGTTAGGAAGAAAAGAGAAGTGTATGATAGGTCGAAGCAGCTGGGAACCGAGACAACGTTGGAGGAATATAGAGAAAGTAGGAGGGAGCTCAAACAGGGAGTTAGAAGGGCAAAAAGGGGGCAGGAAATGATTTTGGCGGATAGGATTAAGGAAAACCCAAAGGCTTTTTATTCCTATGTTAGGAATAAAAGGGTGGTTAGAGGAAAAATCGGACCTCTTAGGAACAGAGGAGGGGAACTGTGCTTAGAGCCTGAGGGAATGGCAGAGATCCTGAATGAATACTTTGCGTCGGTATTCACGAAGGAGAGGGGCTTGTTGACAGCTCCTGTTTCTGAGGGAGCTGTGGACCAGTTGAGGGAAATATCCATACCGAGGGAGGAAGTGTTAGAGCTTCTAAGTAGCATTAAAACTGATAAATCTCCAGGGCCTGATGGCATTTATCCCAGACTGCTTAGAGAGGTGCGAGGTGAAATTGCTGGGCCTCTGACACAAATCTTTGTCTCTTCTTTGGACACAGTGAGGTCCCAGAGGACTGGAGAATAGCTAATGTTGTACCGTTGTTTAAAAAGGGTAGTAGGGATAACCCTGGAAATTATAGGCCAGTGAGTTTGACATCAATGGTAGGGAAGCTGTTGGAGGGGATTCTTAAAGATAGGATGTATAGGCACTTCGAGTGTTGTGATCTGATTAGGGATACGCAGCATGGATTTGTTAAGGGGAGGTTGTGCCTTACAAATCTGGTAGAATTTTTTTGAGGAGGTGACGAAATCAGTGGACGAAGGGCGAGCCGTTGATGTTGTCTATTTGGATTTTAGTAAGGCGTTTGACAAAGTCCCTCATGGGAGGTTAGTCGAGAAGGTCAAGGCAAATGGGATACAAGGACAGGTAGCTAGATGGATAAGTAACTGGCTTAGTAATAGGAGACAGAGAGTAATAGTGGAAGGGTGTTTTTCTAGCTGGAGGTCGGTCACTAGTGTGTGCCGCAGGGCTCGGTACTGGGACCTCTTCTATTTGTAATATATATAAATGACTTGGAAGAGGGAGTAAGTGGAGTAATCAGCAAGTTTGCAGATGATACAAAGATGGCTGGACTTGCGGATAGTGAGGAGCATTGTCAGGCGATGCGGCAGGACATAGATAGGCTGGTAGCTTGGGCAGACAGATGGCAGATGGAATTCAATCCTGATAAATGTGAGGTGATGCATTTCGGGAGAAAGAATGTAGGGGGGAGGTACATGATAAAGGGTAGACCTATTAAGAGTGTAGAAACGCAGAGGGACCTGGGGTGCAGGTGAACAAGTCTCTGAAGGTGGCAGAGCAAGTGGAGAAGGTTGTGAAGAAAGCATATGGTATGCTAGCCTTTATAGGAAGGGGTATAGAGTACAAGAGCTGGCCTTTACTGTTGCAGTTGTATAAAACGTTGGTTAGACCTCATTTGGAATACTGCGTCCAGTTCTGGTCGCCTTACTACCGAAGGACGTGGAGACTCTGGAGAGAGTGCAGAGGAGGTTTACCAGGATGATGCCTGGTATGGAAGGTCTGAGTTATGAGGAGAGATTAGGCAAATTGGGACTGTTTTCCTTAGAAAGACGTAGACTTAGAGGAGACCTGATAGAGGTGTACAAGATTTTGAAGGGGATTGATAGAGTAAACAGGGTTAAGCTTTTTCCTAGGATGGACTCAAATAGCATGAGGGGTCATGGGCTTAGGATGAGGGGGGTAAGGTATAATTTGGATGCTAGAGGGAGTTTTTTCACACCGAGGGTGGTGGGGGTATGGAATGCGCTGCCAAGTAAAGTGGTGGAGGCAGGTACTCTGGAGTTATTTAAGAAATACTTAGATGGGCACATGAACAGAATGGGAATGGAGGGGTATAGAAAACTGATTTAACATAGGGATCATGAGCCTTGGGAGTCCCTGGGAAGTGTGTAAATAGATGATGATATTGATGTACTTGTTTTTATCCTGCAGGTGCTTTGGTCCACCTTGTTGTCTAACGAGGGGCATACACGCGATGGGTCGTGAGAGGACTTCTCTTGGACCTTTTTCGAGAGTATCCTACTGCTTCACATCGTTAGTGTATGCTTGACCTGGACCATCTGATGGGCAACACGACAGCGCAGTGACTATAGCTGTGCTGTGCAGATACATGGATTTGGGCCTGTGTCTGTGGGAGTTTGCGCATTCTCCCCGTGCTTGCGTGGGTTTTCTCCGGGAGCTCTGGTTTCCTCCCACATTCCAAAGATGTGCTCTTAGGCTAATTGGCAAAACAAATTCTCCCTAAATTGTCTCAAATTTGGTTTTTAATCCATAGATCTAGAAACATGGACAGGGATCGCGGGTAGAGATGGGAACATCGGGGTGGCGGCGCGGGCTCGTTGGGCCGAAGGGCCTGTTTCGTGCTGTTTTGTTCTTTATTCATACTGTGTTTACCCCAGTCCAATGCCGGCATCTCCACATCATGGCTGGAATTGAACCCTGACGCTGTGCGGCAGCACTGCTAACCCACTATGCTGCCCCAAAGAAGTAATAAATTGCAGGGGTCGGAGAAGGAGCTGTTCGATGGTTCTATATCATCTAAACTACAGACATTCCAACAGAAACACCTGCAGAAAAACTCACTGGCCTATTAGTATAAAGAGATCCACATACCTGATTACTCATCACTGAATTGTCAATCTCAGTCAGACCCACTGTATCCATGTCATGCTGAAAAATAAAACGTGCAGGACTTAGTGTGGCTTAAGGCAGGTACCACCATACTGTAACCTCATGCATTTACCTGCTAGTCTCCCTGACACTAAGGGGAAATTTAGCAATCCACCTAACCAGCACGTCTTTCGGACTGTGGGAGGAAACCCACGCAGACACAAGGAGAATGTGCAAACTTTACACAGAAGTAACCCAAGCCGGGAATCGAACCCAGGTCCCTGACATTGTGAGGCAATAGTGCTAACCACTGTGCCACTGTACCACCCGTAAATCTCCTCTTAACTTTCTCTATTCCAAGAAGCACAACCCTAGCTTCTCCTGTCTTTCTGCATTACTGAAGTTCAGTAACCCTAGCACCGTTCTAACAAAATCTTCTGTCGGCATTGTTCCTAAGTAGCCTACAATAAAACACAATAGTTTAGCTGGTATTTAAACAATGATTTACAAAAGATTTGGGATAATCTTCTCCACTCTAATGTCTGTTCTCATGTCACCAAACCTTCTGCAACCTGGCCAACATCCATCCCAACATCAATAATGAGGTCTTCAGCCTCTTTGACTCCTTTCTCTGGATCTCTTTCCTTAATGTCCTTTCCCTTTTGACTTTAACCTCCGTTTAGTTAACTCAGTCCCTTCTTTGCCTGTCAAACAATTTTTCTTTCTACGTCAAAAGTTGCTCTACCAATCCAACCTGTTCGCTGTCTTCTGATTCCTCTCCTGAAGTGATAAACTATTTGCCGTGTTTATAACTCATGAATGCGCCCGTGGCAAAGCATTTGTTTTTCAGTCAGGTTGCCCTACGATAGGGCCACACCCAGGAGGGAGAGGGTGTGTGAGGAAAGCAGTGTTTTTTGAATAATGCATTACAGTCATCAAACAAAGCTAAAGCAGTTGGGAATCCTTATAGATGGCTGTGGACTTGGGAGTGACCTGAACAAGATTATCCAAACAACGGTTATTTTCAGGTTGACAGCATGTTCCAATTAAAAAGATTATAGATCCACCGAAATTTACAAAGCAGAACTTAACCTGTTGCATCTGCATTAGGTTTTTTTGGGCGGACAGAGGGAGAGGACATGTCCCCCTTTCTTTGCACTCTGCCATTTTTCTTTTGGCTCACATCCAACACTTGTCCCCGTGATGCCTTGCCCTTACATTTTGGCTTGTTGTTTCCTTGTCTCCTGGGCCTTTCTCATTTTTATTGTTCCTACTGGGTTTTTTTTCCTTGTGTGGGGTGGTGAGAAGAGGAAAACAGGGTGGTTGTCTGGGTCCTTTCGTATTTTAGGTGCTTAGGGGGAGATGGTGTGCGTTAGGGGGAGGGGGCTGTTAGGTTGGTGGTTTGAGGGACGGGACAGATGTCAAGCTAGAGTGTGTGCTGGAGCATTTTCTTGGGGATTTCCTGGCTGGAGAAGTTTTGTGTCTGTTGCTGAGTTTTTTTTTGGTGGGGGGTGTTGCAGGTGGGCTACAGGGGGAGGTCAAACAGTTTGGGGGGTGGGCGGTGGTGGTGGAGGAATGTCCTGGCGGTTTCCTGATAGGGATGTGGGTAGGTAGGTTGTGGATTAAAGGGTGGTCTGTTATCTTTCCATATCTTAGCACTTTTGCCTCCCGTACGTGTGCCTGTTTGGGTGGGTGGGTGGTGGGGGGTGCAGGGGAGGGGGGTGGTTGCCTCCTATATGTGTGTCTGTTCGGATGGGCGTGTGTTTCTAGATCTGGTGGGATGGGATAACTAGGGTTCGGGCTAATCCCACTTTCCAGCTCTTGGTCTGTCGTCTCTGGATGAAAACCGTTTCTCCTCAACTCCCTTCTGGCCCTTCCTACCAAATTACTTTAAAATCGATGCTTCTTGTTTATTCACCTCTCTGCTGAGGGAAGTAGATTCTTTCTATCCACTTCATCTCAAGCCATCATAATTTTATACATTTCAATTAAATACCCCCTCAGCCTCCTCCATTCCAAAGGTTATTCCAGCCGATTCAATCTTTCTGCCTAACTCAAAATGAACAAATTAAACCTGGGTTAGACAGAAGAATAGAGGCCACAATTTTCATTTGAACGGGGCCAAGTTTTGGTTAGTTATCGAGAATGGCTCTTCCTGCAGAGAATGATGGGACCTGTGAAACAGGATGCAGAGAAATAGGTTGGCGATAGAGTGAGAAATGGTCAAGCGCTTCTAGTTTCTTGGTGTCCAGATCACCAACAACCTGCCCTGGTCCCTCATGCCGATACTACAGTTAAGGAAGCCCATTAACACCTCTACTTTCTCAGAAGGCGAAGGAAATTTGGCGCGTCCGCTACAATTCTCATCAATTTTCACAGATGCACCATAGGAAGCATTGTTTTTGGTCGTATCACAGCTTGGTGGTCTGTCATCTTTCCATATCTTAGCACTTTTACCTCCCATATGTGTGTCTCTTTGGGTGGGTGGTGGGGGGGTGCAGGGGAGGGGGGGTGGTTGCCTCCTATATGTGTGTCTGACCAAGACTGCAAGAAACTAAAGGGGTTGTGAACGTAGCCCAGTCCATCAGGCAAACCAGCCTCCCATCCATTGACTCTGTCTACACTTCCCGCTGCCTCGGCAAAGCAGCCGGCTTAATTTAAGGGCACCACACACCCCGGACATTCTCTCTTCCACTTTCTTTTATCGGCAAAAAGATATGAAAATCTGAGAATACGTACCGACTGACTCAAGAACAGCTTCCTCCCTACTGCTGTCAGACTTTTGAATAGACCTACTATATATTAAGTTTGATTTTTCTCTACACCCTAGTTACAACAGTAACACAATATTTTGCACCCTCTGTGATCAAGAGTGCAATGTTGGCCTTCATAGCGAGGGGGATAGAATATAGAAGTAGGGAGGTTCTGTTGCAGCTGTATAGGGCCGCAGCTGGAGTACTGTGTGCAGTTTTGGTCGCTGCATTTGAGGAAGGATATATTGGCCTTGGAGAAGGTGCAGAGAAGGTTCACTAGGCTGATACCGGAGATGAGGGCATTGGATTATGAAGAGAGACTGAATAGGGTAGGTTTGTACTCTTTGGAGTTTAGAAGGCTGAGAGGGGATCTTACAGAGATGTATAAGATAATGAAGGGGATGGATAGGGTAGAGGTTGAGAGATTCTTCCCGCTTGGCAGAGATAGAAGGACTTGAGGGCACAGCCTCAAAATAAGAGGGGGGCAGTTCAGATCAGAGTTGAGGAGGAATTTCTTCACCAAAGGGTGGTGAATCTTTGGAATTCTCTGCCTGTCAAAGTAGTGGAGGCTTCCTCGCTGAATATATTTAAGTCAAGAGCGGATAGGTTTTTGATTGACAAGGGAATTAAGGGTTATGGGGAGAAAGCGGGAAAGTGGAACTGAACCACTATAGATCAGCCATGATCTTATTGAATGGCGGGACAGGCTCGAGGGGCTGAATGGCCGACTCCTGCTCCTATTTCTTATGTTCTTCTTTCCTTTTCCCCTATGTATTCTATGAATGTATGAATAGTGGGTTAGAAACAATGCTTTCCACTGTACACCAATACACGTGACAATAATAAATCAAGGCAAATCAATTCACTGAATTCCTTCAAGTGAGAACTGGATCGGTTTGTGACGAAGTTGGTTGCACAAACAGTAGGTGTTACACAGAATTATCAAACTCCCTTGGGCAAGGCCCAGTTGCTTAGACGGGTCGGAAAGGAAACTCCCATTTTGTGGCCTGTTTCTAGTCTCCCCAGCCTAAGGAAATATCTCCTCTGTCAAAGTTCTGCTGTACGATGATAAGATCCAATATCCCCGCGAGGAAAATAAACACAAGGACAGGCGGAGGGAGGGAAATACAACATGCAGCAAACTGACAGCACTCACCTGAGCTCTGATATACGCTTTCCGGATCCTTAGCCCCAGCTTCTGCGCCAGTTCCTGTGTCAGCTTCACCACATTTTCATCCTGAATGCATAACAGGAAAACACATTGTTCCACCTTTCATCATTCAGGAACGGTCTATCAAGATTCCTGACGCTTCCGGGTTTACGCCAGCAGAATGCCCAGCAGGGTAACGTGGCGGATTGCTGAGATGTACAGACCTGCAAAGTCCCAGAATCGACCCCTGGCTTGTGCTAAGTGAGCTGAGCAAGGTCGCTGCTGAACATGGAACCAAAGTGGAACCAAAGTGGAATCAGCCAAAGGAAGGAAATATTTACACATAGCCCGCGATCTAATGCAATGGCAGGACAGCCGTGAGGACCACACGGACTGACTCCTACTCTGACCTTCTTCACTCACACTTCATCACAGCACTGGAGCCAGGGGGTGGGGATGCCATCTGCAGCTGCTGAATCTTCCCCATACAACGTCAGTATCTTCAAGGGTGACGGGGAGGGGACATGTGGAACACAAGTGGGTTAGCACTGCTGCCTCACAGCGCCAGAGACTCGGGTTCAATTCCGGTCTCGGATCACTGTCTGTGTGGGGTTTGCACATTCTCCCTGTGCCTGTGTAGGTTTCCTCTGTGTGCTCCTGTTTCCTCCCACAGTCTGAAGATGTGCAGGTTAGTGGGTTGGTCAAGCTAAATTGACCCTTGGTGTCAGGGGACTAGCAGCATAAATATGTGGGGTTACAGGGTGGGATTGTTGTCAGTACAGGCTTGATGGGCCGAATGGCCTCCTTTTGAACTGTAGGGTTTCTATGATTCTATCTTGTCATGTGTCTTGTAAGAATCTTTGGGTGAATATTAAAGCAAAAGGTCACTGTCTTGAGTTTTTTTTGTCTTATGGAATAGAATCCCTACCGTGCAGAAGGAGGCCATTCGGCCCATCGAGTCTGCACCGACCATAAGCCCACCCAGGCCCTAGTCCTGTAACCCCAAGTATTTACTCCACTAATCTCCTTAGGGTCAATTTAGTGTGGCCAATACCTGCATATCTTTGGAGAGTGGGAGGAAACCATAGAACATAGAAGAGCACAGTACAGCCCTTCGGCCCTCAATGTGGTACCGAGCTATGCCCAATCCCAAGATCAAGCTATCCCACTCCCTATCATTCTGGTGTGCTCCAGGTGCCTATCCAATAATTGCTTGAAAGTTCCAAAAGTGTCCGACTCCACTATCACAGCAGGCAGTGCGTTCCACACCCCAACCACTCTCTGAATAAAGAACCTATCTCAGACATCGCTCCTATATCTCCTACCATGAACCTTCTGGTTACACCCCTTAGTAATGGCTATATCCACCCAAGGAAATAGTCTCTGTACATAAGTGGAATGATCAGCAAGTTTGCAGATGATACAAAGATGGCTGGACTTGCGGATAGTAAGGAGCATTGTCAGGCGATGCAGCAGGACATAGATAGACTGGTAGCTTGGGCAGATAGATGGCAGATGGAATTTAATCCTGATAAATGCGAGGTGATGCATTTTGGGAGAAAGAATGTAGGGAGGAGGTATATGATAAAGGGTAGACCTATTAAGAGTATAGAAACGCAGAGGGACCTGGGGGTGCAGGTGAACAAGTCTCTGAAGGTGGCAGAGCAAGTGGAGAGGTTGTGAAGAAAGCATATAGTATGTTAGCCTTTATAGGAAGGGGTATAGAGTACAAGAGCCGGCCTTTAATGTTGCAGTTGTATAAAACATTGATTAGACCTCATTTGGAATACTGCGTCCAGTTCTGGTTGTCCTACTACCGGAAGGACGTGGAGACTCTGGAGAGAGTGCAGAGGAGGTTTACCAGGATGCTGCCTGGTATGGAAGGTCTGAGTTAAGAGGAGAGGTTAGGCAAATTGGGGCTATTTTCCTTAGAAAGACACAGACTTAGAGGAGATCTAATAGAGTTTTACAAGATTATGAGGGGTATAGATAGAGTAAACAGGGTTAAGCTTTTTCCTAGGATGGACTCGAATAGCACGAGGGGTCACAGGCTTAGGGTGAGGGGGGTAAGGTATAATTTGGATGCTAGAGGGAGTTTTTTCCACACAGAGGGTGGTGGGGGTATGGAATGCACTGCCAAGTAAAGTGGTGGAGGCAGGTACTCTGGAGTTATTTAAGAAATACTTAGATGGGCACAGGAACAGAATGGGAATGGAGGGGTTTAGAAAACTGATTTAAAATAGGGATCATGAGCCTTGGGAGTCCCTGGGAAGTGTGTAAATAGATGATGATATTGATGTACTTGTTTTTATCCTACAGGTGCTTGGTCCACCTTGTTGTCTAACAAGGGGCATACACGCGATGGGTCGTGAGAGGGCTGCTCTTGGATTTTTTTTTTGAGAGTATCCTAGTGCTTCATGTCGTTAGTGTACGCTTGACCTGGACCATTTGATGGGCAACACGACAGCTCAGTGACTATCGCTGTGCTGTGCAGATACCTGGATTTGGGCCTGTGTCTGTGGGAGTTTGCGCATTCTCCCTGTGCTTGCGTGGGTTTTCTCCGGGTGCTCCGGTTTCCTCCCACATCCCAAAGATATGCTCTTAGGCTAATTGGCAAAACAAATTCTCCCTAAATTGTCTGAAATTTGGTTTTTAATCCATAGATCTATAAACAAGGACAGGGATCATGGGTAGACGTGGGAACATCGGGGTGGCGGTGCGGACTCGTTGGGCTGAAAGGCCTGTTTTGTTCTTTGTCCACTCTACCTCATCATCTTATAAACCTCTATTAAGCTGCCTCCCACCTTCCTTCCCTCCAAAGAGAAAAGCCCACTCCCTGAACCTTTCCTCATAAAACCTACCCTTCATACAAGGCCGCATTCTGGTAAAACTCCTCTGCACTCTCTCCAATGCTTCCACATCCTTCTTATAGTGAGGTGACCAGAACTGCACACAAATATTCTCGCCAAAGTCCTGTATAGTTGCAGCATAACCCCACAGCTCTTAAACTCAAACCCCCTACTAATAAATACTAATATATTACAAGCCTTCTTCGCAACTTTATTCACTTGAGAGATCCTTCAGAGATCTGTGGATATGAACCCCAAGATCTCGCTGCTCTCCACATTCCTACAGAACCCTGTAATCCGCAATTTGTCCTACCAAAATGAATCACTTTGCACTTATCAGGATTAAACTCCATCTGCCACTTTTTGGCCCAGCTCTGCAACCTATCAATGTCTCTTGCAGCTTGCAAGAGCCCTCCACCTCGACCGATTTTGGTGTCATTAGCAAATTTACGAACCCACCTTCAGCCCCCTCTTCAAAATCATTGACAAAAATCACACATAGCAGAGGACCCAGCACTGACTCCTGTGGTATACCCGTGGTAATTGACCTCCAGTGTGAAAATTTTCCCTCCACCATCACCCTCTGTGTTCTATGAAACAACCAGTTACTTATCCAATCGGCCAAATTTCCTTCTATCCCACACCTCCTTATCTTCAGGAGCCTACCACGGAGAACCTTATTAAATGCCTTACTAAAATCCACGTATACGTCATCCACTGCTCTATCTTCGTCCACACACTTAGTTACCTTCTCAAAGAATTCAATCAAATTTGTGAGGCAGGACTTACTCCTCACAAAACCGTGCTGATTATCCCGGATTAAACTGCATCTTTCCAAATGGTCACAAATCCTATCTCCAAGACCCTTTCCATTAACTTACCGACTATCAAAGTAAGACTAACTGGCCTATAATTCCCAGGGTCATTCCTATTTCCTTTCAATGAAGAGAGGAACAACATTCATCACTCTCCAGTCTTCTGGCACAATCTCAGTGGACAGTGAGGACCCAAAGATCAAAACTAAAAGCTCTGCAATCTCATCCCTTGCCTCCAAAAGTATGCTAGGATGTATCCCATCTGACCCAAGGGACTTATCTACCCTCAGCTTTTTCAAAAGCTGATACATCTTCCCTCAGAACATCTCCCTCCTCCATCCTATCAGCCTGTATCACACACGCATCCTCAAAAACGTGGCCTCTCTCCTTAGTGAACACTGAAGAAAAGTATTCATTCAACGCCTCACTTGTCTCTTCTGACTCAATGCACAAGTTCCCACTACAGTCCTTGACCGGCCCTAACCTCACTCTGGTCATTCTTTTATTTCTCACATAAGAGTAAAAAGCCTTGGGGGTTTTCTTCCAAGGACTTCTCATGCCCCCTCCCAGCTCTCCTAAGCCCTTTCTTTAACTCATTCCTAGCGACTTTGTAACACTGAAGCGACCCAACTGAACTTTGCTTTTTTCACCCTTACATGTGCTTCCTTTTTCCTCTTAAAAAGACATTCAACCTCCTTTGTGAACCACGTTCCCTCACTAGGTTATTTCCTCCCTACCTATCAAGGACACACAGTATTTGTTCCTTGAAAAAGCTCCACTTCTCATTTATGCCCATACCTGACAGTTTCTGCTCCCATCTTGTGCTCCCTAATTCTTGCCTATTCGCATCATAATTACTCCTGCCCCAATTAGAAACCTTACCCTGCCGTGTGACCCTATCCCTCTCCATTGCAATAATGAAGGACACCGAATTATGATCATTATCTCCAAAGTGCTCTCTCACAAACAAATCTAACACTTGGCCTGGTTCATTGCCCAGTACCAAGTCCAATGTGGCCCCACCTCTTGTCGGCTTATCCACATATTGTGTCAGGAAACCCTCCTGCACACACGCTGTACAAAAAGTGTCCCATCCAAACTATTGAACCTATGAAGATTCCAAATTAAAGATTCCAACTTTAATTTGGAAAGTTAAAGTCGCCTATGATAACTACACTGTGACCTCCACACCTATCCATAATCTGCTTTGCCATTTCCTCCTCCACATCTCTATTACTACTTGGGGCCTTTAGAAAACTCCTAACAACATGACCAATCCTTTCTTGTTTCTAACACTAGCCTACATTACTTTAGTAGGCAAATCCCCCTCGAAATGCCTTTTACCAGCCGTTAAACTATACTTGATTAACAATGCTACTCCTCCACCTCTTTTAACACCTTCCCTACTCTTACTGAAACATCTATACCCCAGAACTGCCATCAACCATTCCCGTCCCTGTTCTAACCATGCCTCTGTAACGGCCACAACATCATAGTCCCAAATACCAATCCACGCTCCAAGTTCACTTACCTTACTCCTAATGCTCCTTGCATTGAAGTAGATATACTTCAACCCACCATCCTGTCTGCCTGTACACTCCTGTGACCTTGGTACCTTCCTCAATACCTCACAACCCTCAACACTGGCTTTTGGACTACATCTCGTTTTTCCAACCCCCTGACAAATTAGTTCAAACCCCCTGAAGAGGAGATGCAAATTTCCCTCCTAAGATATTGTTGCCCCTCTGGTTCAGGTGCAAACCGTCCTGTTTGTACAGGTCCCATCTTCCCCAGAATGTTCTCCAATTATCCATGTAAATGCAACCCTCTCTCCCCGAGCTTGAAGCCACATGTTAATCTGCATCTCTCCCTGTTCCTCAACTCACTAGCACGTGGCAACAGCAACAAATCAGAGATGACAACATGCTTTGTCTTAGCTTTCAGCTCCCTAAATTCCTGTTTTAAATTCCCATCCCTCCTCTTACCTACATTGTTGCTCCCAATGTGCACCACAACTTACGACTGATTCTCCTTCCCCTTAAGGATCTTGAAAACACGGTCCGAGACATCACAGACTCTTGCACCTGGGAGGTGGCGTACCATCGGTGAGTCTCTTTTGCTGCCGCAGAACCCTTTAACCGTTGTGCCCCCAATTACTATTACTCTCCTGCTCTCCTCCCTTCCCTTCTGAGGCACAGGGACATACTCAGTGCTTGAAGGGCAGTCACTCTGGCTTACCACTGGTTGGTCATCTCCCTCAACAGTACCCAACACGGAATACTTGTTGCTGAGGGGAACAATCACAAGGGATCCTCATACTGCCTGCCTCCTCCCTGTCCCTCTCACCATCAACCATCTGTTTTCATTTTTCAGAGTCTGAAGCTTTTATCTATGATCACCTCTGCCTCCTGAAAGATCCAAAGTTCATCCAGCCCCAGCTCCAGTTCCCTAACGTGGTTTTTAAGGAGTTGGAAGGGGGTTGCACCTCCCACAGGTGAAACTGGCAGGGACACTGACAGCATCCCTCACCTCAAACATCCTGCAGGAGGAACACTGCCATTCCCTTCAGATAAAAACAAAGAAACATCTTGCCTGATACTTCCTCATCCCCTTGGATTAGAGGAATAAGTGAACAAAGAAAAAAGAAGAAAGTTTACCTGCTCTCACTCCAAAGCCTTTTATTTTGGATTACAGGAGGATGGGAAACTCTAGAAGTGTAGAGTCTCAAATTTCTTCCCTGTTCAAATTTATTGGGGGAAAAAAACCTCCCCAGGGGTCACTGGGGGCCTACTTCTGGTTTTGCACTCCCAGTTTAGGAAAAAAAAATTCAAAAAAAGTTAAGGTAAAAATCCCTCTTAGCTACAAGCTCTCTGCACTGACTCACCACTCCAACTGCTCCTGTGGAAACAAAGGGGGCAAACCCTCTAAAGTTAGTATCTTTTAAAGGAAAAAGAAACCTCCCCAGATGTAACAAGTCACTGTGGGTGGAGCTCAGAAACAGGAAGGGTGCAGTCACTATAGTGGGGGTATACTACAGGCCTCCCAACAGCCCACGGGAAGTTGAGGAACAGATATGTAAGGAGATTCTGGATAGGTGCAGAAAAATAGGGTAGTTGTAGTGGGAGACTTTAATTTCCCTTGTATAGACTGGAAATCGCTTAGGGCTAAGGGTTTGGACCAGGAGGAGTTTATAAAATGCGGACAGGAAGGTTCGTTGGAACAATATGTTGATAGTCCAATTAGAGAGGGGGCTAAACTAGACCTAGTACTGGGGAATGAGCCCAGTCAGGTCATCAAAGTTTCAGTGGGGGAACATGTGGCAAATATTGATGTACTTGTATGATATTGATGTACTTGTTTTTATCCTACAGGTGCTTTAGTCCACCTTGTTGCCTAACAAGGGGCACACACGTGATGGGTCATGAGAGGGCTGCTCTTGGATATTTTTTCAAGAGTATCCTAGTGCTTCACGTCGTTAGTGTACGCTTGACCTGGACCATTTGATGGGCAACACGACAGCTCAGTGACTATCGCTGTGCTGTGCAGATACATGGATTTGGGCCTGTGTCTGTGGGAGTTTGCGCATTCTCCCCGTGCTTGCGTGGGTTTTCTCCGGGCGCTCCGGTTTCCTCCCACATCCCAAAGATGTGCTCTTAGGCTAATTGGCAAAACAAATTCTCCCTAAATTGTCTCAAATTTGGTTTTTAATCCATAGATCTATAAACACAGACAGGGATCACGGTAGAGGTGGGAACATCGGGACGGCAGCGTGGGCTCATTGGGCCGAAGGGTCTGTTTCCGTGCTGTTTTGTTCTTATAGAACATAGAACACTACAGCACAAACAGGCCCTTCGGCCCACAAGTTGTGCCGAACACATCAAAACCTACCCAGCCATAGACCTATCTATAACCCCCAATCCCATTGGATCCCATATACTCATCCAGAAGTCTTTTAAAAGACCCCAGCGAGTTCGCCTCGACCACCACCGACGGCAGCCGATTCCATTCACTCACCACCCTCTGAGTGAAAAACTTTCCCCTAGCATCCCCTCTGTACTTGCTTCCCTGCACCTTAAATCTGTGCCCTCTCGTCGCGACCATTTCAGCCCTGGGAAATAGTCTCTGAGAGTCCACCCTATCTATTCCTCTCAACATCGTGTAAACCTCTATCAGGTCGCCTCTCAACCTTCGTCTCTCCAGGGAGAACAGTCCCAGCTCCCTCAACCTGTCTTCATAAGGCATGCCTCCCAATCCAGGCAACATCCTTGTAAATCTCCTCTGCACCCTTTCAATAGCTTCCACGTCCTTCCTATAGTGAGGCGACCAGAACTGCGCACAGTACTCCAAGTGTGGTCTGACAAGGGTCCTATAAAGCTGCAGCATTACCTCCTGACTCCTGAACTCAATCCCTCGATGAATGAAGGCCAGTACACCGTAAGCTTTCTTAACCACATCCTCCACCTGGGAGGCCGATTTGAGAGTCTTATGGACCCGGACCCCAAGATCCCTCTGCTCTTCCACACAGCTAAGACTCCTACCTTTGATAGTGTACTCATTCATCCCGTTGGATCTGCCAAAATGGACCACAACACATTTATCCGCGTTGAAGTCCATCTGCCACTTCTCCGCCCAGTCTTGCATCCTGTCGATGTCATGCTGCAACTTCTGACATCCCTCCAGACCATCCACAACACCACCGACCTTCGTGTCATCGGCGAACTTACTCACCCATCCCTCCACTTCCTCATCCAGGTCATTTATGAAAATGACAAACAGCAAGGGTCCTAGAACAGATCCCTGGGGCACTCCACTGGTGACCGACCTCCATGCAGAAAAAGAGCCATCCACAACCACCCTCTGCCTTCTGCAGGCAAGCCAGTTCTGGATCCACAAGGCCAAAGCCCCTTGGATCCCATGGCCTCTCACCTTCTCAAGAAGTCTTGCATGTGGGACCTTGTCAAATGCCTTGCTGAAGTCCATGTACACCACAAATTTCTAACAAATTTCTTTGTTAAATAGTGACCATAATTCTGTAAACTTTCAGATAGTAATGGAAAAGGATGAGTGCTGTACTTTGGAAAAGGTGCTGAATTGGGGGAAGTCTAACTACAGCCGGATTAGACAGGATTTGATGGCTGTTGATTGGGAGAGGCTATTCGAGGGTAAATCCACATCTGGCACGTGGGAATCTTTTAAAGAGCAGTTGATAGGACCGCAGGACAGGCATGTGCCTGTAAAAAGGAAGGACGGGAAAAGTAAGATTCAAGAGCTGTGGATAACCAGGGAAATTGTGGGTCTAATCAAAAAGACAAAAGAGGCACACCTAAGGTCCAGGCAGCTAAAAACAGATGGAGCACTGGAGGAATACAGAAAAGGTTGAAAAGAGCTCAAACAGGGAATTAGAAGGACAAAAAGAGGTCATGAAATGTCCTTGGCAGACGGGATTAAGGAGAATCCTAAGGCATTTTATACATATGTTAGAAACAAGAGGGTTGTCAGGGAAAGGATCGGACCCCTCAGCGACAAAGGAGGGGAATTATGCTTAGAACCCAAGGAAATAGGTGAGATCCTAAATGAATAATTTGCATCAGTATTCACAAATGAGAGGGACATGTTGACTGGGAATGTCTCAGAGGGACGTGTTGAAAGAATCTCAATTGCAAGGAAGGAAGTGTTAGGTTTTTTTAGGAAACGTTAAGACAAATAAATCTCAGGGCCTGATGGATCTATCCTAGATTGTTCAGGGAGACAAGAGATGAAATTGCTGGACCTCTAACAGAAATCTTTGTCTCTTCACTGGGCACAGGTGAAGTCCCAGAAGATTGGAGGATAGCAGATGTGGTCCCGTTATTTAAGAAGGGTAGTAAGGATAACCCGGGTGATTATAGGCCAGTGAGCTTGACATCCGTGGTAGGGAAATTGTTGGAGAAGATTCTTAGAGATAGGATATATGCACATTTAGAATGGAATAACCTCATTAGTGATAGACAGCGTGGTTTTGTACAAGAGTGGTCATGCCTCACAAACTTGGTTGAGTTTTTTGAGGAGGTGACAAAAACGATTGACGAGGGAAGGGCTGTGGATATCGTCTATATGGGTTTTAGTAAAGCGTTTGATAGAGTCCCTCGTGGCAGGTTGGTGCAAAAGTTTAAATCTGACGGGATAAAAGGTGAGCTAGCTAGATGGATGGAGAACCGGCTTGGCCACAGAAGACAGAGGGTTGCAGTGAAGGGTCTTTTTCCGGTTGGAGATCTGTGATGAGTGGTGTTCCACAGGGCTCTGTACTGGGACCTCTGCTGTTTGTGATATAAATGATTTGGAAGATGATGTAGCTGGTCTGATCAGCAAGTTTGCGGACGACACAAAGATTGCTGGATTTGCAGATAGTGATGAACATTGTCAGGGAATACAGCAGGATATAGATAGGCTGGAAAACTGGGCAGAGAAATGGCAGATTGTCTGGAACACGCTGCCTGGGGAGGAGGTGGGAGCAGGTACGATAGCGGCATTTAAGGGGCATCAAGATGAATACATAAATAGGATGGGAATGGAAGGATATAGGCTCTGTAAGTGCATACGGTTTTAGTTTAGTTAGGGCTTCATGATTGAGTAAGAAGTCTGACAACACCAGGTTTAAATCCAATCGATTTATTTGGTAGTAAACTCGCAAGCTTTCGACTCTATGGTCTTCACCTGACGAAGAACATAGAGTCGAAAGCTTGCGAGTTTACTATCAAATAAGTCAGATGGATTTAAACCTGATGTGAGACATCTTACTGTGTTTACCCCAGTCCAACGCCGGCATCTCCACATCAAGTATAGAACTGCAGAGGAAGTTTAATTACTGCAAATAATTCTCAAAGTGTAATGTTATGCACAAAAAACGGGTCTAATACTAAATACGCATGCATTCTCCAGGAAGCAGAACTGAAACCTCTATGATGAAAGAAGTAGTTCTGGGCATTACAGTGGATCAGTTTCTAAAGGCTCATGATCACGGGACCATGATCACAATGGGTTAGCACTGCTGCCTCACAGCGCCTGGGACCTGGGTTCACTTCCTGGCTCGGGTCACTGTCTGTGGTGGAGTTGCACATTCTCCCCATGTCTGCGTAGGTTTCCTCTGGATGCTCCGGTTTCCTCTCACAGTCTGAAGGACACGCAGGTTAGGTGCATTGGCTGTGCTAAATTCTCCCTGAGTGTACCCGAACAGGCGCTGGACTGTGACAATAGGCACAGCTCCCATTCACCATTTTCACAAATGATTTGGAACTTGTGAATCAAAAGGTACAATAAGAAAATTCAAAGCTGTTACCAAATAGGGAGGGGTAAGGGTAGCACCGTGGAGGACGGTGACAAAATATAAGATGACATCAAACTTGAAGAAAGGATGTGTGATCTTTGCACAGAGTGCTGAGAACTTGCAATCTCAGGAAATGGTCGAGGGAAATAGCACAGATACATTTAAAAAGGAGCTAAATAAACACAAGACAAAGGAATAGATTGTTATGCTGAAGATGATAAGATGAAGAAGTTCACAGACTAGAAGGGCTGAATGGCCTGATACTGCGAATTCCATTTTGTTCGCGATAATTAATGGCGTGGCCATGAAATAAGGAAGATACCGGCAACCAACTGGCTTGAAGCAAACTGAAAACCTGTGGTGCCGGCTGGTTATCAGCAATGCGGAGTATCTTGGGTTTCAAGAAGTTACAGACAGAATGTCAGATGGGCAGGGCAAGTGGTAGGTGGAATTTAATTCTGTGTTAAATGAGGTGACCCACTTTGGAAGGAGTAATGTAACAAGGGAGTAGTAAATGAGCAGTATGACACTAAAAAAATTCCATGGAACAAAGTGACCTTGGCGTCTTTGTGCACAGATCTCTGAAGGCAAATGGGTATGTTAGTAAGGTGGTGAAAAAGGCATAAGTCTTTATCAATCAAGGGATAGATTACAAAAGTAGAGAAGTCATGATGGAGTTGGGTAGAGTTTTGGTGAGGCTATAGTACTACCATACTGTGTGCAGTTCTGGCCACCACATTATAGGGAATATAGGAGGAAACCAGAGCACCTGAAGGAAACCCATGCAGACACAGGGAGAATGTGCAGACTGCACTGGAGGGGTTGCAGAGGAGATTCACCAGGATGCTGAATCCTGGGATTCAGGGTTCCCTGGGATAGAACATTTAGATTATGGCGGAACCGTAGCACAGTGGTTAGCGCTGCTGCCTCAAAGTGCCGAGGGCCTGCGTTCGATTCCCAGCTTGGGTCACTGTCTGTGTGGAGTTTGCACGTTTTCCCTGTGTCAGCGTGGGTTTCCTTCACGTGCTCTGGTCTCCTCCCACATTCTGCTGAAAGACGTGCTGGTTAGGGTGCATTAGCCTGAACAGGCACCACAGTGTGGCTACTAGGGGAATTCCACAGTAACTCCGGGGGTGGGGGAGGAGGGAAGGGGGGTGGTGGTGAGGAGGGAGGAGAAGAGGAGGAAGAGGAGGAGGAGAAGGAGAAGGAGGAGGGAGAGGAGGAGGAGAAGAAGAGAGAAAGAGAGGGGGGGGGGCGGGTGGAATGAACCAGGCAAATTCTGTTGATCTTGGGTGGGATTTTCCAACTTTTGGGAGAGCACAATCGGAAAATCCCACCCTATGATTCTCAGGAGGAGGGAATGGTACTACACTGCACAAGTGAATCTGGATCGGTCATCGAGAAGTAGGCGGGAGTGTGGGGTTGAGGTAACAATATATATATCTTATTGAATGGCACAGCAGGCTCAAGGGACTGAATGGCCTTCTCCTGCTCCAAATTCACATGTTTGTATACATTTTGGTGTTGAGGTGAAAAGTCAAAACTGCAGTGCTCAACAACGCAAACAGCCCTACTCACCTGGGGAACGGCAAAGGAGCACTTGGCAATGCATTCATAAGCTTCTTTATGTTGTCCCAGCTCGTTCAGTGCCTGTGTTTTCCGATAAAGTGCCCGGTAGTTATTTTCATTAAGCTTTAGCGTGCTCTCACAGTCTTCTAGAGCCTTCTCATACATACTCTGCAACGAGGAATCAAAATCAGCATTTCCATCACCCAGATCCTCGTTCCTTCAAGCTCGGGGAGGGAAAGAGTCACTTTTCATTGCTAACTCCCACCCCCCGATTTTCTGAAGGTGCCTACTCTCTCTGAGGTGGGGTTCTGCAGATACCAACCCAATGTGGACGGAGCAAGAAGGCCTGCAACACTGAATTAACAACAATAATGGCAATGGTGGCTTTAAAATGGCTTTTCTGGCTGAGATTGAAGCGTGCTGGAAATTTTGGTCAACTTCTAGATTAAAACCAGATGCAGGTGGTAAAGACACTCTGGTCTGGGGGCTGTAATCTGAAGCTTTCTGTGTTGGTCAAATAAAGGAAGTTGCTTACATTAACTGAGACATTGTGGCTCTGATTTTTATGGCTGCTATGTACGGAACATGTGAAATGAATTGTGTGTCATGGCTTCGTTCACAAATAATTTCAATGAATGTTTGACCCATGTGATCGATTTCTGGTGACACAATTGGCTGGATGACAGGGAATCTTTTGGAATCAAGTGGAAAATTGTGAATAAAAGACATCTGAGTTCTTTGTTTGGCAGCAACAACTCAGAAGAGACCAACCATTGTGACAAGAACTTGTACCCTGAAGGAGACTTCAAAGAAGAAGGTAGATGCTACAGCAAGAATATTTCTTGGCCAAGGTTTTCCTAACTTGGTAGTATTTATTTTCAGTTAAATAACTGTAAGTGAACCTCAATTTTAACTAAAGTGCAGTTTAAGAGTTAAAGTTCAGTTGAAAGTTGATGTTCAGTTAGAGTTAAAATTTAGTCAAGAGTTAATGAGTTGCAACGGTTTGAGTTGGTACCACAAGTGTTCAATAAATAAATAATTGAATTATTTGTCTCATTAAACTGGAGTGCTTGAAAAGTGTTTAAATGAAAGCTGTGTAACACCAGCAATGTCTCTCAGCCTGCCCAGAAAGGCCAGTGGTTGGTCTTTGAACATAGAACATTACAGCGTAGTACAGGCCCTTTGGCCCTCGATGTTGCACCGACCAGTGGAACCAATCTAATGACCCTCTAACCTAAACTATTCCAGTGCTATCAATATGCCTATCCACTGACCATTGGAATGCCTTAAAGTTGGTGAGCCCAGAACTACTGCAGGCAGAGCATTCCACATCCTTACTACCCTTAGCCAATGGTGATTCATTGAAAGAGCCTCCATCCCCTTACCAGCCCCCAGGTCCCAGCCCGAGTAAGAAGCCGTGACCTTACAATCGCTGCGAATCGCTGGTGCGTGTCCAGCAATTCCACTGTTTGCAAAATCCATTTGGCGTCCCCTGATGTAGAGGGGAACTAAATGAGGCTAATAGAAAAACACACAATCATGGTTTGAGAACGCTAACTCAAGAACGAATGATCTCAGATACAGAAAGCACTGACAAGAGGCTGTCACTTAAAAGCAGCTCAAACTGAATAGCAAGTGTTTCCCATTTAAAACATGAATTTTGAATTTATAAAATAGACGCTTTTAGAACACATTTTGTGAGTCTTCAGCCAACAGCAGGTGTTTGACGGGATGAGGTGGTAGACAAGATCTGCATTCCCAAAGACAATATTTTTACCAAACGTGGCTCCTTTACCAGCAGTTATCAGGAACAAAATAGCTACCAATACCAGTTTGATGAATAGAACTATGCAGCTCCAAGCTGATAACACAGGTGCAGGGCAGACGTAAGGATTCTCCCAGTGTCACGTGGGTTTGAGTCCGTGGGAATCATTCTGCCAATTCACTGTCCAGCATCCTGTGTTGCTGGGCAACTGAGGGAGGTAATACCCAAAATTAAGGACAAATAACACCCCATGAGGTCAGGAAGTAATTGGCTGGAACTGGTGACAGGGATGATTATTGACTGATTTATGGGAAAGTATGATTTTGGAAATGTATAATTACCCTCGCAGAGGCACTGTACTTCAGATTGATACTGGGCTGTCAGTCCTCTCTACCTGCAGTGCTGAGCCTCTTTACATAATTCTCCCATTTGACTGTTTGGTTAATAAAGTCATGTCTTAAAATCAGCACATTGCGTTTCAGGCGCCTCTGTCTTTAGCAATACAGAACCTCAAAGAAATTTCCTCCAAAATGTACAAACGGGGCAATTCAGCAACAGTAGGGTACCTCTATGGTACCTCACCATAGATAATAACCCATCAGTGCAGTGGGATTAACATAGAAATGGTTTTACAAGTCTGTCACTACAGTCCAGACAAAAAGAAAAACTTTCATTTATGTAGCACCTTTCACAATCTCAGGAGCACTTTACAGCCAGTGAAGAACTTCTGAAGTATAGCCACTGATGTAAGGTTTTAAAAAGTGCAGCAACCTCTGACTTGTGCACAAAAAGCTCCCACAACAGCAATATGAGGGTGACACAGTGGTTAGCACTGCTGTCTCACAGAGCCAGAGACCCGGGTTCAGTTCTGTCTTTTGGTGACTGTCTACGTGGAGTTTGCACATTCTCCCCGTGTCTGCGTAGGTTTCCTCCAGATGCTCCAGTTTCCCCCCAGAGTCTAAAGAGGTCCAGTTTAGGTGGAATAGCCATGCTAAATGGCCCCTTAGTGTCCAAAAGATGCATAGGTTAGGTGGATTGCATGGTGGCACAGTGATTAGCACTGCTGCCAAACAGCACCAGGGATCCAGGTTTCATTCCCAGCTTGGGCCACTGTCTGTGCAGAGTCTGCACGTTTTCCCTGTGTCTGCGTGGGTTTTATCTGTGCTCCAGTTTCCAACCACAGTCCAAAAGACATGCTGGTTAAGTGCATTGGCTGTGCTAAATTGGACAGATAGCTAGATGGATAAGTAACTGGCTTAGTAATAGAAGAGTAACAGTGGCAGGGTGTTTTTCTTGCTGGAGGTCGGTCACTAGTGGTGTGCCGCAGGGCTCGGTACTGGGACCTCTTCTATTTGTAATATATATAAATGACTTGGAAGATGGAGTAAGTGGAGCGATCAGCAAGTTTGCAGACGATACAAAGATGGCTGGACTTACAGATAGTGAGGAGCATTGTCAGGCGATGCAGCAGGACATAGATAGGCTGGTAGCTTGGGCAGACAGATGGCAGATGGAATTCAATCCTGATAAATGTGAGGTGATGCATTTTTGGGAGAAAGAATGTAGGGGGGAGGTATATGATAAAGGATAGACTGTTAAGAGTATAGAAAGAACTCAGTAAGAATTTAGCAACACCAATTATTAATCCAACCGATTTATTTGATAGTAAAATAGCGAGCTTTCAACACTCCCGTGTCTTCATCAGGCAAGTGCAGTGTTCTGGTCTGCAATAGCACACATCAGCACAGACAGTCAGAGATTGCTGATTAGAATGCGAATCCTTACATCCAACCTGCTATTCAAGTGTTAAAGTGGCTAACAATGTGTGTGAAGGGAATCCTGAGCATTGGTTAGAGAATTGTGTATTTTCTCCAGACAGCACAGTAAGTGAGGTTTTTTGCTAACCCAGGCAAGTTACGGGGGTTACAGATAGTGTGTCATGAAGCCAAGATCCCTGTTAAGACCGTCCTCATGTGTGCGGAACTTGGCTATCAGTCTCTGCTCAGCGACTCTGCGCTGTCGTGTATCACGAAAGCCCCCTTGAAGAACATTTACCCGCAGGTCGGAGGCCGAATGCCCATGACTGCTGAAGTGTTCGCCCACAGGAAGGGAACTGTTTTGCCTGGTGATTGTTGAGCGATGCTCATTCATCCACTGTCGTAGTGTTTGCATGGTCTCCCCAATATACCATGCTTCGGGACATCCTTTCTTGCAACGTATTACCAGATGCACGGTACATACTCTTGCAACTCTCGCCAACGTTGTCTACCTAATACGTTGCAAGAAAGGATGTCCCGAAGCATGGTATATTGGGGAGACCATGCAAACACTACGACAGCGGATGAATGAGCATCGCTCAACAATCACCAGGCAAAACAGTTCCCTTCCTGTGGGCGAACACTTCAGCAGTCATGGGCATTCGGCCTCCGACCTGCGGGTAAATGTTCTTCAAGGGGGCTTTCGTGATACACGACAGCGCAGAGTCGCTGAACAGAGACTGATAGCCAAGCTCCGCACACATGAGGACGGTCTTAACAGGGATCTTGGCTTCATGACACACTATCTGTAACCCCCGTAACTTGCCTGGGTTAGCAAAAAACCTCACTTACTGTGCTGTCTGGAGAAAATACACAATTCTCTAACAATGCTCAGGATTCCCTTCACACACATTGTTAGCCACTTTAACACTTGAATAGCAGGTTAGATGTAAGGATTCGCATTCTAATCAGCAATCTCTGACTGTCTGTGCTGATGTGTGCTATTGCAGACCAGAACACTGCACTTGCCTGATGAAGACACGGGAGTGTTGAAAGCTCGCTTTTTTACTATCAAATAAATCGGTTGGATTAATAATTGGTGTTGCTAAATTCTTACTGAGTTCTTACCACTCCAATCCAACGCCGGCATCTTTACATCAAGAGTATAGAAACGCAGAGGGACCTGGGGGTGCAGGTGCACAAGTCTCTGAAGGTGGCAGAACAAGTGGAGAAGGTTGTGAAGAAAGCATATAGTATGTTAGCCTTTATAGGAAGGAGTATAGAGTACAAGAGCTGGTCTTTAATGTTGCAGTTGTATAAAACGCTGGTTAGACCTCATTTGGAATACTGTGTCCAGTTCTGGTTGCCTTACTACCGGAAGGACGTGGAGACTCTGGAGAGAGTGCAGAGGAGGTTTACCAGGATGCTGCCTGGTATGGAAGGTCTGAGTTACGAGGAGAGATTAGGCAAATTGGGACTGCTTTCCTTAGAAAGACGTAGACTTAGAGGAGATCTAATAGAGGTGTACAAGATTATGAGGGGTATAGATAGAGTAAACAGGGTTAAGCTTTTTCCTAGGATGGACTCAAATAGCACGAGGGGTCACGGGCTTAGGGTGAGGGGGGTAAGGTATAATTTGGATGCTAGAGGGAGTTTTTTTCACACAGAGGGTGGTGGGGATATGGAATGCGCTGCCAAGTAAAGTGGTGGAGGCAGGTACTCTGGAGTTATTTAAGAAATACTTAGATGGGCACATGAACAGAATGGGAATGGAGGGGTATAGAAAACTGACTTAAAATAGGGATCATGAGCCTTGGGAGTCCCTGGGAAGTGTAGAACATAGAACATAGAACATAGAACATAGAACAATACAGCACAGAACAGGCCCTTCGGCCTTCGATGTTGTGCCGACCAAAATAAAAAGCAATGCCCCTCCTAACTAAACCATTCCCTTCTCATCCATATACTGAGTATATGTGAGTATATATTTACTGTGTGTAAATAGATTATGATATTGATGTACTTGTTTTTATCCTACAGGTGCTTTGGTCCACCTTGTTGTCTAACGAGGGGCATACACGCGATGGGTCGTGAGAGGGCTGCTCTTGGATCTTTTTCGAGAGTATCCTACTGCTTCACGTCGTTAGTGTATGCTTGACCTGGACCATCTGATGGGCAACACGACAGCTCAGTGAGTATCGCTGTGCTGTGCAGATACATGGATTTGGGCCTGTGTCTGTGGGAGTTTGCGCATTCTTCCCCGTGCTTGTGTGGGTTTTCTCCGGGTGCTCCGGTTTCCTCCCACATCCCAAAGATGTGCTCTTAGGCTAATTGGCAAAACAAAATCTCCCTAAATTGTCTCAAATTTGGTTTTTAATCCATAGATCTATAAACATAGACAGGGATCACGGGTAGAGGTGGGAGCATTGAAGTGGCGGCGCGGGCTCATTGGGCCGAAGGGCCTGTTTCCCGTGCTGTTTTGTTCTTTGTAAATTCTTCCTCAGTGTACCCGAACAGGCGCTGGAATATGGCGACTAGAGGATTTTCACAGTAACTTCATTGTAGTGTAAGCGTATTTGTAGAAGTAATAAGAAAAATGCCCCTTAGTGTTCAAAAGACGTGAGGGTTAGGTGGATTAGCCATGGTAAATGCATAGGGTTACAGTGATAGCAGAGGGAGGTGGGTCTGGGTAAGATGCTGTTTTGCAAGCCAGAATTTTACCGGCATGCCCTCCCCGATTCAGCTCGTAGAACAGAATTCCCTAGGTGGGATTTTACGAACTTCACCTGAGCGAGATCGTAAAATACTGGCTGTAGAGTCAGTATAGACTCAATGGGCCAAATGGCCTCCTTCTGCACTGTAGGAATTCTATAAGTCAATGGATAATCTGTTTTTAGTGCTATTGGAGGGGAGGTAAGTACCAGCCCGGTGATCAGACTTGTAACAAGTAGGTACCATTGCCTAAAAGCTACCAATAAATTTTTGATAATTTATGTTAACACTCACCATGCTGAAATAGCAGGCAGCTCGATTAACGTACAGCTTCTCAAGCAAACGCTGCGAGATTACCACGTCGTCCGATTCAGCATACTGTGCCACGTTCAAAGCCTCTATGTACTGGACTAGCGCCAGTTTATAATCTTTCTCTCTGTACAGCTCATTCCCTTCTTCCAGCAAATTTTTAACCAGCTGGTGGAGAAAAGCCTAAACACAGCGACAAATAAAAATTATAAATGAGTACAAAACCCACAGTACAAACCGCTGTCACAATCGCTGTAACTTCCTACTGTAACTTCATTCAGGATGTTCAATTCCGACTGCACAGTGCTGTTCACTCCTTTTCCCTCCCTGCTGGCTCAGGTTATAAGGTGCTGGCATTGAACTGGGGTGGTCCCAGTAAGAAGTCTCACAACACCAGGTTAAAGTCATAGAGGTTTACAGCATGGAAACAGGCCCTTCAGCCCAACTTGTCCATGCTGCCCTTTTTCTTTAAACCCCTAAACTAATCTCAATTGCTCAATGCTCTATGGGTATAGAGGGATACTGCATTTGGCCCATATCCTTCTATACCCATCTTACCCAGGTAACTGTCTAAACTCTTTTAAAAAGACAAAATTGTACCCGCCTCTACTACTATCTGACACCTTGTTCCAGACACTCACCACCCTCTGTGTGAAAAAAATTACCCCTCTGGACCCTTTTGTATCTCTCCTCTCTCACCTTAAATCCATGCCCTCTCTGTCACTTGACTCACCTGGCAAAGGAGCAGCACTCCGAAAGCTCGTGATTTCAAATAAACCTGTTGGACTTTACCCTGGTGTTGGGAAACTCCTTAATGTGCTCAGTTTTTAAGAGGATTGAATCCTGGTCTGAAATGGGAATCAGGTATGGAAATAGGGAGATTGCTTTTCCAGTTACCCAGGAATGGGAATACACACTTGTGGATTATCAGGCGAGGAGAGAAATTCATTCCCATTTCCCTACCCCACGGTTAAGAGCCCTTTCGATACGCGAGCGTATTTTAGCCAAATCTGCTGGTGATACTCATACCTCATAATCATCTTGGCTTCCTGGATAAGGCAACGGAGACCTGGTAGGATAGCAGAGAAAATGAAAGGCTATTAGTGAGGTTTTTGGCAATGGTAACTAATATAACAACAAGTTACATAGAACACTACAGCACAAACAGGCCCTTTGGCCCACAAGTTGTGCTGACCATATCTATACCTACCAGGCCATAGAACTATCTGTAACTCGTGATCCCATTTAATCCCATGTACTCATCCAGAAGTCTCTTAAAAGACCCCAGCAAGTTCACCTCTACCACCACTGACGGTAACCGATTCCATTCACTCACCACCCTCTGAGTGAAAAACTTACCTCTAACATCTCCTCTGTACTTACCCCCCAGCACCTTAAACCTGTGTCCTGTTGTAGCAACCATTTCAGCCCTGGGAAATAGCCCCCGAGAATCCACTCTATCTATTCCTCTCAACATCTTATATCAGGTCACCTCTCAACCTTCGTCTCTCCACGAAGAGACCTAGCTCTCTCAACCTATCTTCATAAGGCACGTCCCCCAACCCAGGCAACATCCTTGTAAATCTCCTCTGCACCCTCTCAATAGCTTCCACATCCTTCCTATAGTGAGGCGACCAGAACGGTACACAATACTCCAAGTGGGGTCTGACAAGGGTCTTATAAAGTTGCAGCATTACTTCCCGACCCCTGAACTCAATTCCTCTATTAATGAAGGCCAGTACACCGTATGCCTTCTTGACCACATCCTCCACTTGCGGGGCAGATTTAAGAGTCCTATGGACCTGAACCCCAAGATCCTTCTGATCCTCAACACTGCCAAGACTCCTACCCTTGATATTATACTGCTTCATCATAAATAAACTTATGTTTATTTATAATCACATACAACAACAAGCATCACTTTAAAGTTTATTTATTAGTGTCACAAGTAGGCTTACATTAACACTACAATGAAGTTACTGTGAAAATCCCCCGGTCACCAACTCTAGCACCTGCATCCAAGTGTCAACATAAGGGGTGCCCCATATTAGCTGGAGATGAGGAGGAATTTCTTCTTAGTCTAAAATGGGAGACCTCTTTTTTTTTAAAGTTAAAAGTTCATTTATTAGTGTCACAAGTAACGTTTACATTAACACAATGAAGTTATTGTGAAAATCCCCAAGTCACCACACTCTGAGATCTGTCCAAATCAATGCATCTAATCAATATGTCTTTCAGAGGAAACTGGAGTACCCGAAGAAAACCCACACAGACACGGGGAGAATGTGCAGACTCCTCACAGAAAGTAACCGAAGCTGGGAATCAAACCAGGGGCCCTGGCGCCGTGAGGCAGCAGCGCTAACCACTGTGACAGTGGAGGATGGGCCATTGAATATATCCAAGGTTGAGTTATATTCAGATGCTTGAACTAAAGGGGAGTCACGAGTTCCAGGATAAGTGGAGTTCAGGGCTCTAAGCCTGCTGGATTAATTGGTTCCAACAATGAAAATATGGCCTTTTCGAGTAGGTAGGTGTAGACCCATGGAGACAGGCTGCTCTCACCAAAAGGAAAAGCATGGAGGTTCTCTCCCAGAACATCTTTTAGTATTATAAAAAAAACTATAATGACTTCAACAAGACTCGTAAGGTTGTCCTGAGCTCCCTGATGGAGCTAATGATTGCCTGCCCAGGGAGTCTCATCTACATATACTCTGAGGAGTGTCAGATCCACTGACATAGAATTCCTACAGTGCAAAAGAAGGCCATTCAGCCCATTGAGTCTGCACTGAACACAACCCCACCCAGATCCTATCCCCATATCCTGATGCTTTTTACTTTGCTAACCTCCTTGACATTAAGCAGCAATTGAGCATGGCCAATCCACCTGACCCACTTATCTTTGGACTTTGGGAGGAAACTGGAGCCCCTGGAGGAAACCCCCGCAGGCACAGGGAGATCACACAAGCTCCACATAGACAATGGCCCGAGGCTGGAATGGAACCCAGGTCCCTCGCGCTGTGAGACAGCAGTGCAACTGCGTCACCGTGGATGAGGGGGGGTTGTCTCTTTGGGAACCGTATTTCAGCAAGGGCCAGTGTCTTCACGTAAAACGGACAATTTGGAGATGAGGAAGATCTTCCCTCTGCGGCCAATAATAACTGAGACACCACCAATAGGAGATTCACCCATCTTGGCATCACAATGGATTCAAATCGCATCCTCACCTGACCTCAACACACTCACCTTCAGCGGGGATATGTGAGAAAGTAATTGCCTTGCTTGATTATTCCCCCTTCACTATTTAGTGGTAGTAAGGTCAATAAGGGGCCCTACAATAGGGTACAGCAAGGTGGCACAGTGGTTAGCACTGTTGCCTCATAGCTCCAGGGACCTGGGTTCGATTCTGGCTTTGGGTCATTGTCTGTGTGGGGTTTGCACGTTCTCCCCATATCTGTGTGGGTTTCCTCCGGATGCTCCAGATGTCCAAAGACGTGCGAGTTAGGTTGATTGGTCATGCTAAAACTGCCCCTTAGTGTCAGGGGATTAGCACAGTAAATATACAGAGTTAGGGAATAGGATCTGGGTGGGATTGTGATCGGTGCAGATTTGATGGGCCAAATGGCCTCTTTCTGCACTGTAAGGATTTTACTCATGCACCAAATGAAATTAGTTAATTCGATATGGAGCAGGAATTTAATCTGGGACCTTTTCTCGCACATTGACCGGCTTTATCATCTAAGTGGTTGCAAGAACCACAAGATAATCATATAAAAGTAGCTGACTGTGAAGGGAAGAGGGGAAGCTTGGTTTACTTACTGGATAAAATGCAGTCCCTTCTGAATCTCCTCCTTGCGCTTCTGCCTGCCCGGAGAGGTACTCGACATGTTTACGGCTGCCGATGGTGGGATCACTCCCTGCCTGTAAAAAGAGGAAGCGCTGTTGCGCAAAAAAAAAGACCCGCACTTATATCCAGAATCCAATTCGAAATGTTTCAAAGTGTCTCATGTACTGAGTATGACATCGCTATTTTGAACACAAGTAACGCAAGGAGGCATTTATTTGTTTACTCACAGGATGTGGGTATCATTAACAAGGCCAGTATTTATTGACCATCCCTGCTTACCCCTTGAGAAAGTGGTGGGCTACGTTCCTCAGTCCATGTGGTGAAAGGCACAGCGACAGCGCTGTCAGGGAGAGAGTTCCAAATTTCTAACCCATGATGGTATTGTGTGCAGGAGAGAACATTAATCTTTTTTCTAACGTCGTCACAGGCGGATGATCTGCAGTCGGACTTCTGCTCACAAAGCACGGTGGTTAGCACTGCTGCCTCACTAGCGCCGGGGACCAGGGTTCGGTTCCCGGCTCGGATCACTGTGTGTGTGGAGTCTGCACCTTCTTCCCGTGTCTGCACGTGTTTCCTCCAGGTACTCCCATTTCCTCTCGCGGTCCGAAAGACGTGCCGGTTAGGTAGATTGGCCATGCTATATTGACACTAGTGCCAGGGGTACTAGCTAGGGTAAATACACGGGGTTATGGGAATAGGGCCTGGCTAGGATTGTGGTCAGTACAGACTGGATGGGCCAAATGGCCTCTTCTTGCACTGTAGGGATTCGATGACACCCGAGCAGACAACAGAGTGTCATGTCTAGGAGATTTTCACAGTAACTTCATTGCAGTATCAATGTAAGCCTACTTGTGACACTTAATAAAGAAACTTCAAAAATATCTCTGACTAATAAACTCTTGTTCTTCTACTTTGGAATGGCAACTTACGGGGGGGAAACTCAGAGAATCCTCTTAATCTGATTAACCGAGCCAATTCAACAAATGGTAGATTCCTTTTCTAAGCGAAAAAACCTATGGTCAGTCTGTAACGCACCACGGTTTTGCAAGCAAAGAGAGAGAGAAGATGAGTCATAAACAGAAACAGCAATTGTACAATATACATACAGATGACACAAATACCAGACGGGGGGGGTGGGGGACGGAGGTAAAATGTTCTGCAGTTTTGAAATCTGTAGAGTGATGCGCTATAACAATCTGAACAGTAAGAGTTCTTGTGCAAGTAGGAACTCCTAATTTGGAGCCCAGGAAGGAATAAGAGATGGTTCTAAATTGTGGGGACAGCGGAGTGGTCAGCACTGCTGCTTCACAGTGCTGGGGATGTGAGTTCGATTCTGTGCTTGTGTCACTGTCTGTGTGGAGTCTGCACATTCTCCCCGTGTGTTTCTTCTAAGTGCTCTGGTTTCCTCCCACAGCCTGAAAGACGTGCTGGTTAGGGTGCGTTGACCATGCTAAATTCTCCCTCAGTGTACTCGAACAGGCAGCAGAGTATGGTGATTAGGGGATTTTCACATTAACTCCATTGCAGTGTTAAAGTAAGCTCACTTATAATATCAAATGAATACATAAACTTGAATTTTCTGTTTCTTCTGACGGGAAGTGTTGGTGGAATTGCAGTGTAACTTATAAACTACTCAGATTAAAAAACATCCGTGTCCCCTCCATCCACACTGTCCCACAACTGTTCCTTCAATCATTGAATCCTTAGTGCAAAAGAAGGTCATTCGGCCCATTTAACTGCATTGACAACAATTCCACCCAGGTTCTATCCCAGTAACCCCATGTATTTAGCCTGTTAATCCTCCTGACACTGCAGAACAATTTTAGCATGGCCAATGCACCTAACCCACACATCTTTGGACTGTGGGAGGAAACCAGAGCACCCAGACGAAGCCCACGCAGACACGAGGAGAGTGTGCAAACGCTGCACAGACACTGACCTGAGGCCGGAATTGAACCCAGGTCCCTGGCGCTGTGAGGCAGCAGTGCTAACCACTGTGTCACTGTGCCGTGACAATTCTCGCACTTAAATTCATGTTATTAAAACCCTTTGCTTTTCTCCTTTTTTTTTCTGATGAGATGCAAAACTGAGGCCCCATCTGCTCTTCCAGGGTGAGTGTAAAAGCTGTATCTTCCCCAGCATCCTGGCCTATAGTCAACCTTCAACTAACAACACTGAAAACACATTCTCCGATCATGTTCACATTACTGATTGTGGGAGCTTGCTATGCACAACTGCCTGCCTCGTTTCTTGAGGTTGGAGGTCATGCAAGGTGCGAGATCAACGCAAGTCTTCTTTACCTCTCCACCCTGCCTTCACCGAAACCTCCTTATGGTCAGTGACCCCTTCAGCCCATCTCCAGCCTGGGTTGTTGCTGGAGAGAGAGAGAGAGAGAGAGAAATGCTTTGCACTGGCCAGGACAAACACAAGAATACCAAATTTCAAGCAATCCCTACAATTTATACCACAGGAGGCACTTTATTCATTTGTGGGATATGGGCGTCACTGGCCAGTTGCCCGTCCCTAATTGCCCTTGAGAAGGTGGTGATGAGCAAGTGACACAACCGAGTGTCTCGCGGGGGGCAGTTGAGAATCAACCACATTGCTGTGGCTCTGAGTCACACGTAGGCCAGACTGGGTAAGGACAGCAGATTGTCTGATAGCATCTGTAAGGTGCTGACATTTTGAGTCCAGGTGACCCTTTGCTAAAACGACAATAGTTTCACGATCATCATTAGATTCTTAACTCCAGAATTTTTTTATTGTTGAATTCAGGTTAGAATTCAAATGGCAATAACAAAACCAGGCTATCGCCTCCTCATGTGTTAATATTTGGCAAGTTGACTGTTATTGATTAAAACGTGGCCATGGTTGAAGGAACATGACCTGATTGGCTAAGGTATGGCCATAGAAGAAGGAACTACAGAATCCATCCTCTTGCTGTGTCTTTCTCTTCTCTTCTAAAGTGCTTTCACAGAAGCCGATCCGATAAAAAAGAATTCTAACCACCTCATATCATTTTCTGCCACTAATGTTAACCTACTAATACAATCATTATGCGTTCAGAAGCAGAGTAATAATCATAGAATCCTACACTGCAGAAAGAGGACCTTCAGCCCATTGAGCCTGCACAGAACACAATCCCACCCACGCCCAACCTCCATATCCCTACATATTATACCCACTAGTCCCTCAAACCTACACATCCCTGGACACTAAGGAGCAATTTAGCATGGCCAATCAGTGCTAACTTCACCTTTCTTGATCTCTCATTACCACTCACTCCATGACCTAATGATATGTTTCTGATGTGTAAACACTGCTATAGTTTAGAAAACACGGCAACCAATTTACACGCAGGAAGCTCCCACAGACATCAAGGCTTAATGGGGAGGCGACAGTCTAGTGATATTATCATTAATCCAGAAACTCAGCCAAGGACCCAGGTTCGAATCCTGCCACGGCAGATGGTGCAATTTAAAGTTTATTTATTAGTGTCACAGGTAGGCTTACAGTCACATTGCAACGAAGTTACTGTGAAAATCACTGCTGTGCCTGTTCAGGTACACCGAGGGAGAATTTAGCACAGTCAATGCACCTAACCAGCACGTTTTTCAGACTGTGGGAAGAAACTGGAGCATTAACAACTGTGCCACAGTGCTACCCCATATTGGAATAAGGGTAAATTTGTATATAAACTGTGTGTGTGTTTAGTACTTCATATACTTAACTGCCTCAGTGTGGAGACGCCGGTGTTGGACTGGGGTGAGAACAGTAAAAGATCTCACAAGACCAGGTTAAAGTCCAATAGGTTTATTTGGATTCACGAGCTTTCAGAGTGCTGCTCCTTGACTCACACTTTAACCTGGTGTTGTGAGACTTCTTACTGTAACTGTCTTAAGAGTATTATAGTCCTTTTAGTGTGTATTTGTCTTTTTTTTAATTTAGTAAATAGTCTTTTATAATTGTTATACAACAACGGGTCTGGTTATCCTCACTCGAGGGAGGGGGTTCATGCAACTGCTCACGCCAGCCAGAAACAAAACTATACATCACCGAGAACCTGTATTTCAAGACAGAGAAAATCTCAGCATGTCTGGCAGCATCCATAATGAGAGAAAAGAGCTGACGTTTCGAGTCTCTTTGGTCAAAAGTCACAACTGACTGTTTTCACCATCCCTCAGGTAATACTCTCCAGATTACAGCTCACTGCATCAAGGCGAAGTTAACACATAGTTCAGATGACCATGCTGTACCTGTGGTGTGTGTGGGGTGCGTGTGTGTGGAGCAAAATGGGTGCTGGTGGTGATTTAACCTGAGGATCACCACACCTCAGGAGAGGATGGCACAGTGGGTTAACACCGCTGCCTCACAGCACCAGAAACCCCGCTTCGATTCTCAGCTTGGCTCACTGTCTGTGGGGAGTCTGCACGTTCTCCCAGTGTCTGTTCTCCCTCAGTGTCCCCAAACAGGCACTGGAGTGTGACGACTAGGGGACTCTCCCTGTAACTTCATTGCGGTGTTAATGGAAGCCAACATGTGATATTAAATAAATAAACTTTGAGAAAGTGGAGTCTTCACCAGTAACCTCGGCCGCTAGGGGAATTCAACCCATGCTGTTGGCGTCACTCTGTATCACTGTCCAGCCAACTGCACTAAACCAACCTACGGCCTTGTCAATTATCTTAAATCCATATCTCTTGGTTTCTGAGCCTCCTACTTATGGAAACAGCCTCTCTTTATGTACTCAAGTGAGACAACTAAAGATTTTGAAGACGTCTGTCAAATCTCCTCTGCTCCAAAGAAAGTGATCCCCACCTTCTCCAATCTCTCCCCGATTGCTGGAACATGTCAGTGAATCCCCTTTGCACTCAGATGTTTGGGTGAGATACTGGAAAGGTATCTGAGGTGGGGGGGAACTAAGGTAAAGGAAGGGTTAAAGTGCAGTTTTGGTCCCCTTACTTGCAGAAGGATATATTGGCCTTGGGAGGACAAAGAAGGTTCGCCAGGCTGATACCGGAGATGAGGGAGTAGCCTATGAGGAGAGATTGAATAGACTGGGTCTGTACTTGTTGGAGTTTAGAAGGCTGAGGAGGGATCTTATAGAGACATATAAGATAATGAAGGGGATGGATAGGGTAGAGGTAGAGAGATTCTTCCCGCTTAGAAAGGAAACCAGAACTAGAAGGCACAACCTCAAAATAAAGTGGGGGGAGTGCAGTTTAGAACAGAGTTGAGGAGGAACTTCAAAGGGTGGTGAATCTCTGGAATTCTCTGCCCATTGAAGTGGTGGAGGCTACCTCGTTGAATATATTTAAGTCACGGGTAAATAGGTTTCTGATAGACAAGGGAATTAAGGATTATGGGGAGAAAGCGGGAAAGTGGAACTGATCCACTTCAGATCAGCCATGATCTTATTAAATGGTGGGGCAGGCTCGAGGGGCTGAATGGCCCACTGCTGCTCCTATTTCTTATGTTCTTATGTTTAAAAAAAAGCCTCCTGAAAAACGGGTGGAGGCTCCTTGCTCTACAAAAGATTATGATAGGGAACAAAACACAATGGGATCAGGAAAGTGAATCCGTGAGGGAATGTAGGAGAAAAGTCCTCACTGAAGGGAGAGGGTGACAGAATCAACTGCTGTAGGATAGGAGAGGGCTTGTGTGGACCTGTTGTACTAAGAGATTTCTGTCCCGCAGATTCTACGTCCTGCTGGGTAAGAATTTTCTGATTCCTGCCAGTGAAGGAGGAGAAATAGTTCCAAGTTGGATAGAGACAGGAGCTGGCGTCAAAGCTGTTTCGCTTTCCTTGCAAAGTATGAGTTGTCCAGAAGCAGAGGAAAACAAAACTGCTCTGCAGGCAACAGCCACTAGATGGAGACGCCTGACCTCTTCTATAAAATCACTCCTAAAACAGCTCAAAGTTTATTTATTAGTGTCACAAATAGGCTTAAGTTAACACTGCAGTGAAGTTACTGTGAAAATCCCCTAATCGCCACACTCCGGTGCCTGTTTATCCCTGAAAGTAGGCAGTCAGGTCGAGAAGGTTGTTAAGAAGGCATACGGAGTCTTAGCTTTTATTGGTAGGGGGATTGAATTTCGGAGCCGCAACGTCATGTTGCAACTGTA
Organism: Sphyrna mokarran; assembly: GCA_024679065.1. Taxonomy (NCBI): domain Eukaryota; kingdom Metazoa; phylum Chordata; class Chondrichthyes; order Carcharhiniformes; family Carcharhinidae; genus Sphyrna; species Sphyrna mokarran. The sequence continues at coordinate 3,791,130 of JAGIQG010000034.1, forward strand.
CAAAACTCTAGTGCGGCCGCAATTGGAGTATTGTGTGCAGTTCTGGTCCCCACATTATAAGAAAGATGTGGAGGCATTGGAGAGGATACAGAGGAGGTTTACCAGGATGTTGCCAGGTATGGAGGGCAGGTCTTATGAAGAGAGGCTGAGGGATTTGAGGTTGTTTTCGTTAGAAAGGAGGTGGCTAAGAGGGGACCTAATTGAAACATATAAGATGATTAGAGGTTTAGATAGGGTGGACAGTGATAGCCTTTTTTCCTAGGATGGAGAAAGCTAGCACGAGGGGACACAGCTTTAAATTAAGGGGTGATAGTTATAGGACGGATATCAGAGGTAGGTTCTTTACCCAAAAGGTGGTTCGGGAGTGGAATGCCCTGCCTGCAGCGGTTGTAGATGTGCCAAGTTTGGTGGCGTTTAAGAGGTTAGTTGATAAGTATATGGAAGAGAAGGGAATGGTTTAGAGGAATGGTTTGGAGGGGCATTGCTTTTTATATTGGTCAGCGCAACATCGAAGGCCGAAGGGCCTGTTCTGTGCTGTAATGTTCTATGTTCTACGTTTGGGTAACACTGAGGGAGAATTTAGCACGGCCAATGCGCCCTAACCAGCATGTCTTTTGGGCTGTGGGAGGAAACCCACGCAGACACGAGGAGAACACGCAGACTCCACACCAACAGTGGCCCAAGCCGGGAATCGAAGCCAGATCCAGGGGGCTGTGAGGCAGCAGTGCTAACCACTGTGCTGCCCAAGTGTAACAGGTTTACATAAGAATTACACTGTGCATTGGTATTTATAACGGATTGAGCAAAGAGGTAGAACTGCATTAAATCTGAACATTCTGATGCAGCATGTTCGGACATGATTAATTGCTGACTCATAATGGCTTTGGTGTACCCTAATTCCAAATACTTAAATTAATAACCCCGACTAAAACACTTTGTGCAACTCCAAGGAAAACCTGCTGTCATATCTTCTGCTCGCCATAAACTGGACACAATTACAAAGTAGACTTAAAACTGCTGGAATTTCATTGCAACTATTTCTTTTAGCTCTCCACGTGGCTGGTGGTCTGATAAACTATTACTCAGCACTTGACTGCAGTGCAGCAGTATATGGGTCACCCCGGGATGTATAGTTCTCAGAACTATTAGTTCCTAGCTCTTTATGAATAGCTTAACAATATAAAGCTGTGTTTGTCAGAGGTCATGATGCAGAGATGCCAGTGTTGGACTGGGGTAAACACAGTAAGAAGTCTGACAACACCAGGTTTAAGTCCAACCGATTTATTTGATTGTAAACTCACAAGCTTTCAGGGCTCTGCTCTTCGTCAGGTGAATGAGGTGTTCTGGTTTGTGACCAGAACACCTCATTCACCTGACGTAGAGGGGAACCTCAAAAGCTTGTGAGTTTAATATCAAATAAATCGGTTAGACTTAAACCCGGTGTTGTCAGACTTCTTACTTCATCAGATGTGCCGTATTTCAGTGGAGATGTTAAACAAGAACGCCTCTCCCCTCATACGTGGCTGTAAAGATTCCACAGCATCAGACTGAAGGAGGACAAGGGGAATTATCTTCAGCATCCCGGCCCGATATTTAGCCCTTAAATCAACTTCACAGGCTAGATTCGTATCTGCTGGATAGGCTTGACATGTGAGGAGCGTCTGAGGACTTGGATTCTGTACTCGATGAAGTTTAAAAGGATAAGGGGGGGGGGATCATGGGTGGCACGGTAGCACAGTGGTTAGCACTGCTGCCTCCGCACATCCAGGGGTCTGAGTTCAACCCCTGGCTTGGGTCACTGTCTATGCAGAGTTTGCACATTCTCCTCGTGTCTGCGGGGGTTTCCTCTGGATGATCCAGTTTCCTCCCACAGTCCAAAAATGTGCGGGTTAGGTTGTTTGGCTGTGTTAAAAATTGCTCCTTAGAGTCCTGAGATGCGTACATTAGAGAGATTAGCGGGTAAAATATACAGGGATATGGAGATAGGGTCTGGGCGGGATTGTGGTCAATGCAGACTCAATGGACTGAAGGGCTTTTTCTTGCACTGTAGGGTTCTATGATCTCATTGAAATTTACAGAATACTGGATACAGTGTACATGAAGAATATGCTTCCATTAGTAGAAGAGACTAGGATCTGAGGGCAGAGCCACACACTAAATCCTTTAGAAAAATTTATTTATTAGTGTCACAAATGGGCTTACTTTAACACTGCAATAAAGTTACTGTGAAAATATCCCAGTCGCCACACTTCAGTACCTGTTCAGGTACAATTTTTTGGCTTGGCCAATGCACCCTAACTAGTACACCTTTTGGTCTGTGGGAGGAAACCGGAGCACCTGGAGGAAACTCATGCAGACATGGGGAGAATGTGCAGACTCCACACAGACAGTGACCCAGAGAATTGAACCAGGGTCCTTGGCGCTGTAAGGCAGCAGTGCTAACCACTGTGCCATCATGCCACTTGAGATGAGGAGGAATTTCTCCAGCCAGAGAGTGGCGAATCTGTGGAATTCATTGCCGCAGACGTGTAGGCCAGGTCATTCAGTGTCTTTAAGACAGAGATAGATAGGTTCTTGATTGGTAAGGGGATCAAAGGTTATGGAGAAAATGCAGAAGAATGGGGTTGAGCAACATATCAGCCATGATCAAATGATGGAACAGACTTGATGGGCCAAATGGCCTAATTCTGCCCCCATATCTTATGATCTTACAGAGCTTAGAAGGATAAGAGGTGCCTTGATTGAAACAGATAAGTTCTTGATGGGTCTTGACAGAATGGATGTAGAGAGAATGTTTCCTCTGTGGGAGAGTGTAGAACTAATGGGAAGGAGCGAGAAGGAAGGGGATTACTATTTAAAAATAAGGAATCATTCATTTCAGAATCTTTTTCTACCAGGAGGTCATGGGTCTTTGGAACTCTCTTCCTCAAAATGAGCAATGGAAGCAGAGATTTCAAATATCTTTGAGGCAGAAGTAGGCATTCTTGATAAGCAAACGGATGACAGGTTTTTGAGGGGGGTGGGAGAGGGACTTGGCCATGACTCTGTCTAGATTCCCTGGGGAAAGCAACCAGTATAATCAAGGCCCCACACACCCCGAACATTCTCTCTTCCACCTTCTTCCTTCAGGAAAAAGATACGAGACTTTGAAAATACGTATCAACCAAGCCAAGAACAACTTCCTCCTTGCTGCTATCAGATTTCTGAATGGATCTATCGTATATTAAGCTGATCTTTCTCTTCATCCCTATCTGTAACTGTAAAACTATATCCTGCACTCTCTCCTATGTACTCTATGAACAGTATGTTTTGTCTGTATAGCTCAAATACTTTTCACTGTATCCCAATACATGTGACAATAATAAATCAAGTGCTGGCTGGGATGGAGCATTTGAGCAAAAAGGAGCAACTGGATAAACTTGATTATTTCCTTTAGTAAGAAGTCTCATAACACCAGGTTTACATAGAACATAGAACATTACAGCACAGAACAGGCCCTTCGGCCTTCGATGTTGCGCCGACCAATATAAAAAGCAATGCCCCTCCAAACTAAACCATTCCCTTCTCTTCCATATACTTATCAACTAACCTCTTAAACGCACCAAACTTGGCGCATCTACAACTGCTGCAGGCAGGGCATTCCACTCCCGAACCACCCTTTGGGTAAAGAACCTACCTCTGATATCCATCCTATAACTATCACCCCTTAATTTAGAGCTGTGTCCCCTCGTGCTAGCTTTCTCCATCCTAGGAAAAAGGCTATCACTGTCCACCCTATCTAAACCTCTAATCATCTTATATGTTTCGATTAGGTCCCCTCTTAGCCGCCTCCTTTCTAACGAAAACAACCTCAAATCCCTCAGCCTCTCTTCATAAGACCTGCCCTCCATACCAGGCAACATCCTGGTAAACTTCCTCTGTACCCTCTCCAATGCCTCCACATCTTTCTTATAACGTGGGGACCAGAACTGCACACAATACTCCAAGTGCGGCCGCACTAGAGTTTTGTACAGTTGCAACATGACGTTGCGGCTCCGAAATTCAATCCCCCTACCAATAAAAGCTAAGACTCCGTATGCCTTCTTAACAACCTTATCGACTTGACTGCCTACTTTCAGGGATCTATGCACAAATACACCAAGATCCCTCTGTTCATCAACACTATTAAGAATCCTACCATTAGCCCTATACTCTACACATTTATTATTCCTGCCAAAGTGCATTACCTCACACTTCTCCACATTAAACTCCATTTGCCACCTCTCGGCCCAGCTCTGCAACTTAAGTCCAAGCAGTTTATTTGACAGTAAAATCCCACAAGCTTTCGGAAACGGTGTTCCTTCTTCAGGTATATGGAAGGTTCTGATCAGAAACCTGGTGTTGTGACACTTCTTACTGTGTTTACCCCAGTCCAACGCCAGCACCTCCACGTTATTATTTTCTTTAGAACAGAGAAGGCCGAGGGATGACGTGATTGATGTGTATAAGGTGGAGGAGGTGGGGGGGGGGGGGGGGGGGGGGGGGGGAGATGGGCAGGATGGGTAGGGATCTGCTGTTCTCTTTGGTTGAGGGGTCAATCACGAGGGGAACAGAGTTTTAGGGTGAGGGGCAAGAGATCCAGAGGAGAATTGAGGATTGTTTAAATAAATCGAATTGGGGGCCGTAGTTACAAGCAGAACAGCCACGATCTTATTGAACGGCGGAGCAGTCTTGAGGGGCCGAGTGGCCTATTCCTTTCCTTAATCCGCCTTCACGCACCACAACACAACAGGCTAGCTACCCGTGATCACGCTGCCCTTTATGGGAGCTTGCTGTGCGCCAATTTTCCTACATCACAACAGCGGCCGTTGAAGCGCTTGGTAACGGCCCGAAAGGCGCTATACAAATGAAAGAAATGCTTACATTTCTCAGTCTGGAAAATCAAACCAGAAAGAAAGAAATTAAAACCTGTCACAGCTGCCAGAGGTTTGGCGTTAGAAGCTCAGGAAAAGAAATCCAGAACACAAAGACGTGGAATTTATGAGTAAATGCAGCTCACATCTTTTAAATTATAAAACCAGGGCAAATGAGACTTTGGGAAGACAATTATTCGTATTAGATTAAATTTTGACTCGGGCACTGAACAGAATCTCACACCGAGGCGTTTTATCTGAGCTTTGGACGGCAGGAGTTGAGTGAAATTAAGACTCCAACAAATGACAAGAGGCGAGAGCAGCAGCCCGAGGCCTGCGGGACACCTCGGAGCCTCGGTGTTGCGTAGACCGGCCCGCCGCCTTCCAGGCGCCTTCGCCCGGCCGCCGTTCAAGTGAGTCCCGGGGAGCACGTGAAGGAGGAAGGGGGGGGGAACAGATCCCGCTCAAATCAAATAAATAAACAAATTAAATAAACCAAGGGGCCCTCCAGCTCAGCCAGAGAATTAAAAAGAAAGGCTGAAATATCCCCTTAGCAACCAAGTTAAAATGATCCCCTCAGTTTCCAATTCCCAAAGCCTCAGTCCCTCAACTCACCCCCTTTTTTCTCAGAATGATCCCTCTTGCATTCCAAGCAGGGTTTTCTGGATTGGGATCATCTCAGTTCATGATTATTTTCATTATTACTATTTCCTCCTCATGGCCCTTGCCAGCCATCAGCAACAAGAAGAGTTCAGCAGCAACATGCTTCCTCCTGACTGAGTCATACAGAGAGCAATCAATGCCTCCTCAGGTCCTAGCCTCTGTCTTCCTCTCACTAGATGTGGAGATGCCAGTGCTGGACTGGGGTAAACACAGTAAGGAGTCTCACAAACCCCAGGTGAAAGTCCCGCAGGTAATAGACCACAAAAGCTGGTGGCATTTACTACCAAGTAAACCTGTTGGACTTTAACCTGGTGTGGTGGGGACTCCTTTACTTCCTTTCACTTGATGGAGCTTTCTGTGCTCATTCACTTCTCTTCCAGCTCATCTTAGCACTTGCCAACACATTCCTGTTTCCATTTGATTTGTTATTGTATTGAGAAGATATGTTTCCTGCACACTGTCGACATCGAGGGCCAAAGAGCCTCTACTGTGCCGTAATGTTCTCTGTTAAGATGCCAGCTAATGTGATCACGGTAAGAAGTCTCATAAACCGGATTATAAAGTCCAACAGGTTTATTTGAAATCATGAGCTTTTGGAGCATTGCTATTCACCTGATGAAGGAGCAGCACTTCAAAAGCTTGTGATTCCAAATAAACCTGTTGGACTTTAACCTGGTGTTGTGAAACTTCTTATTTCCTTTCACTTGATGGAGCTTTCTGTGCTTATTCACTTCTCTTCCAGCTCACCTTAGCACCTGCCAACACACTCCTGTTTCCATTTGATCTACTATTCTCATATGTATCGGGAAAATATTGTTTCTTGCGCGCTATTACAGACAAGATGTGGAGATGCTGGCTGGAGTGGTCAGAGTAAGAAGTCTCACAACACTGGGTTATAAAGTCCAACAGGTTTACTTGAAATCGTGAGCTTTTGGAGCGTTGCTATCCATCTGATGAAGGAGCAGTGCTCCGAAAACTCGTGATTCCAAATAAACTTGTTGGGCTTTACCCAGAGATTTGAGACTTCTTACTGTACACAGACAAGATGAGAGGTGACATGACACCAGGTTATGGTTCGCAACAGGTTTATTTAAAATCACTAGCTTTCAGTACACTGCTCCTGAACATTAGCTGAGTTTCTGGATTAATTGCCTGGCAATAATACCAATAGGCCATTGCCTTTCTTCGTGTCCCAGGATGTGTCGATTAGGAAGTAAATGCTTGGGACTGCAGAGGGAAAGGCCTGGGTGGGTTGCTCTGATGGGGACTGGGTGCTGACTTAATGGACCAAATAACCTCATTCTGCACTGTGGAGGTTCTGTGATTCTGTGGTTGGCGCATTGGTTAGTGCTGCTGTCTCACAGCACCAGGGATCTGGCTTCGATTCACAGCTTGGGCTACTGTCTGGGTGGAGCTTGCACATTCTCCCTATGTCTGCATGGGCTTCCTCCAGATGCTCCAATTTCCTCCTACAATCCAAAAGATGTGCTGGTTAGGTGCATTGGCTATGCTAAATTCTCCCTTGGTGTACCCAAACAGGTGACTGGGGGGATTTTCATAATAATGTCATTGCAGTGTTAATGTAAGCTTACCGGTGACACTAAATAAATAAATTTTAAAAATGATTCTTTCCACATCATGGCTATACAGACAAAACATGCTGCTCACAGAGTACATTGGGGAGGAGAAAAGGAAAGAATCATAGAATCCCTACAGTGCAGAAGGAGGCTATTCAGCCTATCAAGACTGCACTATATCTCCACCAGAGCATCCCACCCAGGCATTATCCCTCCATAGTCCCATGTATTTATCCCGCTAATCCCCCTAATCTACACATCCTGAATCACTAAGGGACGCGAGGGCCTAGCAGCATTATCACTTGACTATTAATCCAGAAACTTAGCTCATGTTCCGGGGAGCTGGGTTCGATTCCCGCCATGGCAGATGGTGGAATTTAAATTCAATATAAAAAAGTTCAGTAATGTCCAGCACATCTTTGGACTGTGGGAGGAAACCCACAGAGACATGGGGAGAACTTACAGATATCACACAGTCACCCGAGACTAGAATTGAACCCAGGTCCCCAATGCTGTGCGGCATGCTACCCAAGAGGGTGTGGAATATAGAGTTACAGTCATAGCTAGGGTGTGGAGAGTGATCAGCTTAATATGTGATATATATGTGTTCATTCACGTCCCCTTGCGCCAGGATTTTTTAAAATATGAAATACTCTTTTTTTTCATTTATTTGTGGATCATGGTGCCCACTGGCTGGGCCAGCATTTATTGCCCATCCCTCGTTTCCCTTGGAACTGAGCGTCTCACTCAGCCACTTCAGAGAACAGCTGAGAGTCGAGTCAACCATATTGCTGTGGTTCTGGAGTCACACGTAGGCCAGACCTGGTAAGGACGGCAGATTTCCTTCCCTAAAAGACATTAGTGAACCAATGAGTTTTTCCGACAATCGACAATGTTTTCAATACTGATTGATTCAATGAATCAATAGATTCTTAATTACAGATATTTTTTATTAAACTCAAATTCCACGACCTGCCTTGCTGAGATTTGAACCAGGGTCTCCATAGCATTAGCTGAGTTTCTAGGTTGATTGTGAATGGCCTTATCCCACTTGACACAGCCTGTCAATCAGAAAATGATTATTCCTGCTCTGTTAACCAGTTCTTGGACTGGACCAGATCTTGACGTTGGCTAGTCACCTTATCAATGCCCCTCATGATTTCATGTATATTGATAAGGTCGCCACCCCCCCCTATCCTCCTACACTCCAGAGAAAATAAATCCCAGGGTATCCAGTCTCTCCTTATGATTCAAACCTTTCAATCCCAGTAACATCCTTGTAACTATTTTTTGTACCCTTTCCGGTTTAACAACATCCTTCCTATAGCAGGGTGACCAGATTCCAAATCTGTTCCCAATGTGGCCTTACCAATGTTCTGTATAGTTGCAACACAACATCCCAACTCCAAGTGTGCCTTCCCCACCGTCCAGTCAACTGATTTAATTTATTATCGTCACATATATTGGGATACAGTGAGGAGAAGTATTGTTTTTTGCATGCTGTACAGACAATGCATACTGTTCATAGAGTACATAGGGGAGAAGGAAAGAGAAGATGCAGAATGTAGTGTTGCAGTCACAGATAGGATGTAAAGAAAGATCAACTTAATATCAACTAAACAGGACTCAGGGCTGGTGTGTTGCCTCCCAGGGGCTGGGGTCCAGGATGTCGCAGATCGGGTTTTTAGGATTCTTAAGGGTGAGGGGAGTCAGCCCCAAGTCATTGTTCATGTGGGGACACATGATGTAGGTAGGACAAGGGAAGGGGATATTAAACAGAAATTTATGGAGTTAGGGTGGAAGCTTAGGTCCATAACAGGCAGAGTGGTTATCTCTGGACTCTTGCCTGTGCCAAGGGATAGTTTAGAGATGAACAGAGAAAGGGATAGTTTGAACTCATGGCTGCGTGGATGGTGCAGGAGGGAGGGGTTCAGGTTCCTTAACAATTGGGACTCATTCTGGGATAGGTGGGACCTCTTCAAGAGAGATGGTCTACACCTGAACCAGAGGGGGACTAATATCTTGGGGGGAAAATTTGCTAAGGCTATGATGGGGGCGTTAAACTGATTCGGGGGGGGGGTGGGATCCTAAGTAGTTGGGGTGCTGAGAGGGATGAGAGTAAGGGGGTTATAGAGGAGAGTTGTAAAACACAGCGGCGTACGGGTGGGGTGGAGCATGGTTTGAGATGCGTATACTTTAATGCAAGGAGTATTCGCAATAAGGGGGAGGAACTTGCAGCTTGGACCAGTACCTGGAACTTCGATGTTGTGGCCATTTCAGAGACTTGGGTAGAGCAGGGACAGGAATGGATGTTGCAGGTTCCGGGGTACAAATGCTTTAGTCGGAGTAGAGAAGGGGGTAGAAGGGGGGGAGGAGTGGCGTTACTGGTCAAAGACTGTATCACGGTGATCGAAAAGAAGTTTGATGAGGACTTGTCTGTTGAGGTAGTATGGGCTGAGATTAGAAACAGGAGAGGAGAGGTCACCCTGTTGGGAGTCTTTTACAGACCTCCTAATAGTTCTAGAGAGGTTGAGGAAAGGATTGCGAAGTCAATTCTGATTAGGAGTGAAAGTAGTAGGGTAATTGTGATGGGGGACTTTAACTTTGCTAATATTGATTGGAATAGCTATAGCTCTAGCTCGTTAGAGGGGTCAGTTTTCGTACAGAGTGTGCAGGAAGGTTTTTTGACTCAGTATGTAGATAGGCCAACTAGAGGTGAGGCTACATTGGATTTGGTGCTGGGCAATGAGCCAGACCAGGTGTTAGGCTTGGAAGTTAGTGAACATTTTGGTGATAGTGACCACAATTCGGTTACGTTCACCTTAGTGATGGACAGGGATAGGCATGAAGCTGGGGGCTGTAGTTATAGCTGGGGGAAGGGTAATTATGAGGCCATCAGGAGAGAATTAGGGTGCGTAGATTGGACTAGGGAACTACAGGGACTGGGAACATCTGGAATGTGGTGCTTATTCAAGGAGCAGCTGCTGAGAGTCCTTGATAAGTATGTCCCTGTCAGGCAGGGAGGAAATGGACGAGTAAGAGAGCCTTGGTGTACGAAAAGAGTTGATTTGCTGGTTAAGAAGAAAAAGGAGGCTTATGTCAGGATGAGGCTTGAAGGCTCAGGTAGTGCAATGGATAGCTATAGATTAGCTAGGAAGGAGGTAAAAAGTGAATTGAGGAGAGCTAAGAGGGGACACGAGAAGATGTTGGCTGATAGGATTAAGGAGAATCCTAAAGCTTTCTTTCGATATGTTAAGAATAGAAGATTGGTTAGGGCAAGATTAGGGCCAGTCATAGATAGCAGTGGGAAGTTGTGCGTGGAGCCTGAAGAGATTGGCGAGGCACTGAATAAATATTTCTCTTCGGTATTCACGCAGAGTGCTGGAAATGTAGCTGTGGAGAGCACTGAGGTACAGGGTTGCAAATTGGGGAGTATTGTAGTAGATAGGGAGGATGTGTTAGAAATTCTCGAGGGTTTGAAGTTGGATAAGTCCCCTGGGCCGGACGGGATTTACCCTAGGATTCTCTGGGAGGCAAGAGAGGAGATTGCAGAGCCTCTGGCTCTGATCTTCAGGTCCTCGTTGGTTACGGGTGTGGTTCCGGAGGACTGGAGGATAGCGAATGTGGTCCCATTGTTTAAGAAGGGGAAGAGAGACCTTCCTGGGAATTATAGGCCAGTGAGTCTTACTTCTGTTGTGGGCAAGGTATTGGAGAGAATTATTAGGGATAGGATTTATAGTTATTTAGAGAGAAATGAATTGATTGGGGATAGTCAGCATGGTTTCGTGAAGGGTAGGTCATGCCTTACTAACCTCATTGAGTTTTTTGAGAAAGTGACCAGAGAGGTGGATGGGGGTAAGGCGGTTGATGTAGTATATATGGACTTTAGTAAGGCTTTTGATAAGGTGGCCCATGGAAGACTTCTACAGAAAATGCAGATGTGTGGAATAGAGGGTGATTTAGCTAATTGGATTAGGAATTGGCTGGCAGATAGAAGACAGAGGGTGGTGGTTGATGGGAGATATTCATCGTGGAGTTCGGTGACAAGTGGTGTGCCTCAGGGGTCTGTTTTGGGGCCCCTGCTGTTTGTAATTTTTATAAATGATCTGGATGAGGGTATTGAGGGATGGATCAGTAAATTTGCAGATGATACTAAAGTTGGTGGTGTGGTAGATAGTGAAGAGGGGTGTTTTAGTTTACAGAGTGACTTGGACAAGTTGCAGAGCTGGGCCGAGAGGTGGCAAATGGAGTTTAATGTGGAAAAGTGTGAGGTAATGCACTTTGGCAGGAACAATAAATGTGTAGAGTATAGGGCTAATGGTAGGGCTCTTAATAGTGTTGAGGAACAGAAGGATCTTGGTGTATGTGTCAATAGATCCCTGAAAGTAGGCAGTCAAGTGGATAAAGTTGTTAAGAAGGCTTATGGAGTCTTAGCTTTTATTGGTAGGGGGATTGAATTTAGGAGCCGCAGCATCATGTTGCAGCTGTACAAAACTCTAGTGCGGCCGCACTTGGAGTATTGTGTGCAGTTCTGGTCGCCACATTATAAGAAAGATGTGGAGGCATTGGAGAGGGTACAGAGGAGGTTTACTAGGATGTTGCCTGGTATGGAGGGCAGGTCCTATGAAGAGAGGTTGAAGGATTTGAGGTTGTTTTCGTTAGAAAGGAGGCGGCTAAGGGGGGATCTTATTGAAGCATATAAGATGATTAGAGGTTTGGATAGGGTGGACAGTGATAGCCTTTTTCCTAGGATGGAGAAAGCTAGCACGAGGGGACACAACTTTAAATTAAGGGGTATGAGTTATAGGACGGATATCAGAGGTAGGTTCTTTACTCAAAGAGTGATTAGGGAGTGGAATGCCCTGCCTGCAGCTGTTGTAGATGCGCCAAGTTTGGTGGCGTTTAAGAGGTTAATTGATAAGTATATGGAAGAGAAGGGAATGGTTTAGTTTGGAGGGGCATTGCTTTTTATTTTGGTCGGCACAACATCGAAGGCCGAAGGGCCTGTTCTGTGCTGTATTGTTCTATGTTCTATATATGGTAGGTTCGTTCAAAAGTCTGAAGAAGCTGTTCTTGAGTCAGTTGGTAGTTGACTTCAGACTTTTGTATATTTTTTCCGATGGAAGAGAGTATGTTTGTGGTGACAGTACTTTCAAGGAACTATGTACTGCATCCCTGGCTTCAATGGATGATTGAACAGACACTGCTGTGTTTAGCACTGCTGCCGCACAGAACCAGGGATCCTGGTTCAATTCTAGGCTGTCTGTGTAGAGTTTGCACGTTCTCCCTGTGTCTACATGAATTTCCTCTGGATGCTCCAGTTTCCACCCACTGTCTTAAAATTTGCAGGTTAGGCAGGGTGGCTATGCTGAATTAACCCTTGGTATCAAAGGGTTGGGATAAATATGTGGGGTAATAGGGAAAAGGGCCTGGGTGAGATTGTTGTCAGTGCAGCTCAATGGGCTGAGTGGCCTTCTTCTACACTGTAGGGATTCTTTTATTCTATGACATTTTGGTTTCCATGTGCATAGATCCCTGAAAAGTTGGCACCCAGGTTGATAGGGTTGTTAAGAAGGCATACAGTGAGTTAGCTTTTATTAGTAGAGGGATTGAGTTTTACAGCCATGATGTCATATTAAAGTTGTACAAAACTCGGGTGTGGCTGCATTTGGAGTATTGCCGACGGTTCTGGTCGCCACATTATGGGAAGGATGTGGAAGCATTGATAAGGGGTGCAGAGGAGATTTACCAGGATGTTGCCTGGTATGGTGGGAAGGTCTTATGAGGAAAGGCTGAAGCTGTTTTCATTAGAGAGAAGAAGGGTTAGAGGTGATTTAATAGGGGCATATAAGATGATCAAAGGATTAGATAGGGTAGTCAGTGAGAGCCTTTTTCCTCGGATGGAGATGGCTAGCATGAGGGGACATAGCTTTAAATTGAGGGGTGATAAATAAAGGACAGATGTCAGAGGTAGGTTCTTTACTCAGAGAGTAGTAAGGGCATGGAAAGTCTTGTCCACTATAGTGGACTTGCTAACTTTAATGGCATTTAAAAAGCCATTGGATAAGCATATGGATGATATTGGAATAGTGTAGGTTAGATGGACTTTAGATTGGTCGCACAGGTCAGCGCAACATTGAGGGCCGAAGGGCCTGTACTGTGCTGTAATGTTCTCTGACCATGAGAAGGACCAAATGTGAGACTGCCCACCACATGCTGCCTGCCACATGTCAACTGGGCCTGTAGATGGTGGTGTGGAGCAATCCACCCAGGGGGGACGTTCTTGCCTCCGCGGGCGCTGTGCTCTTTAGCGTGCGATGGGAAAGGGCGGGGAGCCCATTGGCGCGGGGGCCGCCGGGAGTTGGAGTCCGCTCCCCGCGGCGGCTCCGTCAGAGGCGGGGGAGCCGAACGGCGGCGGAGGACTACAACTCCCAACAGCGCCCGGCTCCTGGCACATGCCCACGCGGCCGGCGGCGGATGTTGGCAGGGGCCGGTTTGAAAAGCGATTGACCGCCATTAGCTCCCTGAGAGAGCGGGATCGGAGCCCGGAGCCGCCTGAGCGCCAAACACCCACTGCCGGTAATCTCTCCCTCTCACCTCTCCTCGTAAAGCCTGATTTTTCTCATTGAGTGAAAATGCCGGCGAATTAACGTCTGGCTGGGAGTTAAAATGTTGACAGCGGTAAAGGTCCCCTTTTAATCCATTAACTGATCACGTTTATAGTTAGTCACAATTAACCAGTCATCAAATGTTCCCTTTTAATCCACTAACTAATCACTTCAACACGTTTATAGTTAGTAATAATTAACCAGTCATAAAATGTTCCATTTTAATCCACTAACTAATCACCCCCTCCTCTATTTTCTAACTGCCTCTGGGCCACATGTAGGGCTCTGAGTTAGATTGGGGAATGGAGTCTCCTGTCCCCTTGTGTTCTATAATGTGGAGATACCGGCTTTGGGCTGGGGTAAACACAGTAAAGAATCTCACAACACCAGGTTAAAGTCCAACAGGTTTATTTGGTAGCACGAGCCACTAGCTTTTGGACGCTAGCTGCTCCTTCGTCAGGTGAATGGGAGTTCCCTTGTGTGCTTTACCCATAGGGTGTCAAGTTTATTCACGAGTAGGCTGACCTTAACACTGCAATGAAGTTTGTGTGAAAAACCCCTAGTTGCTGCACTCTGCCTGTTTGGGTACCATGAGAAAGAATTTAGCACAGCATGTTCTCCCTGGGTCTGCGTGGGTTTCCTTCCACTGGTGCCTGTTTGGGTATACTAAGGGAGAATTTCGTGTTCTTCCTGTGTATGTGTGAATTTTCTCTCATTGTCTGGTGCCTGTTCGGGTACACTGAAGGAGAATTTAGCATGGCATGTTCTCCCTGTATCTGCATGGGTTTCCTCTCATTGTCTGGTGCCTGTTTGGGTACAATGAGGGAGAATTTAGCATGGCATGTTCTCCCTGTGTCTGCATGGGTTTCCTCCCACTGTCTGGTGCCTGTTTGGTTATGCTGAGGGAGAATTTAGCATGGCTGATATATATCTTTCAGACTGTGGGAGGAAACCTGAGCACCTGGAAGAAATCCACATAGACACAGGAAGAATGTGCAAACTCTGCACACACAGTGACCCAAGCTGGGAATTGAACCTGGATTCCTGTTGCTGTGGGATAGCGGTCTATTTTCTTGTCTCCCTGAGTCAGGCGAAGTGAGATGCACGTTATTATTGTGTCCCTCCCTGGCAGCTGCTGATAAGCTGATGTTGGCCAAAGCCTAGAAGCTATTCGTCATGCCAGGTGATCCAGATAGATTTGGGCCAGTGAGTAGCAACATGGTTTCAACAGCATGAAGGCAATGTTATTTTCTACACTGGGTCACAATAAGCAGATTAGCTCATGTTATGAAGTAGTGGAGTTTACTACAGGAATCTTGAAGATCATAGAAATGTTTGATTCTGAGAATATTGTAGTGATGTAGAGTGCAGAAAAGGTCCTTTGGCCCATCGAGTAAACTAAAATTGTGCTAATTTTATTTTCCAACCCTTGTTTAATTTTTGTCACATTTATTGCTATACAGTGTAAAGTTCTTTGAGCTCTATACTTTAAATGTTAAGATATCTCGAGTGTGCGTCTAAATGCTTTTTTGAAGGTTGTACGGTTTTAGGCCTCCACTAGCTTCCAAGGCAGATTTCCACTATCTCTGAGTGAAAAGATTTTTTTTCTCAAATCCTTTCTGAATCTCCTGCCCCTTTCCCAAAAATGATCTCCCTTCGTGATTGACCCCTCAACCAATGAGAACAGCTGCTCTGTACTCAGCCTGTCCATACCCCCTCTTAGAACATAGAACAATACAGCACAGAACAGGCCCTTCGGCCTTCGATGTTGTGCCGACCAAAATAAAAAGCAATGCCCCTCCAAACTAAACCATTCCCTTCTCTTCCATATACTTATCAACTAACCACTTAAACGCCACCAAACTTGGCACATCTACAACAGCTGCAGGCAGGGCATTCCACTCCCTAATCACTGTTTGAGTAAAGAACCTACCTCTGATATCCGTCCTATAACTCATTCCCCTTAATTTAAAGCTGTGTCCCCTCGTGCTAGCATTCTCCATCCTAGGAAAAAGGCTATCACTGTCCACCCTATCTAAACCTCTAATCATCTTATATGTTTCAATAAGGTCTCCTCTTAGCCGCCTTCTTTCTAACGAAAACAACCTCAAATCCCTCAGCCTCTCCTCATAAGATCTGCCCTCCAACCAGGCAACATCCTGGTAAACCTCCTCTGTACCCTCTCCAATGCCTCCACATCTTTCTTATAATGTGGGGACCAGAACTGCACATAATACTCCAAGTGCGGCCGCACTAGAGTTTTATACAGTTGCAACATGACGTTGCGGCTCCGAAAATCAATCCCCCTACCAATAAAAGCCAAGACTCCATATGCCTTCTTAACAACCTTCTCGACTTGACTGCCTACTTTCAGGGATCTATGCACATACACACCAAGATCCCTCTGTTCATCAAGACTACTAAGAATCCTACCATTAGCCCTATACTCTACACAATTATTATTTCTGCCATAGTGCATTACCTCACACTTTTCCACATTAAACTCCATTTGCCACCTCTCGGCCCCGCTCTGCAACTTGTCCAAGTCACTCTGTAAACTAAAACACCCCTCTTCACTATCTACCACACCACCAACTTTAGTATCATCTGCAAATTTACTGATCCATCCCTCAATACCCTCATCCAGATCATTTATAAAAATTACAACCAGCAGGGGCCCCAAAACAGACCCCTGAGGCACACCACTCGTCACCGAACTCCACGATGAATATCTCCCATCAACCAACACCCTCTGTCTTCTATCTGCCAGCCAATTCCTAATCCAATTAGCTAAATCACCCTCTATTCCACACATCTGCATTTTCTGTAGAAGTCTTCCGTGGGCCACCTTATCAAACGCCTTACTAAAGTCCATATATACTACATCAACCGCCTTACCCCCATCCACCTCTCTGGTCGCTTTCTCAAAAAACTCAATGAGGTTAGTAAGGCATGACCTACCCTTCACGAAACCATGCTGACTATCACCAATCAATTCATTTCTCTCTAAATAACTATAAATCCTATCCCTAATAATTCTCTCCAATACTTTGCCCACAACAGAAGTAAGACTCACTGGCCTATAATTCCTGGAAGGTCTCTCTTCCCCTTCTTGAACAATGGGACCACATTCGCTATCCTCCAGTCCTCCGGAACCACACCCGTAACCAACGAGGACCTGAAGATCAGCACCAGAGGCTCTGCAATCTCCTCTCTTGCCTCCCAGAGAATCCTAGGGTAAATCCCGTCCGGCCCAGGGGACTTATCCAACTTCAAACCCTCGAGAATTTCTAACACAGCCTCCCTATCTACTACAATACTCCCCAATTTGCAACCCTGTACCTCAGTGCTCTCCATAGCTACATTTCAAGCACTCTGCGTGAATACCGAAGAGAAATATTTATTCAGTGCCTCACCAATCTCTTCAGGCTCCACGCACAACTTCCCACTGCTGTCTATGACTGGCCCTAATCTTGCCCTAACCAATGTTCTATTCTTAACATATCGAAAGAAAGCTTTAGGATTCTCCTTAATCCTATCAGCCAACATCTTAATCTTACACTTCTCAATCATGTTCCCCCTGCCGCCGCTATCCCCTCAGCCTTCTTTGTTCTAGAGAAGCCTATCCAATCTTTCCTTTATAGTTCAAATGCTCCATCCCAGGCAACATCCTGGTGAATGTCCTCTGTATCTCCTCTAGTACAATCGCATCCTTCCTACAGTGAGGTGACCAGAACTGCACACAGTACTCTGGCTGTGGCTTAATCAGCTCCAACGCCACCACCTTGCTCTTGTACTCTGTGCCATGACTGATTTAAAAACACATGTCCCATATGCCTTCTTAACTACCCTATTGTTCAGCTGCCTTTAAGGATCTGTGAAAACACAGAGGATGGCTCTCCTCTTGAGGGATTCTAGAACTGGGGATGCAGTTTAAAAATAAGAGATTTCTCATTTAAGACTGAGATGAAGAATTTATTCTCTGAAGTTTATTAGACTTTGGAATGCCCTACCTCAATGAAGGCCTGAGTCATGAAATATATTCAAGACTGGTCTACACAGATTTCTGATCAACAGGAGAGTCAAAGCTTACAAAGGGCGGACAAGAAAGTGAAGTTAAGGCCACAATCGACCATGATCTCATTACATGATGGTGCAGGTTTAAGGGATGAATAGTCTACTCCTATTTCTTATGATCTAGAATTCTAGCAAAATGCCATGAGCAAGTAGCCAGATTTAATTAACAGGTGTGTCTGTGTGTTTGTGTAAATGTTAAACAAAATCTAGACTCAATAGTCATTTTGGCTAAAGTTGGCTTGAAATTTCTACACTGAACACAAAAAATGTTCTTTATGCAAAGGCAGGTCTGATCCATAGTGCCATGACCCTCACCCGCAGTAGGGCATGAAGTCAAGTCCTGAATCCATCCGAGCCAGAAGTGGATTACACTGAGAGCAGTTGGCACCAATCTTATCCACTTTGACTGTCTAGCCAACTGGCTCCCCTGTTGTGGCAACATAAGACTTTGCATATATAACACAATCTGGAATTATGGATAGTGACAGAGCTGACCAGAAACTCCCCTTGCTCTTACCATCTGTAGTGGAAGGCTTTAATTGATACATGACCTATCTGGCCATGTTACGAATGTACCTCCCAAAGCCATCAAGTCTAGTAGTGGGATTTGAACCCAGAACTTCTGGCTCAGAGGCAGGGACATTCACTATGTCACAAGGCTGTCTGCGCAAATCTGTTCAAATCTCCTTAGGCAGCACCTTCCAAACCCACAATCTAGGAAAAGAACAGCAGATACCTGCGAACACCATCACCTGGAGGTTCCCCTTCAAGTCTCTCGCCATCCTATCTTGGAAATATATCGACATTCCTTAGTTGGCACTGGGTCAAAATCCTGGAACTCCTTCTCTAACAGCACTATGGGTGTATCTATACCTTGGATTGCAGTTCAAGAAGATAGCTCACCATCTCAAAGACAGCTAAGGATGGGCAACAAATGTTGCTCTAGACAATGATGCCCATGTCCAAAAAAAGGAATTAGTTTATACCCCTAGCGAGCAAGAACCCCAAAAAATACAGTTGACCAAAGTGGCGGGGGACAGCAGAAAACTAAAAGATATGTCGTGCAAAAAACCACAGATCTGGGCAAGTGAGAGGGTACAAGGAATAGGGTGACAAAAAACAGAACCAGAAAAGGGAGAAGAAAACCATTTCCAAGAAATTTAGGAAGAGTGGCTGCCACAGAACATTGACAGTATCAGAGTTGCCAATTTCCAATGTCTGAATAATTATTTAGCAGCAGTGTTTACAGCGGAGGAGAGAGATAACATTTTGGACATTCCATGGAAATTAGTTGGTTGGAGTCTCCTTGTAATAGTAAATGGAAAGTAATGAAGAAAATAAATGCTCCAAGGAGTGACCTCTCAAGATATGATTGTTTCCAATCTAAGATTTTAAAAGAACTCTTCAAAAACATTGCAGATGCCCTAACTATTCACAGAATTTTTATAGTGCAGAAGGTGGTGGTTTGGCCCATTGCAACTGCACCGACTGTCCAAAAGAACGTTCCTCCTGTCTACCATATACCCGTAACCTTGTATGTTTACCATGGCCATCTCACCTAACCTACACATCTTTGGACTGTGGAAGGAAACTGGAACACCCAGCGCAAACCGACATAGACACTGGAAGACAGTGTAAACTTGAAACACAGTCCCCCAAAGCCATAAATGAACCTGTGTCCTTGGCACTGAGACGACAGTGCTAACTATGCCATGATTCAAAAGCTGTTCTTGGAAATTGTAAAATTATGCATGTCACTGCACTATTTAAGAAAGATGAGAGGGAGAAACAATGGAATTAAAATCAGTCAACCTAACATTTATTATAAAGGATAGCGTGGATTGAACACCTTGGAAATTTTTAGCTGTCAGAGAGAGGCACAACATGGACTTACAGAGGGTAGGAGAAGTCTCAAGAATTTTTATTTTTTGTAGAGGTGGCTAAAGTTGATCTAAATATGCCTCTGGATGCTATTTAAATAATTTTCCAGAAAGCATTCAATAAAGTTCAATATAAGCAACTATTATTGAAGTAAAGTTTACTTATTAATCACAAGTAAGGCTTACATTAACACTGCAATTATTTCACTGTGAAATTCTTCTCGTTGCCACACTCCGGTGCCTGTTTGGGTCAATGCATCTAACCAGCGTGTTTTTCAGAGTGTGGGAGGAAACTGGAGTACCTAGAGGAAACCCATGCAGACTCTGCTCACATAGTGAGCAAGCCAGGAATCGAATCTGGGTCTCTGGCTATGTGAAGCAGCAGTGCTAACCATTGTGTCACCGTGCCACTGCAGTTGCAGTTAATGGACTTGAGGGCAACTTATCAACCTGGTTACGAAATTGGCTGAGTGGTGGAAGAGTGAGTAGGGACAATGAACAGGTACTGAAGTTGACAGAATGGCGTCCCACAGTGATTTTTATGTTGGAGACTCAATTTATTATTAATGATATGAATGATGGGATAAAGAGCTGCATTACCAAGATTGCTGATGTGACAAAAGTGGACAGCATTAAGTGGAAATATAAAGTTACAAAGACATTCATAGGAAGAGGTATAGAATACAAGAGTAGGAGTCTAATGTTGCAAGTGTATAGAACGTTAGTTAGGCCTCACTTGGAGTACTACGTCCAGTTCTGGTCGCCTTACTACCAGAAGGATGTGGAGGCCCTGGAGAGAGTGCAGAGGAGATTTACTAGGATGCTGCCTGGTATGGAAAGGCTGTCTTACGAGGAAAGATTAAACGCACTGGGGTTGTTTTCCCTTGAAAGACGTCGGCTTAGAGGGGATCTAAGATTATGAGGGGTGTAGATAGAGTAAATGGTGGTAAGCTTTTTCCACCATTAGAAAAGGATAGAACGAGAGGTCACAGCCTTAGGGTGAGGGGGGCTATGTATGAGACGAATATTAGAGGGCAGTTTTTCACACAAAGGGTAGTGGGGGTGTGGAATGCACTACCGAGTAAGGTGGTGGGAGCAGGCACGCTAGGGTTGTTTAGGGGTCTCTTGGACAACCACATGAGTGGTCTGCAGATAGAGGGATATAGTAGGACTGTTTAAATATCCTATTTGTTTCCACAGGATGCTCGGTCCACCTTGTTGACCAACAAGGGCATGCACGCGGCAGGTCGTGCGAGAGCTGCTCTTTGATGTTGCTTCAGGAGTGGCCTGGTGCTTCACGTCGTTAGTGTATGCTTATACTGGACCATCTGATGGGCACCATGACAGCTCAGGGACTATCGCTGTTGCTGTGCAGACACATGGATTTGGGCCTGTGTCTGCGGGAGTTGCGTGTTCTCCCCATGGTTGCGTGGGTTTTCTCCGGGTGCTCCGGTTTCCTCCCACATCCCAAAAATGTGCTCTTAGGCTGATTGGGTAACAAATTGGTCCCTATATGTCATTAAGACGTTAGGACGGCGGCGCGGGCTCGTTGGGCCGAAGGGCCTGTTTCCGGTGCTGTGTTGTTCTTTGTTCTTTGTTGACCCAAAAAGTTAAAAAAGCTAGAATCAGCGGAGAAGTTTGAAGGTACAAGCACAGGTCATTAAAACATCATGAACAAGCACAGCAAGTAATCCAAAGAATGCTGTCCTTTATATCTAAAGGACTAAAATAGAAAGGCTTGTCTATGCAAGCCTTGTTTGTATTTATGTAGCATTTATCTTGGGAAAAAAAACCCCAAAGCATTTCGTAAAGCCATTATAAAACAAAGTGTAATATTGAACTAATGAGATATAAAGTTTAATGTTTATTTGTTAGTGTTACAAGCAGGTTTACATTTAACACTGCAATCAAGTTGCTGTGAAAATCCCCTTGTGCCAAAGTCCCGTTCCTATTCAGATACATAGAGAATGTAGCACGGCCAATGCACCCAACCACCGTATCTTTTGGGCTCTGGGAGGAAATTGGAGCACCCAGAGGAAACCCATGCAGACTCTAGTGACAGTGAACCAAACAGGGAATCAAACCAGGTCCCTGGCACTGAGGCAGCAATGCTGTACTATCCAGGTATGATGCCAGATGACCAAAGTAAAAAAGTAATAAAGAAATGGATGAGGGTTTCAGCAATAGACAAACAGGGACAGAGTTGGGTGATGTTATGGAAGTGGCAATGGATGCTCATAGTGACGGCATGGATATGGCAGCACGGTGGCACAGTGGTTAGCACTGCTGCTTCACAGCTCCAGAGACGCAGGTGCCATTCCCAGCTTGGATCACTGTCTGTGTGGAGTTTGCACATGCTCCTCGTGTCTATGTGGGTTTCCTCCAGGCGTTCCAGTTTCCTCCCACAGTCCAAAGATGTGTGGGTTAGGTTGATTGGTCATGCTAAGATTGTCCCTTAGTGTCCTGAGATGCATAGGTTAGAGAGATTAGCAGGTAAATATGTAGGGATATGGGACTAGTGCCTTGGTGGGATTGTGGCTGGTACAAACTTGATGGGCCAAATGGCCCCTTTCTGCAGTGTAGAGTTTCTGATTTCTATGATTCTGTGTGATTGAAAACTTATCTCAGTGACAAATATAACACCTAAGTTGCGAATAACTCTGGCAATTATGAAGGAGAGGGATGGAATTTGCAGCGAGAGAGCAGAATTTGTGGTGAGGGCCTGTGATGTTTGCTTCAGTCAAAAAGTGCTGCTGCAGCTATCTAGTTCCACCACACCTGGAATACATGAGCTCTGGGCACTACACCTTAGTGTAATATTGGCCTTGGAGGAAGTGCAGGGTGTTTAATAGAATGGTATCCAAAGGTTCAATAACCAGCAGAAAATAAAGAAACTCTGGCTTTATTTCCTGGAACTTAGAAGATTATGCAGTGGCTTTTTGCAAATCTAAGACTTTAAGAACAATAGATAAAAATAAACTATTTCTGCTGTTTTTGGGAGTCCAGAACTAGGAAGGATAGTCTAAAAATTAGGGCCAGATCTTGCATGAGTGAAATAAGGCAACACCTGTATGTGTGAAGGATGTTAGAAGTTCAGAACACACTGCAAAAGGTGGTTGATGTTAGATATACTGTTAAATTTATTTAACCATTTACAATCTAAATCACTGATCTCAACAGGGACAGAGTGTAACACAGTGAAATTTGCTGATATGAAAATAGCTGGGAAAACAGGCTATGTTGAGATTTAAAAAATTATAAATGGATATTGACAGATGAGGGGAATGGACCAGAATCTGTCAGATGGAGTTTAATGTGGATAAATGTGGAGTTATCCATTTTGGCAGGAAAAATAAAAGGGCAAATTACTATTGAAATTAGGAACAGATTCAAAAGGCTCTGTGACAAGATCTGGATGTCTTGTGCGTGAGTCTCAAAGTGGGTATGCAAGTGCAGAATGTTATAAGGAAGGCAAATGGAATCTTGGCATTTATTGCAAAAAGTCCAAAGTATAAAAGTAGAGTAGTGTTGTTAAAGTTCTATAAGGCATTGGTAAGACCACATTTGGAGTATTGTGTTCAGTTTGGTCACCTTTGAGGAAGGATGTGTTAGCAATGGCTCGGAAGAGGTCAATAGATTGATTCCAGGTTTGAAGGGGCTGCCTTACGAGAAGCAGTTAAGTTGCTTGGGCTTGTACTTGCTAGAGTACAGGAGAATGAGGGGCACATTTGATTGAGGTAAATAAAATACCCAACAGGATTGATGAAGTAAATGTTAACCCAATGTTCTCCCTTCTACAACATTCTAGGACAAGGGGTCAGAGTTGTAAAGTAAAGGGTGGGGGGCTCAAGACAGAGATAAGGAGAAGCTATTTCTCACAGGAGGTTGTGAATCTTTGAACTCACTGCCCCAGAGGGCAGTGGATGCAGAATCAATCACTGGATTCAAGAAAGAGATAGATAAAATACTTGATCAAAAGCAGGATAAAAGGCTATGGGGAAAAGGCAGAGAAGTGGAGTTGAGATGAGATGGAGATCAGCCATCCATGATCCTATAAAATGGTGGAGCAGGCTTGAATGGCTGAATTGCCTCTTTATTCATCTGTGTATTTTTATCGTCCAAGATATTAAGGGATTTGGGACAAAGAAAGATGCTTGGAAGTCGGTCGCAAACCAATCCTGATCTCACTGAATAGTGCAACAGGTTTGAGGGGTTAAATGGCCTCCTTTTGTTCCACAGCTGTCTCTTTAACAAAGTAGAAAGCAGAAAAACTAAGGTAAAGTATAGGTGATTGAAGGTCTTACTAGGGTAGCTGTTTTATCTGAGGAATATTATGCTAATGGTGAATTGATATATGTTTCACACTTTATGGATGCACACACTAGCCATGTCATGCTTGATGGAACTGTGAACGTCGTAAATTCGTCCATCTATATGCTAAAACCTTTGTTACCTTCAGACCAAATTACAGTACAGTATTTTAAGTCCTGAGTTATCCAAAGTCTGAACATTTTTAGAATGTATCATGCATCAGATTTAATTGAGTAAAATAAACTTAGCTGGACCATTTGGTAAATGTTGCACTGGTGCACAGTGGTCCCTGATTAGTTATCCTCTTTGCATGCCAGTTTATTCCTGCACGTGATCCTTAATTGTACCCAACTTAGTTTGAGTCAAAATCCAGCAAGGTCTGAAGTCCACCAAAGCTTCAATCCTGAAGGTGGCAAACTGGTACAATGATTAGCACTGCTGCCTCACAGTGCCAGGGAGCCAGGTTTGATTCCTGGCCTGGGTCACTGTGTGGAGTCTGCATGTTCTCCCCATGTCTGCGTGTGTTTCCTCTGGGCGCTCTGGTTTCCTCCCGCAGCCCAAAAGATTTCTGATTAGGGTACATTGATCATGCTAAATTCTCCTTCAGTGTACTCGAACGGGTGCTGGAGTGTGGCGACTAGGGGATTTTCACCGTAATGTCATTGCAGTATTAATGTAAGATGCTGATGACACAAATTAATAACTTTAGATTGTTGATTTTGAGAACACTGAACTTGCATTTGAATATTCTCCTGATCAGCCTCTGCTGTACTTCAAACAATCTCCTGTGACTACACACTTCACTGTCTATGCTGTAGGCTCTAGTAATTCTTTCTCTCAGAATTCCTCCACATTCTTTGTGTTCTAGTAACATTATGTTGAATTGCTTTTACGCACTTGCTTTCAACATGAGGTGTTAATAGTTCTCCCAGTAGGCATGTGTCTAAAAGAAACTTTGCTGATTTTTGTGTGTAAATTGAAAGCACGTTATTGCTTTAACAATCAAACTACTTCAAAAACTAACCAGAGGAAGGAGCAGTGCTCCGAAAGCTCACGATTCCAAATAAACCTGTTGGACTTTAACCTGGTGTTGATTTCTTAGCTGTGCTTGCCCCAGTCCAACACCGGCATCTCTACGTCAAAAATCAAGTTGTATTAAGATGCAGCTTCGTTCTTAAAAGAGGTCAAACAGGTGCAATTTACAAAATTGTTACCAAAGTTATAACTGCAAAAGAATATGACTGATGCTTATCGGTGTCTTATGCACACTTGTGTTCTTTTTGTTACCAATTTCTAAACTGTCTGTGAGATAGCTTACTGCACCATCTGTAACAAGCCTATGGCTGGAATCTTTGGTGTATCTTGGAATGATGACACACTGTTACTCTAACAGTGAGCGCAGCATTAATTTTGAGACCTGGAGACCTCTTTTGCCTCTGCAAGCAGGAGTAGGCTTTCACCATTCGGAGAGATCATGGTTGATCTGTGACCTAACTCTAATATTACCTCAAATTTCTGTGTTTTGTTTGGCGGAGAGGCAGCCATTGGTTGATACTGACCAGAATACTTCTGAAATCACTTTTGTAACTCGGTTACTAAGTGTAACACATGGTATTGTGGTGCTCCATACTGTTGAGGCAGGTTCAAGTTACATTGCCCAGTTTCTGCATAATTAATGGGGAAGTGGCAGGGGTAGGGAGGGTGCCACAGTTGTTCTCAGGGTGCCACTGAGGTAGGGAGGGGGAAAAGGAGATTGGATTGTTGCTCAGTAATTCCTGCGGGAAAGAGTCTGTGTGGACATTAGTTGGCAGGATGAGGGGTGGTAAAGATTGGGATTGGATGTGACATCCCATTTGAGCAATTGGCTAATCAGTGCTTGCTGCTTGTCCTGATCAAGAGTTGCCAGAACCTGTGGTACCATATTCCTAAAATGATCATTTTTAGAGGAAATGTTTTTATACTGAAAATAGAAAGCTGGTTTACACCATTCAATTCTGATTACTTGCCAGTTATGGAATGAAATATCGAAACAGAAGCATGTTGCAATTCTGATCTCCATTCAAACTCAAATATCTAAAATACCCTATTGTATTTAGGAGGACGATTAGGTCAGTGTAAAGGCAGACAGTACAATAAAGGTATGTTTATATTCTTCAATATAAATGTTTGTTCTTTTGTGTCCCATGTCGTAATTCTGGGTATTGTTAATTGCTGGATTAGAAAAGAATTGAAATGTTTTCAGATCACCCCACTAGTGAAATAATTGAACTCAACCTGCCTCCAAACAAGTACTGTGTATGCAATTCTGTAGCATCTTTTTAATGTGAAAACGTAATCCCAAGCATTTCGTAGAGGCAACAAACGAGATTTAATCTGATTAAAGGGTGATTTTTAAGGGGGCCTTTAAAGTAGGAGAGGGAGGTAAAGGAAATTTCAGAGCATTGAATTTGAACAATGGAAGGCATGATTATCAATGGAGTACAAAGGGCGATTCGATTTATGTTATATATATATTAGGATACAGTAAAAATTATTGCTTCTTGCACACTATACAGACAAAGCATACCGCACATAGAAGAGGGAAGGAGAGGGTGCAGAGTGTAGTGTTGCAGTCCTAGCGAAGGTATAGAGAAAGATCAGCTTAAGCGGGTTTTCACAAGGCTGTAGTGGTATAGAGTTTGGTGAGAGTTGGAGGGATGGCAGCGATGAGAGATTTAAACATAATAGTGCATATTCTAATTGGAGATATCGGATCGCTAAATCAAAGTCAGGGCTGATGACAGAACTATGGGAAACTTAGTATGGGATAGATTGTAGGCAGCAAATCTTTGGATGAATTAAATAGTGTGGGTGATGGGAGGCTAGACGTAAGATCACTGAATCTAAAGGTCATGAAGCATAGATGAGAGTATAATGTGGAGGTGAGAAGATGGAAGTAGGAAAATGGTGGAAAGTAGAATTATGTTTAATGAGGAATTCTTGATTTTGTTCCTCAGTGGTCAGCATAGTGGTAGAGTGGTCAGAACTGCTGATGCCTCAGCACTAGGGATCAACCTGGGTTCAATCTGGCTTTGGTTGACTGTATGAAGTTTGCACTTCTCCTCGTGTCTGCGTGGGTTTCCTTCCACTGTCCAAATGTGCAGATTAACGTAATTGGCCATTCTAAATTGTCCCTTAGTGTTCCAAAATGTGTAAGGGGATTAGTTGGCTGAATGTGACATTATGGTAATGGGACCTGGGAAAGATGCTTTGTCAGAATTGGTCCAGATTTGATGGGCCAAATGGTCTCCTTTGCTACTAAGATTCAATAATTTCTATGTATCCAAAGCATGAAAGTATACAGTTGGAAGCATAGCTCGTGGATGCTGTAGTTGTGAGCAATCTGTGTCAGTTTGAGAAGCTTGAAGAGTAAGGAAAGCAGTGGCAAGGATGGAGAGTTTATGGCAGGAGCCAAGGACACAGGATTCCATCTTCCCAATGTTTACCTTGAAGATTTGAATATTGGACACTGAATCTGATGGTAGAGACATAATAGAAGGATTGAAAGGTGCTAAAGAAGTAAAACTCTCATCAGCAAGCACATAGAGGAAGAGGAAATGACCATGCATAGATCTCTGGAAGTTTTGAGCACATGAAGCCAAAAACCAAAAGTATCCAGAATGATTCATTGTGAGAAATGCAATTGAGGATATGTCTTGAGTTTGAGTCCTAGTCTGTTTGTTATTGTAATCCATGATTCCTGGGTGAAACACTTGATATGCAACTTGAGTTTTTCTGAATAAAGCTTTTCTCTTACGTTCATCAGGACAGATGCAAGAATGCCAGATTTCAAAGGGAACAGCAAGTTATACTGCATGAGAAAAAGGGTGCTGATTGGTTGGCTAGTGGGCGTTCGTTGAAATGTTGCCATGGCTTTTGTTTAATTCAAAGACTTCCTGGTGATTCCACTTCTGAAATGTTTACTGCTTGCTCCATTTTAAAAACAAATCATTTCCTGTTATTCAGTATCTTTGAAATGAGTTGAGGAGGATGGCAAACTGAATGGTTTAGTTTGGAGGGGCATTGCTTTTTATTTCGGTCGGCACAACATTGAAGGCCGAAGGGCCTGTTCTGTGCTGTATTGTTCTATGTTCTATGAAAACTTCTTGGCTTCTGTGCGTAGTTGAAGAACTCGCTGTTGAACTGAGATTTTCATCATTCAGAATTGACTCCCAGGTAGGGCACAGCATAATTGTGGAGTACTTCAACTCTAGGTGTGGGAGAGCAGAGCTCTCTCCTTTGGACTTTTGCCAATGAACATTTTAAGACCTTGTCAAATAGTTATTACTGAGATGTGATAATGTAATCCCTTGGAGATTTAACTTTGTGGGTCACATGGGTAATGAGTTCTGAATTGCTCCTAGTATAAATACACCAGTGATAATCACGAACCACCAGTCATTCTCTATTATGTAGTGTAGCTGTGAGTTTATTTCCTGCAGATCTACTTAAACTGATTCAACTGGTAGGTTTTCATGAGGTTCATTTATTTCTTTGAAACCTGTGCTGCTCTGTTTAAAATGAATTCTGTTTCTTGCTAGGTGTTAGGAGATGGCTTCCGAGGATATCTCTCAGCTGGTGGATGCCCTTGCAAAGACTCAAGTGGGTGGGGGAGAGCTGAGTTTTAAAGGCCGCGCCCTAAAACTTGACACCGCTGAGGCTGGTACGTGAGTAAATGATCTGAAGTGTACTGGGGTGGGATTAGATTGACGTAATGTCATTAGGTATTTTTGGGTGTGTGCTAAAGGAAGAAGGAAAACTTTTGGAAATCTGAAGTAAAATTAGTTGATATTGAGGGTCCATATACATTGCTCCTTAAAATGTCACAAACAGGCACAAAAAATAATAAATGGAGTGCTGGCCTTTATCTCAAGGACCAGGATACAAGGGGGTAGAAGTCATCCTCAGCTATACAAAATCCTGGCTAGACCCACACCTGGGGAGTTAAGAGCAATTTTGGGCCACCACAGCTCGGAATAGATATACTGAGCTTGGAGGGAATGTGGTGCAAATTTAGCAGAATCATACCTGGACTCCAGGAAACAAGCTTTGGGTAGAAGGTAAACAAATTAGGTTTATATTGCTTTGAATTTAGGATCTTAGGACAGAATGGAACGAAAGAAACTATTTCCACTAGGTGAAGTGCCTCAGACTTGGAGGCGCAGTCCAAAGATTAGAGCCAAGCCTTGATAAGAGGAATTGCTTCTGTACACACAGGCTGGTGCTGGAAAACTTGGATTCTGTTCCCACAAACAGCAGTTGATGTTAGATCACTTAATTAAATCTGGAACTGATAGATTTTAGTTAACAAAAGTAATATGAGGGAAAATGAATTTGTATGGAATTTTGATTATGGATCACCCATAATCTTGCTCTAGTGGAATGGGCTAGCAAGGAGCTGGATATCCTGCTGACGTTCCTCTATAAATATTGCCAGTCAGTCAACATTTAAAGGACACGAATTTTATGTTGACAGGTCCTTAGCGAGTTGGTTCTGGTGTAGTTTCCTTGCACGTGAGAGTTGAAAGGATGAACAACTGACATGCTGTGCACTGTCACTGGTGGTGTAATTACCATCTGGCAAGTTTGCAATACACAATTTCCAATTCAGATATAAATATGTTTATAGTCGGGGGCGGGGTGAGTGTGATAAGCATGACATGAGAAAATGAATGCATGTGTAAGATTTTGAATAGAATATTATACTGGCATTTAATTGTTTGACTTTATTACATTTTGAAAACGAGTGATTCTCTCTCTTGGTGTCAGTTTTTTTTCCTTTTTTGTCATCAGGTTAATTAGAATGTGACTGCTTTAGTTCAAGGTGTAGACTATTAGAAGATGTGAATGGCAACATTTCGCAAAAAAGTGGTCAGATTTAGTAATGTTACAGGCTGTAGTATGTTGACTGCTGGTTGCATTTTGAGGAAGTAAAGGGAGCAAAGTGATTGGCAGAAGTTTAGACTGCAATCTCCCCTTATTCAGATGAAGTAAGTTTTGCCACAAGTAACTTTGTATTGAAGGCAATTCAGAAGTGATTGACCAGGCTGATTCCTGGGGCTGAATGAGTTGTCAGAGGAGGAAAGATTTAGCAGTTTGGGCTATATTTAGAGTTTGAGTGAAAAGTTTAAAGTAAGGGCTCTCATTTTGAGACACCAATGAGGAAGAATATTTTTCGCAGAGGGTCTTTTGCACTCTGGGGACAGAAATTCAAAGAGGCTGAGTCAATTTTACATTTAAAGCTGTGTTAGTCAGATTTTTGATCAACAAAAGAGCTGAGGGTTATTGGGAGGGCAGGCAAGAAAGCGAAGTTCAGGCCCTAATCAGATCAATCATGGTAGCACAGCAGGCTTGGGGCTGAATAACCTGCTCTGCTCCTATTCCTTATGAGCTTTGTGGTAGTGGAATGCTTATGATGGGCAAGCAGAGCTCACCTCTTGTTTTGTTTCTGAAGAATACTGAGTTTCATTGATTTTTAAAAAAGTAAAAACATTTCCCTGAGTTTTGTATATAATGGCATCATGTGGTGCTAATCAGCATTTGGAAATGGAAAATCATATCTCTCAAATTTGAGTTTTTGAAGGAGTAAGCAAGAAGATAGTTGAGGGCCGTGCAGCTGATGTTGTCTACGTGGACTTTATTAAGGCCTTTGACAAGGTACTGGTATTGCACAAGGGCAATTTTCTTCACATAGTAGGTGGTCAATGTATGGAACGAGCTGCCACAGATAGTAGAGATGGATACGATTTTGCCTTTTAAAAAGCATTTGAACAGTTAGACAGGTAAGGTAGATATAAAGGAATATGGGCCAAATATGTTCTTTTGGGACTACCTTAATGGTTAAAAACTGGGTAGCGTGGACAAGTTAGGCTGCAAGGCCTATTTCCATGCTGTAAACCTTTGACTGCCTGGTGTAGTATTGAACCATGTAGACCTAGAAAGCCCCACATTTAATTCTCTGTTCTATCAAGCTTCCCACTTTCTCAACATCCAGTCACTTCTGAATCTTCTGAGCATCTTGAGGTGATTTTTATCAGGAAGAATTGGCTCTGCTGCAATGCAACTTGACTCATGAAGGATAGTCACTACTTCCTGTGGTTAACAGCACTCTTGGAATTGCACCTCAGTATTTATCATTGCTGCTGAGAGGGAAAATTGTCAGAGGGAGAAGTTAACATAAATAAATTTGATGCAAACTTCTCCTAAATCTGTTAATGGGAAACTAGTTTAAAAAAATCAACTGAGGAGAGAATTTTACACACAAACAAATGAATTAGAAGTAGGCCACTTGGCCCCTCGAGCCTGCTCCACCATTCAATAAGTTCATGGCTGATATGATTGTAACAGTGACTCCACATTCTTGCCTGTACCTAATTATCTTTTGAATAAGAACCTATCAAGCTCTGCTTTAAAAGTACTTAAATTCTTCTTCCACTGCCTTTTGAGGAAATGAGTTCCAAAGACTGAGAATTTTTCCTCATTCTGTTTGAAATGCGTGACCTTTTATTTTTAAACAGTAAACCATCATTCTAGATCCTCTCATAAGAGGAAACATTTCACTACATCCCTGTCAAGAACACTTAAGATCTTCTATATTTCAATCAAGTTGCCTGTTGCTCTTGTGAACTCCAGTAGATGCAAGCCTAATCTGTCCAACCTTTATAAGATAACCTGATTCATTTTACATATCGCTTTTATGTTCTAGTCGTTCATGGGACGTGGGTATCGCTAGCTAGGCCAGCATTTATTGCCCAGCCCTAATTTGAGTGCACTTCAGAAACCTTTTTTTTTTAAAAGTGTCAACCACGTTGCTTTGGATCTGGAGTGTAGACCAAATCAGATAAGGATGGCAGGTCTCCTTCCCTAAAGACATTATTGGACCAGATGGGTTTTTGTAACAATAGGCAATGGTTTTGTGATCAACATTAGACTTCTAATTCTAGGTTAAGTCACTATTTGACCATCTGCTGTGGTGAGATTCAAACCTGGGTCTCCAGAACAATACCCTGGGTTGTAGTCTAGTAAACCTTCACTGAACAGTTGAAGCCTTTATATCTTTCCTTGAAGTAGGAGATCAATACTTCTTATTAAAAAAGTTTAAAATGCTGGTCTCTAATGTGCTCTTCATTTATGCTAGACCAGCATTTATTGCCTATTCTTAATTTTCCTTCACTGAGTTTATCAGTCCCATCTCATCGCACAGTACCAGTCTCATATAGTCTGTTCTCTGACTCCAGAACATGTTCTTAAAAAAAATCTTAAAATCATTGAACTCCTGATCTGTGCTATATTTGCCCATCTGATTTTTCTTGTCTATATTAAAATAATATTATAATCATGAGCAGATTAAAATCATTCATGATTATTGCTGTACCTTTCTGACAAGCTCCCATTACCGCTTTCCTGAAATGTAGTTACAAGTAGTGGGCTTGTACACCACTCCCACAAGTGACTTCTTGCATTTATCATTCATTATCTCAACCCAAACTGTTTCTACATGCTGCTAACCTGAACTTGGTCATTTCTCCCTGTTATGCTAATACTGCCTTTAATTAACAGAACCATTCTGCCACCTTTTCCTAATTTCCCTTCATTTCTAAATGTCAGGATATCTTTAACCCATCGTAAAATTTAATCTGCCCATGATTATACTACTTGTGACTCTTGCTGTCCATTTTCAGCAAGAGACTGAAAAGTTGTTGCCCCCAGCTCTCAATGAGCTTCTGTTTAAATTGCACTACCTGTAGCAGCTGGATCACTTGGGCATGAGATATTTATTATGCCTTCACCATCTCCCTTTTTTCAGAATGTTCTGTTCTACCTTGAGGACATTTTCAAACATAACTGTCTTCCCAGGTTCAGTGTTCATGGTGAGTGTATTATGACCATATGAATTCGGAGTGGGAACTTGGCCCTTCGAGCCTGCCCTGCTATTCATAAAATTGTGGCTGATCTGATTGAACACTCTACTCCAAGCTTCCACCTATCCTTGTAGCTTTTCATGCCTTTGCTTATTGAGAATCTATCCAGCTGTGCCTTAAAAACATTCAAAGACTCTGCTTCTATTTCCTTTTGAGGAAGAGAGCTCTGAAGATTCACTGCCCTCCAAGATATAAAAAAAATTCCTAACTTCTGTCTTAAACGGGTGATTGCTTACTTTAAAACAGTGACCTCTAGTCCTAGATTCTGCTGCATGAGGAAGCATCCTCTCCACGTCCACCTTGTCAATACCCTAAAGGATCTTTTATAGAATCAATTAGGTTTATTGATCGAGTATTGTTTAGTCCAATATTTTTCCTTTACATTTGAGACTTTGCCATTATTCATTGTCATTTATTCTCTTTGTCCAGCTGCTGAGATTATCGAAGAGATTGAGGGCTTTGAGCACTTGAAGGCATTGCGCTTGGAAGGCAACACGATCGGTGTGGAAGCTGCCAAAGCCATTGCCGAGAGCCTGTCTGACAAAAGAGAATTGCAGGTATGGACTTGAAATACAGATGATTTTGTCAGCAACAGTGGTCAGCTAAGTAAATAATACATTGCTTTTTGTGAACTATATTAGCTCAGTCAAATTTACTGAGCTTTGTGTTTACATTCTGAGATAAGTGTGACTTAGACTACTGTTTTAGTTTATTGCAAATAAAAACCCTACTAATTGTCTTGGCTTGAGACAACTCGCACCGCTTTAATCTGTGATCATCCCTGTCTCCACTCCCACTTTCTGTACCTGTAAAGACTCACATCCCAACCATTATCTTGTAATTGAGTCTGTCTATATATCTTGTGTTTGGGAAATCCATCTCTCCACTCACCTGATGAAGGACTAGGTAATACCATATAAACCTTTGAACTTCACTGTAAAAATTAACAGTGGCAGAAAATTAGTTTGTCAGAGTTAACTGGATTGCAAAATGTTTAATTTTGATTTGATATTTGGAGAGACAAAGTCCAATGGGCCCTACTGATGTTTATGCTTCATAAAACCTCCAGGGTTAGATTTTGATGGAATATTCATTCAAGAGATGGTTTTAGTTGATATGTTAAACCTATTCAAATGATTGTGAATGGGCTCATCATCATTCAAAGGAGTACCAGAAATTCTCTCGGTTCTTCCCTCAACTATAAAGGTTAAAGC
This sequence comes from Sphyrna mokarran, assembly GCA_024679065.1. Lineage (NCBI taxonomy): Eukaryota > Metazoa > Chordata > Chondrichthyes > Carcharhiniformes > Carcharhinidae > Sphyrna > Sphyrna mokarran. The sequence goes on from JAGIQG010000034.1 coordinate 3,825,312, forward strand.
TTATTTATTAATGTCACAAGTAACATGACAATGAATTTACTGTGAAAATCCCCTGGATGCCACACTCTGCCTGTTTAGGTATATTGGCCATTCTACATTCTCCCTCAATGTAGGATCCCTGCAATGCAGAAGACCATGCGGCACGGTAGCACAGTGGTGAGCACTGCTGCTTCACAGCGCCAGGATCCTGGATTTGATTCCCGGCTTGGGTCACTGTCTGTGGAGTTCGCACATTCTCCTCATGTCTGTTTGGGTTTTCTCTGGGTACTCCGGTTTCCTCCCACAATCCAAAGATGTGTGGGTTAAGTTGATTGGCCATGTTAAGAAAAGTGTTCCTTAGTGTCCAGGGATCTGAAGGTTAGAGGGATCAGTGGGTATAATATGTAGGGATACAGAGGTAGGGCCTGAGTGGGATTGTGTTCGGTGCAGACTTGATGGGCCAAAGAGCCTCTTTCTGCACGGTAGGGTTCTATGATTGAGTCTGAACTGACCACAACCCCACCCAGGCCTATTCCAGTATCTCTGCACATTTTACCCTGCTAATTCCCCTAACACTAGAGTCAAATTAGCATGGCCATTCAACCTAACCTGCAAAACTTTGGACTGTAGGAGGAAACCGGAGCACCCGGAGGAAATCCACGTAGATAGGGATAGAATGTGCAAACTCTACACGGACTCTGACCTAAGCCGGGAATCGAACCCAGGTGTTGAGAGGCAGCAATGTTAACTGCTGTGCCACCATACTGCTCCAGAACTCTTCAAGAATTCTGAATCTTAGGAGCTCTGTATCTCAGAGGGATGTGATGCTCAGTTAATAAGCGTATTGAAGAAAGGAACTGATGGATTTTTGAGCAAGTGAAAGGAACGGAATCAAAGGATGTGGAGCTGGGCAAGAAAGTGAAGTCGATGTAAATATTCAGTCGTCATATTGGAAAACAGAGCAGAGTCTGTATGACTTATTGTTGCTTCCACATCGTGTTCTTTAAAGATTAGATTTTTTTTGTTGGGGTGGGGTTGCGTTACATGCTATAAAATATTTCCTTTGACTGGGGAGTTGGCAATCAGGAATCATCAACTTAAAATGGTCGAGTGAGAAGAGAGAATAGTCCTCAGTCAGACAATTGTCAAAACTTTGGTGTGACTAGGGCATCTTTTAAAGAAAAACTAGATAGATGTTTGGAACCAGAGAAGGTATAGGGAAAGAAGGCATAGATTACTTCAGTTTTAAATAGTTTTGCAAAAGATCTTTATAAAGTTTATTTATTAATATTACAAGTAGGCTCACATTAACACTACAAAATGAACTTACTGTGAAGACTCCTCGTTGGCATACTCCGGCATCTGTTCGGGTACGCTGAGGGAGAATTTGGTACAGCCGGTGCATCTAACCAACAGATCTTTCGGGCTTGGGAGGAAACCCATGCAGACTCTGTTCAGACAATGTCCCAAGCTGGGAATCAAACCTGGATCGCTGGTGCTGTGAGGCACATTGTTAACCACTGTGCTGCCCTCTGGCGTGGTAATAATGTGCTGAAAGGACTGATAGACTGTAAACATTTATGGTCTCCATAATTGGGGTGAGATACAACAAATCCCATCACTTTCTGTCCTTGGAATGCAGCCTGTGATGTACTGCAATTTTGCTTTATGAATTATAAGAGCTAGTAAAAATGGCTATTGTTCAGACACTAATCATTTGCCTTGCATCAAACCTGTTTAATTTTGTGCTTATTAAATGGTATTTTTATAATTTCACCATTTGTTAGATTGTCTTTTTCCTTCTCCATTCTCCCTCTCAGAGATGTTACTGGAGCGACATGTTCACTGGTCGATTGCGGTCAGAGATTCCGATTGCTCTGGTAAGAATGATTTGCATCACGTTAACTCCATTAAAATCATTTAGAAACTATGGGGACCAATGGTAAGAGTGAGTATTGAAATGACGGGGTGGGGGGGATATCAAATTGGCTATGCGGCCATGAAGTGATTGGGCTGCTAGTTGCTAAAACCTGGACAAGGAACTTCCCTTTGTTCAGCATGATCCTGGAAAAGATATCCTGCATAGATAAACTTTAAACTATCTAGTATGCTGCACCATGGCTGCAGTATGTGTGGTGTGCAAGATATGATGCCAACTAACCAAGGCTTCCTCGACAGTACCTCCCAAACCTGTGACCTCCACCATGTGGCTGAACCAGGAACTCCAGCAGTTCCAAGTCAGATACTACCATTTCATGGAAAATGCCTCTGTTCTTTGGTTACTAGTGTTGTGAAGTTGAGCAAAGTAATTGTAGATTGGTGTAAAATGCTAGGGGAAAGCACTGCGTGGTTCCTTTTTTTAAAAAAAGTGCTACTTTTTCTGTGCTTAGAAAGTTTAAAAAACTTGTAGAGTGTCCAAAATGAAATATTTTACATCAAAAGGCCAAGCAGCAGTGCTACCAAGACAACGGGCTTTCAGATTTTTGAATTTTTTTCAATTTGGCACTTAGATAGCAAAAACCTATTAAATTTAAATCTGATGGTTTTGACAACCTAGGGCTAATCCCATTGTGGGGGATATTGAAATGTCATCACAGGTATTTTTAAAAAAAAGGGCAATGGGGCAAAAGGCAGAGAGCAACTGCCAGAGTAACGGCTCTTAGCTTCACTTATGTCTCAAGAGAAAGCACCATCTTGATAGCGAAAGCACCAAAGAACCAACAGACAAGGTCCAGAATATTCCAGAAGAGAGAGAACCTGGTTGTAATTTAGAGTGACTAAAGTTCTTGTTTGTTAATAAGTGGGTGTTTATCTGAACAGCATGCCATTAGAATCATATTTTATTTGGTTTGTTAATAGTTTAATTAGTTTGTTCATTGTTAGATAAATAAATGGATACTTGTTGATTTTCAGATTGTGTCAAGGAGTTACTTTGATTTAACCACTAAAAGTTGCTGAAGAGTAGATCACGCCACTTCACACTCTTTTTATAGATTACAGGGTGCTGCACTTCTCTGAGTGGTTGAGTATTAGTTCTTGGAGGGAGGGGTCCACCTCCGCTTTGTAACACTGGGACACAATCCTGGAACTCCCTCTCTAACAGCGCTATGGGAGCACCTTGCCCATGTCGACTGCAGTGGTTTAAATGGACAGCTCACCACTGCTATCGCTGGCAGCATTAGGAATGGGAAGTATGGGCCTTGCCAGCTATGGCCACATCCCATGAATGATTAAAGAAACCATAACAATTTTACAGAAGTCCAGAGCGCATAGGGTATATTTTTCAACACTCTCCTTCCCTGAATTTGCTGACTTCTTTACAGGATATGCTTCAATGGAAGCACATCCTGTAAAGAAGTTCTCAAACTTGCATCATTCATGAGCAGCCTTTAATGCTTGCTAGCTATACAACTGTAGAGACCATTGCAGTTTGGCTTCACATTGCAACTGTAGTTCCAGTGGGGAGTACAGTGCTTGGCTGTAGATATACTGATTATTTTCTTTTTTCTTTCCTAACACAAGGATCTGGGGTCTGTTCTACTTTTGTTAATATTATTCTGAGATCACCAAGCTCAGTGCAGACCAGGATCAAGCCTCCTCTGTTGCTTCCCTTTCTGATACTGTTCTTAAACCCTAAGATTCTTGCCCAACAGGAAGTGCTGCAAGCCATCTTTTTGTACAACTGAATGAAAGTAGCCCAGGGTGGGTGGCTCAGCTCCTTCCCTTTGCTTGTCTCTGTCTCTGTCTCCCTCCCCAACTGCCCAAACCTGCCACGGTTATTTTTTTTAAAAAAAACCTGCTATTCTTAACTAATGAATGAGTTTAGATGGGATGAAAGGCCTTCACTTATGCATTTTCACAGACTCCCTACAGGCCATTCGACTCATCAGGTTCATACTGACAACTATCTCACCCAGGCCCTATCTCTGTAACCCTGCATATTTACCCATTAATCCTTCTAACCTATACATCCTAAAGGGCAATTTAGAATGGCTGGTCAATCTAATCTGCATGTCTTTGGACTGTGGGAGGAAACTGGAGCAGCCAGAAGAAACCCACGCAGACATAGGGAAATGTGCAGACTCCACACAGACAGTGGCCCCACCTGGGAATCAAACTTGGGTCCCTGGAGCTGTGAGGCAGCAGTGCTAACCACTGTGTCACGCCATTCCTCCTAGCTTTTATCCCTTGCTGCCTTCCGGTATTCTATCAAGTAGCAATTATTTGTGCGAACGTTAACAGCAAAAGTTCTTTCATCCGTTGATCTGTTGCAGTTCAGCTCTGATGAGATCATAAACAATAGCAGAGTTTCTGCGCCAAAGTATTCAATGGCCAGAGGAGCTAGCCCAGCACAGAATTGGACAATCTAAATTAACCAACATCAACAGCCTCGCAGCCAGGCCTGATCAGAATTCAGACAGGCCAGGGTCAGAATTGAGCAAGAACAAGCCTGGAATTGCCCAAAAGGCTGGAACCAGAGGTGCTCAGCCCAGATCAAATAAGGATAGTATTTGCATATTCCCCTGTTGTGGCCTGACTCTCTCCTCAGATTTCTGCAGTTACCTAATATGAAACCTGCACCAGAGGATGGCCACCTAGAGGGTTCTGGAATCAGCAATCCCATTGGGTGCCTTTTCTGTATTTATAGAGTCAGATTTACAGGAAATAGGCCCTTTGGCCAAACTTGTCCATGATGCTTTTTTTTAAATCCCTAAGCTAGTCCCAATTGTCTGCATTTGGCCTATATCCCTCTATACCATCTTACCCACGTAACTGTCTAAGCACTTTTTGAAAGATAAAATTGTACCTGCTACTATTACTGCCTCTGGCAGCTCGTTTCAGACACTCACCATCCTCTGAAAAAAATTGCCCTCTGGATACTTTTTGTATCTCTCCCCTCTCACCTTAAACCTATGCCCTGAGGAAGTGGTCGAGTGAGGGAACCATGGCGTACTAGGGAAGTTGAATCTCTGGTGAAGAGGAAGAAGGAGGCTTATATAATGATGAGACGTGAAGGCTCAGTTAGGGCAATAGAGAGCTATAAATCAGCCAGGAAGGAGCTGAAGAGGGAGTTGAGAAGAGCTAGAAGAGGACACGAGAAGACTTTGGTGGATAGGATTAAGGAGAATCCTAAAGCTTTTTACAGGTATATAAATAATAAAAGATTGGTTAGGGCAAGATTAGGGCCAATCAGAGATAGCAGTGGGAAGTTGTGTGTGGAGCCTGAGGAGATAGGAGAGACACTGAATGAGTATTTTTCGTCAGTATTCACGCAGGAGAAAGACAGTGTTGTCGGGGAGAATACTGCGATACCAGGTTGTAGACTGGGTAGGATTGAGGTTCATAAGGAGGAGGTGTTAGCGAATCTTGAGGGTATGAAAATTGATAAGTCCCTGGGCCAGATGGGATTTACCCTAGGATTCTCTGGGAGGCTAGAGAGGAGATTGCAGAGCCTTTGGCTTTGATCTTCATGTCGTCGTTGGCTACAGGTATAGTGCCGGAAGACTGGAGGATGGCAAATGTTGTCCCTTTGTTCAAAAAGGGGAGTAGGGACCATCCTGGAAATTATAGACCGGTGAGCCTGACTTCTGTTGTGGGCAAAGTCTTGGAAAGAATTATAAGGGATAGGATTTATAAGCATCTAGAGAGAAATAAATTGATTAGGGATAGTCAGCACAGTTTTGTGAAGGGTAGGTCGTGCCTCACAAACCTTATTGAGTTTTTTGAGGAGGTGACCAAAGAGGTAGATAAGGGTAAGGCAGTTGATGTAGTGTATATGGATTTAGCAAAGCGTTTGATAAGGTTCCCCATGGTAGGCTACTGCAGAAAGTGCAGATGCATGGGATTGAAGGTGATTTAGCAGTTTGGATTAGAAATTGGCTAGCTGATAGAAGACAGAGGGTGGTGGTTGATGGGAAATATTCAACCTGGAGTGCAGTTACAAGTGGTGTACCTCAAGGATCTGTTTTGGGGCCACTGCTGTTTGTCATTTTTATAAATGACCTAGATGAGGGTGTAGAGGGTTGGATTAGTAAATTTGCTGACGATACCAAAGTGGGGGGAGTTGTAGACAGCGAGGATGGATGTTACAGTTTGCAGAGGGACATAGATAGGTTGCAGAGCTGGGCCGTGAGGTGGCAAATGGAATTCAATACGGATAAGTGTGAGGTGATTCACTTTGGTAGGAATAACAGGCATATGAAATATAGGGCTAATGGAAGGACCCTTAATAGTGTTGTCGAGCAGAGGGATCTTGGGGTACAAGTACATAGCTCTTTGAAAGTTGGCACCCAGGTTGATAAAGTTGTTAAGAAGGCGTATGGTGTGTTAGCTTTTATTGGTAGAGGATTGAATTTAGGAGCCGTGAGGTTATGTTACAACTGTACAAAACTCTGGTGCAGCCGCACTTGGAGTATTACGTACAGTTCTGGTCGCCGCGTTATAAGAAAGATGTGGAAGCATTGGAAAGGGTGCAGAGGAGGTTTACCAGGATGTTGCCTGGTATGGTGAGAAGGCCTTATGAGGAAAGGCTGAGGGACCTGAGGTTATTTTCATTAGAGAGAAGAAGGTTACGCGGTGACCTAATTGAGGCGTATAAGATGATCAAGGGATTGGATAGGGGGGATAGTGAGAGCCTTTTTCCTCGGATGGTGATGACCAACACGAGGGGACATCTCTTTAAATTAAGAGGTGGTAGTTATAGGACGGATGTCAGAGGCAGGCTCTTTACACAGAGGGTGGTGAGGGCGTGGAATGCCCTGCCTGCAGCAGTTGTGGACTCGCCTACTTTGGGGGCATTCAAATGTTCGGTGGATAGGCACATGGATGGTATTGGAATAGTTTAGGTTAGAGGGTCCACTGGCCGGCGCAACATCAAGGGCCGAAGGGCCTGTACTGCGCTGTAATGTTCTATGTTCTCTAGCTTTAGACTCCCCTACCATTGGGAAAAGATATTGACTATCTAGCTGGCCTGTGCCCCTCATTACTTTCTAGACCTCTAAAAGATTACCCCTCAGCTCCCTACGCTCCAGAGAAAAAAGTCCCTGTCTATTCAGCCTCTCCTTGTAACTCAAACTATCAAGTCTCATTAGCATCCTAGTAAATCTTTTCTGCACTCTTTTTCTGATTAATAATATCCTTTCAATAATAGGGTGACCAGAACTGCACACAGTATTCCAATTGTGGTCTTAACAAGACGTCCCAACTCCTGTATTCAATGTTCTGACCAATGAAACCAAGCATGTTGAATGCCTTCTTCACCACTCTGTCCACCTGTGACTTCACTTTCAAGGATCTATGAACATGTACCCCTAGATCTCTTTGTTCTGTAACTCTCCCTAACACCGACCATTAACTAAGTCAGTCCTGTCTTGATTCAATCTACCGAAATGCATCACCTTATATTTATCTAAATTAAACCCCATCTGCCATTTGTCAGCCCACTGACCCAATTGATCAAGATCCCATTGCACCCCAAGGTAACCTTCTTTACTGTCCACTACACAACCAATGTTGGTATCATCTGCAAACTTACTAACCATGCCTCCTATATTCTCATTCAAATCATTAATGTAAATGACAAATAACAGTGAACCCAGCACCAATCCATGAGGGACACCGCTGGTCACAGACCTCCAGTTTGAAAAACAACCCTCTACAACCACTCTGTGGCTTCTATCATCAAACCAATTTTGTATGCAGTTGGCTACCTCACCCTGGATCCTGTGAGATTTAAATATATGCAACAACCTACCATGTGGTACCTTGTCAAAGGCCTTGCTAAAGTCTATGTAAACAACATCAACTGCACTGCCCTCATCTACCTTCTTGGTTACCCCTTCAAAAAACTCAATCAAATTTGAAACATGATTTTCCACTCACGAAGCCATGCTGACTGTCCCTAATCAGTTCTTGTGCCTCTAAATGCCTGTAGATCCTGTCTCTCAAAATACCTTCCAACAACTTACCCACCACAGATGTGAGGTTCACCAGGCTTTTCTCTGCAGCCCTTTTTAAACAAAGGAACAACATTTGCTACCCTCCAATCTTCAGGCACTTCTCTTGTGGCTATTGATGATTCAAATATCTCTTCAGGAGACCTGCAATTTCCTCTCTAGCCTCCCACAATGTACTGTTTGTGTGTAGCTTATCATAACATCTATATGTAGAAGTTTCTAACCTAAAAAAAATGTTTTTTATTTCTCCTAATTCTGATTAGGTATCTCTGGGTAATGCACTGATGAATGCAGGAGCTCAGCTGACACTGCTGGATCTAAGTGACAATGCATTTGGGCCTGATGGAGTTCGGAGCATTGAAACCTTATTGAAGAGTCAAGTGTGTTACACATTGCAGGAGCTGCGACTGAATAACTGTGGCATGGGAATTGGTGGTGGTCAGGTATTTATTTATTTTAAACACTTTGTCATCTCATCCTACATTTACTCAATCGTTTTCGAAGATTTCGCCCATTTGTGTGTGAGCTGAGACAATGAGTGTTGTCTGACTCAACACCATTATGAGCAAATCCCAACTTTGTATGGGGTTGTCGGATAATGATCTCTAGCATAATTGTCTTTTAAACCTTGTTCCCTTGCCTAAAGCTGTTGAAACAATTGTCGGGCCCGTGCTGATACTGCAGTTGTGATCAGACTTTGGCAGTACAGTACGTGTAAAGCTTTTTTCCACAATTTTGTGTGACTGGGTGGTGTATACAGTTTCTAGGGGGTATGGTGGTTAGCACTCTTGCCTCAGTGCCAGGAACCTGGGTTTGATCCCCACTTGGGTCACTGCAGTGTCTGCATGTTTTCCCTGTTTCTGTATGGGTTTCCTCTGGATCCTCCGGTTTCCTCCTACAGTTCTAAAGATGTACTGATTCGGTGGACTGGCCATGCTAAATTCTCCCTCTGTACCTAAACAAGTGCAAGAATGTGGCAACTTGAGGATTTTCACAATAATTTCATTGCAGTGTTAATGTAAGCCTAATTGTGACATTAATGATAAACTTCAAACGTCTATGATAACTCTTCTTCAGAGTTCCATGGTGTGGCTAGTTATGTTTAAAGCGCTAACTCAGATTGAAATACAAGCTGATATGAAATGGTGACCAGTTAAGACAAAGCCGCTTGCGGAATAAAGAATGACAAAATGTGTTCTTATGTCTGCTCCACAATTGGCAAAACCATAACATTAGGCCATGGGTATTTACAATTCTATTTACAAAACTTGTCCATATCAATAGCTGCATCTCCTTGCAATTCCCAAGCTGGTGCAACTATAGGTTAACCTCCTAAACGATAGTTAGCACTTGAGCATTTAAGTAGGTATACCAATTACAACAGGCAGTTGAGAAAACCATACAAAGCAAGTTTGTTTGAAGCAATTTGCAATAGGTGCCTTGTTCTGGGTATAATGTTCTGAATGGTGCCTTTTTCAACACTGAACCATCAGAGCAGTTCCTTCTGACTTCTGTGTTTTTTGGGAGAGAGCTCATCAGTTTGCCTTTTCTGTTTCTATTGCAGATTCTTGCTGCAGCACTCAGTGAATGCCATAATCTATCAAGTGCCCTGGGAAAGCCAATGGCACTGAAAGTTTTTGTTGCTGGGAGAAATCGTCTGGAGAACGAAGGTGCCATCGCACTGGCTGATGCTTTTAAGGTACAGGATTTCCTAACAGTGACATTGCGGTGTTTATGGGTTTCTTGCTGCTCTTTTGGGACAATGAGATGGGATACACCATGTGTGATGCAAATTATGGAGTACAGGGACACTGGTTTAATCCAGAGTTCTCATTCATTTTAAGTCACTACAAATGACTTTTCAAGCCTCCTCGCTTTGGTCATCTCTCATTGCTACAATTAGTTAAGTACCCTTGAGAAATGATACTGAAGGTTTTCTTCTGGCAAGATGTTATTTAGAGAATGGAAGGACCATATTACCCATAAACATAAGCAGCACAGAAGAAGACTGCTATCTGCTTTTCTTTGAAAGAGAAATCTACTCCCTCCCCACATAGGAAGTCCTGTGGAATGTATATTTCCATGCAGCCTGATAACCAGCACGGTGACAGTGGTTATCATTGCTGCTTCTCAGTGCCGGGTCTTGGCTTTGATTTCAGCCTTGGGTAACTATGAGGAATTTTGTTCTTGCCATCAGTGTGGATTTCCTCCCACAGTCCAAAGATGTGCAGGCCATGGTAAATGTGTGGAGTTACGGGACTAGGGTGAATGTGCTCCTTCTGCACTGTAGGGATTCTATTGGTAATCATTTAGCACTGTGCTTTCTGTCGCTTACCCAGTTTTATATCCACAAAGCCACTGCCTTATTTAGTTCACCAGGCTTCTGCTTTGCTAACAAAGCTATTAGATGGCACTTGAAGAAATGCCTTCAGAATTTTAGCACATACGTCAACTGCATTACCTTCAGCATTTTTATTTGGAAAACTCAGACCTTTAACAAATCCAGGTTGGGTGTCACTAATTAACACACATTCTTCAAAATTAATTTTTATCTCATTTTGCTCCTTAGAGGTTTCTCAATTACCAATGTCAGCCTGACAAACTATTGTTATCCAGATCATCTTGCCCACCATTTTAAACAGGAGTTTAGCATTTACAATTCTTCAGTCCTCTGGAGTCACTTGCATGCCCAAAGAGGGATTGAATGATTGTATTGGCTGGAACTTCCACTGCTTCCTCACTCACTCACCTCACTTTTCTTTATGGAGCACACCAAAAAGTGCCAAAACATGGTTTTTCCTAAACTTGAGCAGAATTGCAAATTTTGCCATCCTTTCTCTATCATTCCCCAGTTTTATCCTCTTTTCGTGCAGAGACATTGAGTGATACAAGGATATGCTTTTGTGAATTTGCCCATTGTATCGACAAATCATTGCTTCCCAATGTATGAGCTCCGAATGTGATTGACCTTCAGATTTTTCAGGTGTCGGGTATTATAACCACATCATCTCATTCTATTGTCTTTCTCTTGCCGTCTCCTTTTTACTTCATTTCACTAATTCATATTTATTTTCTAAGATGAACTTCCCAAGCTGCTCACTATTTATGATGTTCCCATCACTGCATCAGTTGTGATAAGTTTACTCAGGACAAACTTGGAATTAACCAGAGATCTATGGATTTCCTTCCTGTGGTCAATCTTTAGAATCAACTCTTGTCTTTGTATGAAGACTACTTGCATCATCTATTCTTTCAATCGTAAAGGGGCAATGGTTTAATTTTGCTGTGGATCTTGGAGTGTTCATGCAGAAGTTTCTCTTCAGGTTTAAGATCAAGTCAGGTCCATGCTAGGACAGACTGAACTCTGGGAGGGGAAGATTTAATAGTTAAAAACACCTTTTCATGTTTTGGACTTCCTTTCATTCTTGTGCAAGTTGCACTGTTCTTGTGTATCTGCAAACCAACGATGGCTTGTTTTGTTTAAAAGGGCAAGTATTCCATTTAATGCAGGGAGGGTTGAAATCTTGAAATTTATTAGCCACCTTGTTCATAGAAAATGGAAGGTCTGTGGGCGAGAGAGGGAAAGAAGTAGATTGATTTGCACTTTTGACTTCCTTCAAACATTTTGTTCAGTCCATAGGAACCTTGGAAGAGGTACAAATGACTCAGAATGGAATAAACCATCCAGGCATTAGAGCTTTGGCAAAGGCATTCACTGAAAACGAGCATCTGAGGATCATAAATCTGAATGATAACACCTTCACTGAAAAAGGAGCTGTTGCCATGGCTGAGGTAAGAGGCTGAGGCAGCTGCTGTTTTCCCCTTCATGTTTCCCTTCTGACCTAGGCTGAAGTATGAATACTGGCAGTCGTACGCTTGGTATTTAACTGGTGTTTTTCTTCTTTGTGTTTTTTAGACACTGAAGACGCTCCAAAACATTGAAGTCATAAATTTTGGAGATTGTCTGGTGCGATCAGAAGGAGCTCTAGCTATTGCTGAAGCGGTAAAATCTGGATTGCCAAACCTCAAGGTTTGTTACAGCGTTTTGAGTTCTTTGACCAACTTTCCTATTATCCATTCCTCTTAATCCCCACTTATGTATCAGTGCCAATTGCATTAGTTGTTTGCAGAAATTCCTAGCCCATACTGCTACTGTCATGATGTTTTTCTTATAGTTAAAACAATCGTTCCTTTCAAGTAGCCGGACAAAATCATAATGATTAAGGATGGTTCATTGACAACAGTAGTGCTACAGGACTCCAGTTGAGCCAGTCAGACCAATCAGTGCAGATTTCAGAAGCAGTTGGTTTCAAATTTGAGTAACTAGCATATATTAATAAAAGTATAGAAGTTGTCTCTCTCCACTCTGTTATTGATTAAGTTACATGATGCATACATAAAGGTCCAGTTATAACTTATGCATATTATGTCATCAAGGAATGATAACTATATCTCTGGCCAATGGTATATCAACTGCTTTTTCCACTGTTCCTTGTTCTAATGAACAAACATGAACTGCATATTGTTCAATTAAATGTCTCGACTCTTAGCTGGATCTGCTTTAGTCAAGACCTGTAATTTTTCACACAACTTTCTTTGTGTGACTTAGATTTTTAACCTTGAGATTATTGACCATAAGATATAAGAGCTGAATTAGGCCACTCGGCCCATTTGAGTCTGCTCCACCATTCAATCGTAGCTGATATTTCTCTCATCCCCGTTCTCCTGCCTTTTTCCCCATAATCCCTGATCCCATTATTAATCTGTCTCTGTCTTAAAGACACTCAACGACCTGGCCTTCTGTGGCAGAGTTCCATAGGTTCACCACTCTGGCTGAAGAAATTCCTCGCTATCTGTTCAGCCTAAAGTTATGTCTCCTGGTTCAAATCTTAACCTTATCACATACCTCTTTTCTCAAAAGTGCTGCTTACCTATACGATTAAGCATTTGATCACCGTCTCCTAATATCTTCTTTGCTTCAATGTCAACATTTGTTTGATAATGTTTCTGAAACTTACCCTGGCCCTGTTTACTGTATTAATTCCATTATATAAATTCAGGGGGTGGTTGTTAGGATTTTGGCACGTGGTGCTATGAGAAAGTTGTGGATTGCTATGAATTGGAGCAGCACAGTGATTAGCACTGCTGGCTCAGTGCCAGGGCTCTGGGTTCAAGTCAGGCTTTGGATGACTGTAGCGTTCCAACATTCTCCCTGTGTCTGTATAGGTTTCCTCCCACAGTCCAAAATGTGTAAATTAAGGGGATTAGCCTTGGTAAATGCATGGGGTTACAAGAATAAGGCAGGAGTGGTGCTCCTGGGTCAGGTGCTCTTTTGGAGAATCGGTGCAGACTTGATGGGCCAAATGACGGCCTTTCTATGGAAAGTGAAAAGAGCAGAATAATGTGACTTGTGCTCATCATGCACATTGGATGAAGCTCGTTCATAATCTTGGTGTGCTGCTGAGCCCAAGATCACTGTCTTACACAGAACTATTTATTCTGATTTGAACACACGTAACTCATGATGTAGAGATGCTGGCATTGGACTGGGGTAAACACAGTAAGAAGTCTGACAACATCGGTTGGATTTAAACCTGTTATTGAATACATATAACCAGCTAACAGGATAGGGCTGGGTTGTTTCAACCGAGTGATTTGCTGATTTTGTATTGCCATGCCGGTGTCGTCACTGAGAAACGAGACAAGCCCTTGCTGGACTGAATGAAAAATAGCTCCTGCACCCTGCCACTGTGCCATCCTCCCATCACCGCCAGCAGTGTTAACCATGCTTAGAAGAGCATTTGCCTCACCTGGGATTGCATCCCTCAGCCAGGAAGTAATGCAAACACAAACAGAAAAATGGGTGCCAGTATAAGAGTACTTTCCATCAAACCACTGAATGTATTGAAGGGAAGAGGAAACCAGGAGCGTGCTCCGTTTTCTTAAGCGGTTGCTGGCGTGTGATCATATTTGTGCTTCTGAATTAGACGGTTAGGGGTTCACATTTCAGTATTATTCAGTATTATCTGGACAGAGTCCAATGCATTACTAAAAGAGTGTCACATTGTCTCCAAGGATTGTTTCTTGAGTTGTCTGATTTTGGAATTCTCTTCCCCCAGAGAGTAGCAATGGGGCATGTCGTTGAATATATTCAAGGCCGATTTAGACAAATTTTGATTAGAGGGTAATCAAGGATGGTTGGGAAGGAGCAGGCAGGAAAAGTGGAGTTATGACAATCTGATCAGCCTTGATTTTATTGAATGGCAGAGCAGGCTTAATCAGCCAACTGGCCTTCTCCTATTTCTTTTTTTTATGAAATGAAACTTTAAACCAAGGATCCTGTTGCCTATATTGGTGTGAATTAGCTGACACAGATGTAGAAATTGGAACAAAGACATTCAGAGGAATTGCTGTTTCTGATATCTGGATCAGGAATAATCTGCGCAAGTTCTTCGGGTCAACTTGTCTATCTGCCCTATTTGTCTAGGAATGGGGCATGGCCAAATTTTAATGCTATCTCACACTTATAATGTGATTCTTCAGCCTGCAGCCCATTTAAAACGCATCTGAAAGTCTAGACTGAGTTTTTGCAATCCAGCTTGATTCTGCCAACACTCTTGCTTCTGGCAATGTTCATTGGATTTGCAGTTGAGAGCAGAAACTTCCAAGCGACTTTCCAAAGTGAAGTTCTTTATAGCAGGAGAATCAAACAGGAGTATTGTTAAACGTATAATACTGGTGGCACCTTGCTTAAGGAAGTAGCTTCTTCCTCTGCTTTGGAGACTTGCATTGCATTTAGCCTGTCAGATATATGGGTGGCACAGTGATTAGCACTGCTGCCTCACAGTGCCAGAAACCTGGGTTTGATTCTTGGCTTGGGTCACTTTGTGTGGAGTCTGCACATTCTCCCTGTGTCTGTGTGGGTTTCCTCTGTGTTCTGGTTCCCTCCCACTGTCTGAAAGATGTGTTGGTTTGGTGTATTAATCCAAACAGGCGTATGGCGATTAGGGGAATTTCACAGTAACTTCTTTGCAGTGTTAATGTAAGTCTTACTTGTGTCTAATAAATGAACTTTAACCACCCAGATTTGTAAAGCTAATATTAAAAAAAAGTTCTGATGGATGCTGAAAATCAGAAATAAAAACAGAAATTGCTGGATAAACTTAGCAGGCAGCATCTTTGGAGAGAGAAACAGAGTTGATGTTTTGAGTCCGAATGAACGCCTCTGAACGTCTTCTGTTTTGTTGCAGTTACACGGACTCAAAATGTAAACGTTTGTTCCTCCCTCCACAGGTTCTGTCAGATCAGTGTTTGTTTGTTCCATGTGAATTTCATTCCATCTTAATTACACCTAGTATTTTATCCCCCTAATTGTCACTATTTAACTGTGTACAGGAACTGAACCTCTCGTTTGGGGAGATCCAGAAAAATGCTGCCATCACAGTGGCTGAAGCCGTGGAACACAAGTCCCTGCTGGAAAAACTGGATTTAAATGGTATGTACGTGTGATTTCTAATTGCTTGCAGTTCTGTGCTCCTCAAATTCAGATAAGGGATGTAAGTTCTTTTCCATCCTCTGAGAACTGCGATCTGAGGAAGATGGACATGGTGCCTTCCCGTAAAGCACAATGCTGGAGATATGAAATAAAAACAAGTGCTGGAAAAGCCAGCATCTGTGGAACGGGAAACATTGAATTTGATATGGACGATATGTTGGCACATTGATTAGCACTGCTGCATCATAGCACCAGGGACCTAGGTTCGTTTCCGACCTCAGGTCATTGCGTGAAGTCTACACGTTCTCCCCGTGTTTACATGGGTTTCCTCCCACGCTCCAAAGATGTGTAGGGTAGGTTGATTAGCCTTACTAAATTTGTCCCTCAATGTCAGGGGGATGAGCAGGGTAAATAAGTGGGGTTATGGGGATAGTGTCTGTGTGAGATTGAGTCTGCACGGACCACAATGGGCCAAATGTACTGTAGGGATTCTATGACTACTCTTCGGAAGGTGTTACAGCTTTCCACGTAATTGCAGGAGGTGTACTACCTGCCCCTTGCCCTATCCACCCCTCGCTTCAGGTGAAGCAGCAATTCACATGTGCCTCTTTTGAACTTGTGTGCTGCTTACAACATGGTCCCTTTTGCTTTGGGGTTCCAAGTGCAGACTGGGTGACTACTCTGCGAAAAATCATGCTGCAGGTTGGTCAGCACGTGAAAGAGCAAGATGGATTAACTTTGTATCTACAGCCCTTCAAGTCAGATGAAGGATCTTTTCTGCACAGGAACAATTCAACAAGATGATACCAGGAAAGAGATGCTTTGGCCTTGAGGGAGACTAGAAAATCTTGGGGTCTTCACATTTGGAGCAGACAAGTTTTGAGCAAAGGCAAAATGCCATATTTGTAAGAGATGTGAAATAAGGATTAAACTTTCAACAGGTTTGGCAGATTCCACAGAGAGCAAGCATGGGTTTATTCCAGTTCATTAGAACTGGAAAATAAGAGATGTTTGGTGGAGGTATTCTAAATAAGAAAGCTTTTATAAAGGAAACAACGACTTGACAGGTTTTGTGTGGGTTCCTGAGTCAGTGATTAGAGCATTCAAATTTAAGAACATCAGAAAAATTAAAGGAAAATTAGATTATTTTCTTATAGAAAATTGTTGAAGCATCTGATGCCTTAACAGTGGAAAAATGGTGAGATCAGAATCCATAAGTGTTTAGAATAAAAATGCAGGAATAAAGAAAACATTTTTAAAAGGATATGTGGAAATAAGGATTTTGGTCATTTTCTAGTTTCAATTCTGAAACTCCCTCACCTATTTCTTTTAAATGTTTTGTGTGATGAAAATACAGTGGACTTCCTTCCCATAGAATCATAGTGCAGAAGAAGACCTTTGGCCCATGATTCCACAGTAATTCATGAGAACAAAGAACAACACAGCACGGGAAACAGGCCCTTCGGCCCAACGAGCCCACGCCGTTTTTTTTTTTACGGAAAATGGATTTTAATTTCTACCCGTGAGCAATATACGGGAGATCACTGGTCAATATAGTCATTGATCACAACAATCTCACTTGGTAAATGGAGCAGTAAAGAACATGCGAATTATTTAACAGCACTTACATTTGGAAATATCCCTCCTTTCTTCACGTTCTTTGGGTGATCGAACTGAACGTGGTCGAGCATTAAATACAAGGAAAAGATCACCACGCAGAATATGGCACTTCCAAATATAGTGAATTGTCTGCTCAGTTTCATTTTTGTGTCTTTTTACACATTTAAAGACGTAAAAACATGAACGGCATTTGTATAGTACTTTAATATTTCCAAACGGTGGCACAAAAAGTTCCTCCCGAAGGGGTACGCAGAATGAATTGCATCATTAAACTAATCAGCAAACACAGGAAGCAAACGCTTTCCTGTCACATGCACCGAGTGGCAGTACCGTATAGAAATCCCATTGGTTTTCAAACACGCCTCCCCATAAGAAACACCCGACCTCCCACCTAATCCCATTTGCCTACACTGGACCCGTAGCCTTGAATGTTATGCTATACCAAATGCTCATCCAATTACTTTTTAAAGAATGTGAGGCATTATGCCTCTACCACCCTCCCAGGTAGCTCATTCCAGTCTCTTTTTCCGTCCTTTGGATTTCCTTACACTCCCTATCCCTCACCTTGAACCTATGTCTCCTCCAGGGAAACAGCTGCTCCTTATCCACTCTGTTCATGCCCCTCAGTCTTACAAAGAACAAAGAGCAACACAGCACGGGAAACAGGCCCTTCGGCCCAACGAGCCCACGCCGCTGTCCTAACGTCCTAATGACATATCCTTGTCTTTAGGCTATGCCTGTTGTTGAAGATTCCCATATTGGGTAACAAATTGTCCCTATCAGCCTAAGAGCACATTTTTGGGATGTGGGAGGAAACCGGAGCACCCGGAAGAAACCCACGCAACCACGGGGAGAATGTGCAAACTCCCGCAGACACAGGCCCAAATCCATGTGTCAGCACAGCAACAGCGATAGTCTCTGAGCTGTCATGTTGCCCATCAGATGGTCCAGTTTAAGCATACACTGACGACGTGAAGCACTAGGCAACTCCTGAAGCAACCTCCAAGAGCAGCTCTCGCACGACATGCCGCATGCATGCCCCTTGTTGGTCAACAAGGTGGACCGAATTGCCTGCGGAAACAAATAAGACTTAATTAAACATGCTAAAAAAAAACTAAGACATTCCCGAGACGAAACTAAAAGATAGTCTACTACTATTTGGTCCTCCCGATATTCAAACAGTCCTGCTATATCCCTCTATCTGCAGACCGCTCATGTGGCTGTCCAAGAGACCCTTAAACAACCCTAGTGTGCCTGCTCCCACCACCTTACTTGGCAGTGCATTCCACACCCCCACTACCCTTTGTGTGAAAAACTGGCCTCTAATATTCGTCTTATACATAGCCCCCCTCACCCTGAGCCCGTGACCCCTCGTTCTATCCATTTTTAATGGTGGAAAAGCTTACCACCATTTACTCTATCTATACCCCTCATAATCTTATATACCTCTAAAAGATCCCCTCTCAGCCGACGTCTTTCAAGGGAAAACACCCCCAGTGTTTTCAATCTTTCCTCGTAAGACAGCCCTTCCATACCAGGCAGCATCCTGGTAAATCTCCTCTGCACTCTCTCCAGGGCCTCTACATCCTTCCTGTAGTACAGCGACCAGAACTGGACGCAGTACTCCAGATGAGGCCTAACCAACGTTCTATACACCTCTTGTTCACCTCAATCAGGTTGCTTCTCAGTTTTCTGTGGTCCGATGAAAACAAGATGTGGAAATGCCAGTGTTGGACTGGGGTAAACACAGTAAGAAGTCTCACAATACCAGGTTAAAGTTTAACAGGTTTATTTGGTAGTAAATGCCACTAGCTTTTGGAGTGCAGCTTCTTCGTCAGATGAGTGAAGGTCACCTGATAAAGGAGTACTGCTCCGACAGCTAGTGGCATTTACTATCAAATAAACCAATGAAAACAACCCAAGCCTAGCCAACGTCCCTTCTTAGTTTAATTTAGTTTGATTTTTATTATTGTCACATGTACTAACATACAGTGAAATGTATTGTTTCTTGTGTTATGTTCCATCTAGGCAGCATCCTGGTGAATCTCCTCTGCACCCCATCCCCCAATACAGGCTCAGCAAATAAGAGTGGCTAGATGAGCAAGGTGTAAAAAGATATAGGGACAGAAAATGATGGAAATTCTCTACACGTACCAGCGTCCCTGGAGAGAAAAACTGTTTATTTCAAGTTGATCATGACTCTTGGGTTCTGAACAAGTCTTATTCAACCCAAAACATTAATGCAAATTTCTTTCCCATCCATGCTGCCTGACCTGTTGAATATTTCCAGCACTTTACTCCTCAGCCCTCTCCTGAAGGTAGTTTAAAAAGTGAAAAGGAGGAATGAATAATAAAGCTCCAGTTTTAGAAGCCATGTGCTCATCTGGAGCTTGTACAGGTATTGAAGCTTGTATAGGTATTTGTTTAAACCTGTTTTAAGAAATATCTTTTGTCTGTGTAGGAAACTGTCTTGGAGAGGAAGGTTGTGAACAATTGAAGGAGGTTATGGAGAGCTTCAACAAACATGATGTGCTGGGCTCGCTCAGGTAAGTTGGGACGATTCAAGAGCAATGTAACAGAGGAGATATCAGGGGTAAGTTTTTCACTCAGGGTGGTGAATGAGTGGAATCGGCTGCTGTCAGTAGTGGTACAGGCAAACTTGCTGGGGTCTTTTAAAAGACTTCTGGGTGAGTGCATGAGATTTAATGGGATTGGGGGTTATAGATAAGCCTAGCAGGTATGGATATGATCAGCACAACTTGTGGGCCGAAGGACCTGTTTGTGTTGTAGTGTTCTATATTCTAATGCCCTTCCTTACTAAATGAGCCTTATCCAGTGACGTGTACAGCAACAACATACTTTCTACCTTCAGAGATCGCTATTGGTTTTTCTCTTCCAGTAGCACCAATAATTCATCCAGTGACTATTCTATATGCATGAACCTAGATGCCAAGTGCTGCCATGAAGTCCATCGCATCGAAGCCTGATGCCATCTTTGTCCTGTATCAATGAGTACTGTAAGGCAGATCCATGGCAAAAAGATAGAATTGTGTAGAAGGAAGGCTACAAAGAAATCAAGGGGTGAAATCTGTATTTGGTGATAGCTTTTTAAAAAAAACGATAGTGGTGGGGAAGAATAGCATGAACCTGGTTTCCATCCCAAGATTTTTAAAAGAAATAGGTACAGAAATTGCAGCAGTGCTGGTTATAAATTTTCAAAGCACTCTCTATTTGAGAATTGTGCCATTAGTCTGGAAGATTACTCATGTCTTTATTTAAGTAGGATGGGAATGAAAATCTTGTTAAACTTTCTTTATCTGTGGTGAGGCTACTAAAATGCATTGTTGTGGTTAGCATGACTGAAACTTCAGCAAATATGAAACCCCAGGTAGACTTTAGGCACGACTTTAAGAATCAGTCATCTCTCACTAATCCAGCTGAATTACTTAAGGAAGTAAAAGTGGAAGATAAGCAAGTGTCTGGATGATGTCAACATTCGACAATATTACATCCAAAATTAATGTTGCCGGAAGAATTATTGCATGAAATTGAGGATAGCTTTATGACTTGGGTTGACTCTTCGCTGCAAAAGGCTGTGAAGACCAGGTCATTGAATATCTTTAAGACAGGTAGATAAGTTCTTGATTGATAAGGGGGTCAGGGGTTATGGGGATGAAAAAAATAGCAGCCATGATTGAATGGTGGAGTAGACTCGATGGGCCGAGTGGCCTAATTCTGCTCCTGTGACTTGTGGTCTTGGGTTATAAATTAGTTATGAGGTCAGAGATCGATGACAAGGTGGCACAGTTGTTAGCACTGCTGCCTCTTAGCATCTGGGTTTTGGGTTAAATTCTTGGTGTGGGTCACTGTCTGTGCAGACTCTGCATATTCTCCCTGTGTCTGCATGGGCTTCCTCAATGTGCTCTGGTTTCCTGCCACAGTCTGAAACATGTGCTAGTTAGGTGCATTGGCCATGCTAAATTCTCCTTCAGTGTACCCAAACAAGTGCTGGAGTATGGTGACTAGGTGGTGTTTACAGTAACTTCATTGCAGTGCTAACGTAAATCTACTTGTGTCACTAATACATACACTTTTACCTACTTGATCAGTAGCATGTGGAAAGGCATCATCCCCAACTTTTACTTCTTTTAAGAACTTGAATGAAGGAATGGAAGTTTTATATCCAAATTTGTGGGTGACACCAAACTGTAAGGGGCAGCTAGTGTTAAGGCAGGCAGGAAGTTGCAAAAGGAAATAGACTGTGTGAAGCATTAACAAATGGATTAATGTGTGGGCAAGTGCGAGGTCGTGTACTTTGGACCTAAATCTTAGATCTGAGTTTTGTTTATATAGTCGCTTGGTCATACAGAACTTGAGTATTGCTGAAAAAAGTAACATGCTGTCAAAACCTTTCATCTTGCACTCATCAGAATCAGCTCTGCAAGATAAACCAACAGTTTATACTGTGTGAGAAGAGAGTGTTGATTAGTTGGCAAGTGGATTGTTGTTCCTTTTTACTGTTGGTTTTGTATAACAGTCCTGATGAATGCAAAATCTTCGATAGCCTGTCTTTTTTAAAATCAGCAGTGTTGGGAAGTCAGAGGAATTTAGGAATCCAGATGTACAAATCGTTTAAACAACTGACAGGTACAAAATAAATTAAGAAGCAAATGGAACGTTGGCCTTCACTCCAGGAACTGGGATGCAAAAAGGAAGTTGTGCTTCCATTGTAATGAGTCCTGTTTGAATATCATCCCTAAAGAAAGTTGTACAGGTATCGGATCCTGTATCCGAGAGCTCGGGGCCAGATCTGGGGATTTTCTGGATCTTTGATGCCTGGGGAAGGAGGAAAAGGTTGATTTCTCCACCAAGCTGTGACAGGGAAAAGGAAGTGATGGGGGCAGATCAGGCTGGCTTCCACTATCAATCCTGGACCCAAAGAGCAGAGGATTAGTGTGCCGTGATTTGGATATGGCTGACAACAGTGCCTGAGGGATTGTTTCCAGAGCAGGCTGTGGTTTTCAGGGCCTTCCTTCCAATGCCAAAATGCTGAATGTATTCAAGAGGCAGCTAGATATAGCACTTGGGGAAATGGGATTAAAGTCTAATCCTGCTCTTTGTCCATAATCTATTGAGTTGGATGATCAGCCAAGATCATAATGAATGGTGGAGCAGGTTCTTAGGGCCAAATGGCCTCCTCCTGCTCCCATCTTCTATATGTTTACGTTTCCAGATTCTGGAACATCCAATAAGGGGTCTGACACCTGTTTTACGTTAGAGAGAGTCCAGCATTGATTCATCAGTGTGATAATATTAAATCGTAGAATGCAGAAGGAGGCCGTTCAGTCCATCGACTCTTGCACTAACAACTATCTCACTTGGCCTTATCTCCCAAACCCCACATATTTACCCCATTAATTCCTCTAACCTATGCATCATGGGACACTAAGGGGCAATTTACCATGGCCAATCAATCTAACCCTCACATCTTTGGATTGAGGAAGAAAACCAGAGCACCTGGAAACTCATGCAGATATGGGGAGAATGTGCAACTTCACGTAGTGTTAGGAAATTGAACCCAGGTCCCTGGCACTGAGGCAGCAGTGCTAACTGCCGTGGCGCCCAAATCGCAAAGACAAGATGTGTAAACTTAGTTTCTATTCTTTTGAATTTAGAAGATTTAGAGGTAATCTGATCAGTTGTTAAAAAGTTTTGAATCAGCAATGAGCTGAATGACAGTCGACTCAAGTCTGAATGATCCATTTCTGTTCCTACGGACAATATGAAAATGGGCTATTCCCTCCAGTTAACCCATATTAGCATTTACCCTTTACATGAGAAATTAGTCCTAATACATTTACTCACATCCCTGCATCCACCTATCCTCTCTACACACCGGTGTACACAATTACGACCTCTATCCCTGAAAGTGATTTCTATATTTTCACAAATATCAACAAATTCCACTGTCTAAATCGCCCATTATTTAAGCCTCTATCTATGGCCCCTCATCCCCAGTCACTGTTATTTTTTACTCTCCTATCATTTCATAATTATGAAATTTTGAGAATTCTCCTCAAAAGCTGCATTTTTCTAATGGGGAAAAAGTCTTAGCTTTGTATTTCCTCATTACAAGCTGCTGGTGAATTCTAATTGCACCCTCCGTAAAACTTTTGGAATAGTGAAATTACGACGCACCAGATTAAAATATTGTGTAAGCTCCACTTTTAAATTTGATGTGAAGATGCTGGCACTGGACTGGCCTGGGCACAGTAAAGTCTCTCGACACCAGGTTAAAATCCAACAGGTTTATCTTGTATCACGAGCTTTTGGAGTGCTGCTCCTTCGTCAGGTCACTTATCTGTCAAAGGAGCATCTCTCTGAAAGCTCATGATACCAAATAAACCTGTTGGACTTTAACTTTGCAAGGCTTTTAAATTTGTTACCTTAGGATAATTTTCATCCTATGAACTTGTATCAAATCCTTTTTACTTTTCCGCAATATCTTCTCTTCTGAACAAATCACTACTGTTACTCATTTTAACCAAAATGTTTCACCTCGCACTTTGTGGCTGAATTGCCTCTTACTACTTTGTAACCTGCTCCACATCTTATCAGTTGCCCTTTGTAGCTTCCTCTGTCTGCTGTTTGAAAAAATAAACATGTTACTCCTATTTTTACTATCAACAGATCTCAACAACACTTCCTGTGCCTGTGTCTGAGCCATTGATGCACACAATGAGCAGAAGTGGCCCCAGAACTCTGCTGTGGATCACCACCACCACCTACTTTAAAAACAAAAAGCTATCCTTGACTTTTTGGTTCCCCTTTTGAAGAATACCAGACCAGTTTTACTACTCCTTCCTTTCCTAACTGTGTTCCCCTTAAATATCCAGTGGCACAGTGGTTAGCACTGTAAGCATCTGAGCACCAGGGGCCCAGGTTTGATTCCGGTCTTGGGTCACTGCCTGTGCAGAGTTTGCACATTCTCTCCATGTCTGCATGGATTTCTTCCCACAGTCTGAAAGATGTGCTGGGTAGGTGCATTGGCCGTGCCAAGTTCTCCTTCAGTGAACAGGCGCCAGAGTATGGTGATTTACAAGCGTCAGTCTGGCGATTAGAGTTAACTTCAAAGAACCATGAAAATTTCAAAGAGGGCTTTCAGTCTTCCAAGTCTGCATCAGCCATGAACTAAAACCTTCTACCATTCCAGGGATCATATCCTTCTATTCCATCCCATTCATGTATTTGTCAAAATGCCCCTCACCTCACTATCGTACCTGCTTCCAATGCGCACCCCCCATCTCCGACAGTGAGTTTCAGGCATCTGCCCCCCTCTGTTTTCAAGAAAAACAAACTTGCCTTGTACACTTCCTTTAAACCTTGCCCTTTGCATCTTAAACCTATGCTCTGTAGTAACTGACTCTTCCATCTTGGGGGAAAAGACTATCCACTCTGTCCATGTCCCTCATAATCTTGTAAACTATCAGTTCGCTCCTCAACCTCCGTCGTTCCAGTGAGAACAAACCAAGTTTCTCCAATCTCTCTTCATAGCTAATGCCCTCCATACCAGGGAACATCCTGGTAAATATTTTTTCTGTACCCTCTCCAAAGCTTCCACATCCTTCTGGTAGTTGGCAACCAGAATTGAACATTATATTCCAAGTGAGGCCTAACTAAGGTTCTATAAAGCTGCAACATAACTTGCCAATTTTTAAACTGTGCCCAGGCCGATGAAGGCAAGCATGTCGTATGCGTTCTTGACCACTATCTCCACCTGTGTTGCATTCCACTTCATTTCAGTGTTAATGTAAGCTAGCTCATGCTATTAAGTTATCGTAAAAAAAGGTAGTTAATTTATCAAGGCTTTTCTAATACTTATCCACTACGTTTCCAACTCCTGCCCCAGTTTCATATGACTGTTACCACTTCAAAGATTTTTCTTTTTGAAGTTTGTCAAGCATTGTTGCTCTTAAAATCCATATTCATTACTTCTAATGATTTTTCATTAATTTCCTCCTTGTGACACTTTCCCTACTGTGGATGTTAAACTAACTGATCTGTAATTACACGTTAGCTCCGTCAGTCATTTTAAAAATGAGCACTTTTTTGGCGCTAATCCACACCTGAGAATCCTGAAGTACAATTTGGAGAACTGTGACATTTTCCTCCCTCCACCATGCTCATAATTCTGTATGTATTCTGTCAGTCTTAATGCTTTGTTTTCCTATAATAATTGCTAATCCCGTCCTCTACCAGCTCAGATTTGCTCCATCTTTCATATTCTTCGTTTGCATAAACACTAGCGCAAAGTACTTGAGCTGTATCATTATTCACAGATTATCTGCAAATCACCAATCCGTTCCTCTCTGGGTCACACACTGCCTTTAACAATTTCCTTTATGCTGAGGTCATTTTAAAATCCTGATGAAACCCATTTGTCTGACCTGTCCCAGTGGGCTGCATTTCCTGGAGCCTGTGTTAAAGCCACGCCTTTTTGGATGAGCTCTGGGGGTCAGAATCATAAAGGCAAGAAATAAAACCACTGCAACAACAAGCCTGTTTTCAATGACTTGGAATATTATATATGAGACAGGTGCGTCAGAGAAGGTGATGGATTGCAACCTTAGTGTCTTCATTAGTATCGCAAATAAGGCTTACATTAACACCACAACTAAGTTACAGTGAAAACTCTCTTGTTGCCTCATTCCAGCACCTCCCTCAGTGAAGGAAGATTTAGCATTGCTAATGCACCCTAACTAGCACCGCTTTTGGACTGTGGGAGGAAACCCCCGCAGGCATTGGGAGAGCATGCAGACTCTGCACAGATGGTGACCCAAGCCAGGAATCGAACCCTGGTGCTGTGAGGCAGCAGCACTAACCACTGTGCCTACCCTAAGCTAAAAATTAAGACTGTTAGATTTGATGAAATGTCTTCATTTGCCATATGCAGTTTACTTCTATTGTGCACATCCAAACTTATTACAGTTTAAATCTGGCCAAAGATTTGATAAAACACCTATATTGATAAAATATTTGATGTTTCTTTGGATTTTTTTCATCAGTCATATTTTGGCTGACCTTATCCTTTTAACCTCTTGCACTAATTCTGCATTCTTCTTCAAGATCTCCTTCAATTTTAGCTGTTTTCTAACTTCTGTTTTCTTCCTTAATAGAATATATGCATCATTTTATCATGCTGATCTCTTTTTCAAAACATCACCTTGCTCATCAGTCCTATATGTCAGGTCTTCCTTAGCTAGCTAGCTAGCTTCTCATTGTGTCATCTGCCCTGACCCATTCTTAATGTCCTGGTGTTGGTGTTAACATTTCCTTTCCTGTTGGTATTTATCATAAAAATAAGAAGTTACCATAATCCTGGAAGATCGTAGGCTGCACTCTCCATTGAATTTACAGGTGGCATTTACCCACTATCAGTTTATCAACTTGATCTATTTAATTACTCATACCATATATGGCAGTGGTTCTTCCATTAAGAAAGGATTCCAGAAAGATTTTAGGAATGCCATTCCTCTTTATCTGCATGTGTTCTTAAAATCCCTAATCAAATAACTGAAAAAGGAAAAATAAATTGTAACAATCCATGCTGGCAGGTGGAAAGTCTGTTCTTCCCCCTCTGTTAGGCTTTCTCTAGGTACTCCAGATTCCTCCCTCAGTCCAAAAGATGGTTTAGTATATTAGCCATGCTAAATTCTCCCTTAGTGTATCCGAACAGGCGTGGGAGTGTGGCAACCAGGGGATTTTCACAATAACTTCACTGCAGTGTTAATTAATGTAAGCCCGCTTGCGACACCGACAAATTTTGAAACTTTAAAAATTAAACCATCAATCAAATCTGAGGTCTTTGGCTCTTATAACTTGTTAAGACACCAAGTTGTGCAAATCAGTGATATATTTGTGGCCATTAAGACTGTGGTAAATAACTTCTATCTCAGATTGTGTCTCGGAGAACATAATGGACTTTTGGATTAAAGGTTTGTCTGCCCAGAGTATAAATGTTAAGTGGACAATATTGTGTACACTCTTACAGTCTCGCCAAGGAGTCTTCATCTCCAATTTCCCTCCATCTTAAAAACACGCAGTTGTATTGAGGCGCAGGTTTTTGCTGTTGTAGCAGTTTCCACCTCAAGTGGCCATGTGCAAGCTTTCACTGTGAATGTGGTCAAATAGTTTGAGTGGAGAGCATTCCAGCTAAGCTTCTTGTTCGTCAATCTGGGGAGGTACAAAACAGACATCATAATCCTAATCTAGCTTGGAACTTTGGCCATCTTTCTTTTGCTTATTTGTTGTTCATTCGTCCCTGGGATGTGGATTTCGCTGGCTGGCCTGTCATTTGTTACCTGTTTGTATTGCCCTTCAACTCAGTGGTTTGCTAAATCATTTCAGAGGGCATTTGAGAGTCATGTAGGCCAGACCAGTTGATGATAGATTTCTTGCCCTAATTGACATTAGTGAACTAGATGGGTTTTTATGACAATGATTTCATTGGTCAATGTTACACTTTTAATTCCTGATTTTTATTGAATTCAAATTTTTGCTATGGTGGAATTCAAATGCTCTTCCCTAGAGCATTGCCCCAGTCTCTGGGTTAATAGTTCAGTGACAATGCCACTATTTAACGAGGACCACATCACTTACACAAACATAATCATAAAGCATCAGAGGTCTTCCGCTATATCCTTTAAAGTCTCACTGTTTTATTTTAATACAAGGTGACAATTACTGTGCAAGTAAATGAAACTTTTACTTCAGCATTTACATCAAGCAGTCCAGGTAAAACTACAAAGACAGCATAGTTAGCGCTGTTCCCCCTCAGCACCAGGGACCCGCCTTCGATTTCCATCTTGGGTCACTACCTGTGTGGAGACTGCACTTTCTCCCCATGTCTGTGTGGGTTTTCTGTGTTCTGCAGTTTCCTCCAACAGTCTGAAAGACGAGCTGGTTAAATTCTCCCTCATTGTACCCAAACAGGTGCTGGAGTGTGTGGTGACTAGAGGCTTTTCACCGTAACTCATTGCAGTGTTAATGTAAGCCTACTTGTGACACTAACAAATAAACCTTAAGTCCTGTCCTAACCTAAGCTCACGTCTTCCTTTTAAAGACTGCATTAACTCTCTCCACTATTAGTTCTCCATATTGTTCAAAATGGTCAGTGGGAGAGCAAGACCGTTTAGCTACTAGGTAGTGTTTCAAAATACTAGAGGAATTAATTGATGGAATATGTGTGTCACTGGCCAGAATGACGTCCGTTTCCTATCTCTCTCCACCTTCAAGGGGGTGGGGAGCTATCTGCTTGATTGCAGCTAAATAACTTTCTAGGTAAATAAGAATCAACTGCGTTGCTATGGGTCTGGAATCGCATGTAGGTCAGACCAGGCAAAGATGGCACATTTCCCTCCCTAAAGCACCGCGTGAACCAGTTTGTTGGATTTTTACAACAATCTAGTATATAAATGGTCACTATTACGGATAGTAGCTTTTTTTTTCTGGTTTACTTAACTGATTTAATCTCCCGCTGCCATTGTGGGGTTCAAATTGAGGTCTCGGGATTATTAATTCAGGCCTTTGATTTGCCAATCTATTCAAATAATCACAAGCCACTATTCCCTTCAGAACTTTGTATGCTTGACTTCCTTGTGTATTCAGGCAGAACATTGAGCAACATTAATATAGTTCTCTTTGCTATTAAGTGATGATGAAAGTGATGGAGACGATGATGAAGAGGATGATGACGATGATGATGATGACCTGGAAGATGAAGAGGAAGATGAAGATGAAGAAGGAGGAGGTGGAGAAGAAGACGAAGAGCAGGAGCAAGAGAAAGCATCACCAGTTGATCAATTGATAGTCCAACCGTCTTTGGTAAGCCTCGAGGAAACCAATGCAATGCCCCATAACCTATTGCACCACCAAGCTTCATAAGATTAGAGATTATTCTGGTAAATTAGTAGGACTTACTAAGTGATAAGTTGGGGTTTTAAAAGCACGAATGTATAGGAAACTTGAGGTTTGTGGTTTCCAAAGGGGGCTGGGGAGAGTGCTGTCCCTGGGGGGTGGTTTCCTTGTTAGGAAGGGAGTGGAGATTCTGAAACGAGGATTAAATTATTGGCATTTAGTTAGTTAAAATTGGGGGGAAAAAGTTAACTTTTTTGAAACATCTTATGACTTCGCTTTTGTAATATCTTCTACTTTGAGTTCTGTTTTCCAGAGAGAATTGCAAAACATTTTCTGGAGTGTAACCAAAAGTGAACAAAGGTAGACGTAGGGTCAGTGCTGCCATTTTTAGCACATCTTATAATTTCTTCCCATTCAGTCAGTCACTCAACTCTAACTGTTCAGCCTCTTCCCCTTGATGGGCTGGGGTGTGATAATGAAATAATCATGTGCATAAACTATTCTTGACATGACCTGGCAGAATGGTTTGGTCCAGAAACCTGCTGCCCCTCTACTTGTTCTACCAGCTGGCATTCAATTTCAATTTTCTGACCTCTGCTTCAGGTGTTGATTTCTGCCTTGGGTTATCTTAATTACAACAAGGAACAGACATGCAGGTCAAAGTGCATAGAAATGTAACTAATCCAATGGATAAAGCTCCTCAAATGTCTTTTTATTTGATCCATTCTTGTTCTGAGGCAGTTTTAGAACCACGACTGAGAGCTGCCTCCTGCTACCACAGTGAGTGACCACAGGATGGCTGGTATTGGAAAGGAAACAGTGCCACATGAGCAAATGTTCTTTCAACACTAGGGCTGAGATATTGATGAAGTAGAATAGATTCAGTCTTGATCTGCACCCAAACCTGGCCTTGATGCTTATCAGAGATGTTCTATTCTGCATCAACTCTTAGTCAAAAAGGCACAATACAACACTCTAGAGTTATTGACTCAGTTAACCAACTAATGATAGTGAGGTTTGCCTTTGATTATCTCTTTGTTGGATTGATGTTTCCAGCATCACCCTGGGTTGCTGTCTCAGTAAATTCTCCCCCAGCGACAGCTTGCATTTCCCTCCTTGGAGAAATAAAAAGATAGGCAATAAGCTAAAAATAGAAAGGGCTTAACTTAAAAATTTG
Organism: Sphyrna mokarran; assembly: GCA_024679065.1. Taxonomy (NCBI): domain Eukaryota; kingdom Metazoa; phylum Chordata; class Chondrichthyes; order Carcharhiniformes; family Carcharhinidae; genus Sphyrna; species Sphyrna mokarran. Next base: position 3,855,454 of record JAGIQG010000034.1, read on the forward strand.
ATCCGAGATGGGTTGTAAAGAACATGTTAAAAATTGGAGAGGGAGGCCAAAATGTCTGGGGAAGGAATTTCCTCAGCTGAAGAGAGTGCCCAATGGGGTAATGGATGTGAGACCAGACTTGGAGCTATGCAGCCTTGTTGGGGAGTGGAGGATATAAATGTGAGGAAGATCATTTGATGGTATAGGAGCCCCTGTAGATCAGTGAGCATGGAGATGGTGAATGAATGGAAGCTGGTTTCAGGAAAAGATACTGGTGTGAGTTATGGGTATCTTGCATTATAGAAGTTAGGAAACTGGGCAGGGCAATACTTTTATTGACCCTTAGCGATCTGGTTCTAACAGCCTGTTTTTTAACCATTGCTGGAAAAGAAGCCCATAGACCACTGTCTATCCTCCAATTCTGTTCTGTGCTTCTCGTTAATTGCTTTTTGATTTTTCTAGAAAACCATCTCAGTTGCTCCGACATCAGAAGCCGCCGCGTTCTTGTCTTTTCCATCTCCGGAGAAACTCCTTAAATTGGGACCGAAACGGTCACATCTGATTCTGCAACAGGTACTGGCAGCATAGCTTCTATTTTCTTATCAACGTGTTGCCTCACTGAAATGACTAATCTCCACATATATATTCATGTGTGTAATGAGGTGGTGGGTTGCCAGACTCAGTTGTAAATGGAGGTCATGAAACCGATATTTATTTCTCACTCAAGGCCATCTTTCTATCAGGTGTCATGGGACGAAAGTGGGAAGTTGCCTTGTTTTCCTCCACCCTAATGCAAATTGTAACATTCTTTGAGTCACTCCACTCAAGGTAATAGCGCAGACTGAAAGATGTTGTGGTCAGTTTGCCTTCCTTTGCCAACTAGGTAATCACAGGCTAATTCTTCAAGGAGAACTCTGTCCCTGCAATAATGAGTGTCTCCAATGATGTACCATAGCAATTGGAGCTGGGTCCATTGCTGTTTCTGGTGTGATCCAAATGTGAACGTGGGAGATGGATGCTCAGTAAGTTTGCAGACAACAAGAAAATTGCTGATGTGGTAAATAGTGAGGAGCAAAGCCTTGGATTACAGGATGGTGTAGACCTGGGCAGAACAGTGGCAAATGGAAGTTAACCCTAAAAAGTATGATGTGATGCATTTTGAGGACTAACAAGGCAAAGGAATGCACAATGAATGGTATGATGCTGGGAAGTACAGAGAACCAGAAGGATCTTGAGGTGCATGTCCAAAGATCCCTGAAGGCAGCAGGGCAAATAAATGATTTGATTTATCGTTGTCACGTGTATTAACATAGTGATAAGTATTGTTTCTTGCACACTATATTTTTGCACACTATATCTTGCACACTAGAAGGAAAGAAGAGAGTGCAGAATGTAGCGTTACAATTATAGTGAGGGTATAGAGAAAGATCAACTTAATGCAAGGCAATTCCATTCAAAAGTCTGACAGCAGCAGGGAAGAAGCTGTTCTTGAGTCGGTTAATATTTAATCTCAGACTTCTGTATCTTCTTCCTGATGGAAGGAGGTAGAAAAGAGAATGTCCAAGGTGTGTGGGGTCCTTAATTATGCTGACTGCTTTGCTAAGGCAGTGTGAAGTATAGACAGAGCCAAAGGATGGGAGGCTGCTTTGAATGATGGATTGGGCTACATTCACCGTAGTTTTTGTGGATGTGGGCAGAGCAGGAGCTATACCAAGCTGTGGTACATCCAGAAAGAATGCATTCTTTGGTGCATCTGTAAAAACTGGTAAGAGTTGTAGCTGACATGCCAAATTTTCTTACTCTTCTTAGACAGTGGAGACATTGGGCTTTCTTAACTGTCGTGTTGACATGAGGGAACTAGGATAATTTGTTGTTGATCTGGGCACCTAAAAACTTGAAGCTTTCGATCCTTTCTGCTTCGTCCCCATTGATGTAGACAGGGGCATAAGATGGCTAAGAAGGTATATGGGATACTTGGCTTTTTGTTTTTGCTGAGGCATTGAATATAAGAGTGGGGCAGTTATAATAGTGCTGTATAAAACACTCAGGCCACAAATAGAGTACAGTGTGCAGTTCTGGCCTCCACACTATAGAAGGATGTGATTGCATTAGAGAGGATGCACAGGGGATTCACCAGGATGTTGTCTGTACTGAAATGTTTCAGCTCTGAAGAGAGGCTGGTTAGACTGGGGTTGCATTTCTAACTATTTGGCGTCCCTGGGAAAGAAAAAGAGGAAAGATCCAATCTAATTGATATTCTATTCACTGCTAGAATATCATAAAGATGCCATGCGAGAGCTTAATTAGAGTCAGGTTTGCTGATACAGCCTGTTGGCACTCACTTTCTAGTCTCTCCGCCCCCCTTCCCCAAAAGGATTGACCATCATAGCTTTTAATTCTTATCCAAGCACAAACTGATTGCTTCAAGAGAGGGTGGTAAGTATGTTGAGGGAATAGGATTGACTACAGAGATTGAGGTGCTGGACGTCTTAAAGCGCACCAAGGTAGATAGATCTCCAGGACAATATGGGAGACTAGGGAAAAGTTGACAGTCCCCTAGCAGAGATATTTGAATCATCGATAGTCCCAGCTAAGATGCCTGAAGATTGGAGGGAAGCAAATGTTTGCTTTTGTTTAAAAAGGGCTGTAGGGAAAAGCCTGGGAACTAGGCTGGTGAGCCTGATATGTGGTGGATAAATTGTTGGAACATATTTTGAGAGACAGGATCTACAAGCATTTAGACGCGCATGGACTGATTAGAGATAGTCAGCACGGCTTTGAGTGGAAAATCATGTTTCACCTATTTGAGTCTTTTTTTTTTTTGAAGGGGTAACCAAGAAGGTAGATGAAAGCAGTGCAGTTGATGTCTACATGGACTTTAGCAAAGCCTTTGACAAGATACTGCATGGTAGATTGTTGCATAAGGTTAAATCTGACGGAATCCAGGGTGAGGTAGCTAATGAATACAAAATTGGCTTCTTGAAAGAAGCCAGAGGGTGGTGTAGAGGGTTGTTTTTCAAACTGGAAGCCTGTGACCAGCAATGTGCCTCAGGGATCAGTGCTGGGTCCACTGTTGTTTGTCATTTATATTAATGAGTTGGATGAGAATATAAGAGGCATGGTTAGTAAGTTTGCAGATGACATCAAGGTGGTTAGTGGATAGTGAAGAAGGTTAGTTTAGATTGCAACGAGATCTTGATCAATTGGGCCAGTGGGCTGATGAATGGCAGATGGAGTTTAATTTAAATAAACGCGAGCTGATGCATTTGGGTAGACTAAAGCAAGGCAGGACTGACTGAGTTAATAGTAGGGCATTGGGAAGAGTTGCAGAACAAAGAAATCTAAGGGTACAAGTTCACAGTTCCTTGAAAGTGGAGTCACAGGTGGACATAGTGGTGAAGAAAGCATTCAGCATGCTTGGTTTCATTGGTCAGAACATTGAATACGGAAGTTGGGACGTCTTGTTGAAATTGTACAAGAATTGATAAGGCCACACTTAGAATACTGTGTACAGTTCTGGTCACCCTATTATAGAAAGAGTGCAGAAGAGGTTGACTAGGGTGCTATTGGGACTTGATGGTTTGAGTTACAAGGGGAGGCTGGTTAGACTGAGACTTGTTTCTCTGGAGCATTGGAGGTTTAAGGGCGATCGTATAGAGATCTGTAAAATAATGAGGGGCGTAGATCAGCTAGATAGTTAATATATTTTTCCCAAAGGTAAAAGCCTAAAACTAGAGGGCAAAGGGTTAAGGTGAGAGGGAAGAGATATATAAGGGTTCAGAGAGTGACATATCTGGAACAAGCTGCCAGAGGTAATAGTTGAGGTGCGTACAATTGTCTTTTAAAAAGCGTTTAGATAGTTACATGTATAAGATGGGGTATAGAGGGAGGTGGGCCAATTGATCCTTTTTTTAAAAAAAGGATGGCATGGACAAGGGCCTATTTCCATACTGTAAACCTCTGACTGCCTGAAATCATTTTTTCCTTTGGATGTTGTCTTCACAGATTGATCTATCAGACGCAGAAAAAGTTGTCCAAACATTTCTGAAGGTGGCTGCGGTCTACAAGGAAGACCAGGAAACCAAAGCTGCAATACTAGATACCGCAGGTGACGTACGCACCTTGTTTGTTTAACCTGCCATGATTCAGCATACTGTGTAGTTTGAGTTAAGATTGTGAATAGATTAACGGCCCTACAGGAAATTAACGACCTTTTCTCCTAGTTCTGCCGGAAATGTCATCCATTCTTAGTACTCACTGGACCCAACTGGGTGTGGAACCTGATTTCAGAGAGCTTTGAAATGAGCAGAAGCACCAGCACTGAGGAACCTAATCCATCATTCTGCCAGTCAAAATGATCACTCTGTGTGGTTCATGTTTGTTGAATCATGGAACAGTAAACAGCTTGAAATGCAGATGTGGTATCGGTTGCTGTTATGGAAAGCTCGTCTGTAGTGATTCAGTTTACTTCATGCATATAGGAAACTGAGCCAATGCCACAAACAATGATTTCTTAAATTGCAATTGATATCCTTCATCTGCTTAAAAAAAAAGGGGCTGTGGTTGGCACCTCTGATTCCCATTTCCAGTGAGGGAGCCTGAAGTGGCCTGTTGCACACTAAGTCTTCTGTTGCCTCCTCTTCAAGGTTTTCTTTGCCTGTGGATCTTTGAAGACTTGCCTACTGTCTGAGGTTAAAGTTTATTTATTAGTCACAAGTAAGGCTTACATTAACACTGCAATGAAGTTACTGTGAAATTTCCCTAGTCGCCACAGTCTGGTGCCCGTTCAGGACAATGCATCTAACCAGCGTGTCTTTCCAAATGTGAAAGGAAACCAGACCACCTACAGGAAATGTGCACAGACACAGGAAGAATATGCAAATTTCACACAGACCCAAGCTGGTAATTGAACCTGGCACTGTGAAGTAGCAATGCTAACTCCAGCATGATGCCACCATCAAATGCATCTTCCCTTCACTCTGTCTGTCAGCTTTCCACAAAGATCGTTCCCTCTGAGACAACCTAGTCCATTCCTCCACTATACCCAGCACCTCTCCCAGCATTCACGGTATCTTGCTATGAAAAGGGACAGGTCTAATGCCTGTCCCTTTACCTCTTCTATGCTCACCATCCAAGGTCAAAAACATTCATTCCAGATTAAGCAGCATTTCACTTGCATCTCTCAATTTTTGCTTCTCTCAATGTGGATCTCCTGTATATGAGACCAAGCGTACATTGGGTGATCATTTTGCTGAGCATCTTCGGTCTGTGTGCAAACTGATATTCCAGTTGCTTGCCATTTTAACACGATTCTAATCCTATGTCCACGTCCGTCTTTGGCCTGCTGCAATGTTCCAATGAAGCTCAACACAAACTAGAGGAACAGCATCTCATCTTCCAGCTAGGCACTTCATAGTCTTCTGGTCTCAACACGAGTTCAACAACAGATGATTAGCTCCACCCCATCTCAACCCCTTTTTTCATTTTATTTTATTTAGTTTTTTTTTTACTGTACTCTACCTTTTTTGTTTCTTTATTGTCTGTCTTCATATCTCTTCCCCATCCCACTCTTCCCCCTACTTTATCCCTCTTCCCTTACCTTTTCTCTCCCTTTGCTTCTTTTTCTAAATTTTACCTCTGGCCCATCCATTCCCCCCATCATCTTCATCTGTCACAGTTTACTCTCTCATTTTAGCTTCTGTTGTTTGGCCACTTAAACCCTTTATTCTCTGGAGAGCTATTAACCGTCTTTTCCCCTGGTTTCTGTAGCTATGACTCATCTTTCAGTCCCTCCCACTGCAGTATAAATATCTCCTCCTCCTTTCTATGCCTTTTCTCTTTGACAAAGGGTCACCTGGACTCAACATCAATTCTTTTCTCTCCTTTACAGATGCTGCCAGATCTGCTGAGATTTTCAGCATTTTCTCTTGGAATGAGCATTAAGAGCAAACTAAGCAAATTTATTAGTACTTTAGTGCCTATGATAGAAGAATGATGTATTGACTTGCTGCATTTTAATTCATCATTACTCTTCCTTTAATATTGTGTTCACCACTTCTCTAATTGCAGAATTAGTTTGTCTATTTTGTCACTACATGATTGTTACCTGTCTGTATGTTATTAACCTAATTACTTCACCTACATATCTATTTTTTTGATGCCAGTTACATTGCCATTGGACAATGAATATATATGTTTAATTAAAAAAAATGAAGGATATTGAAGTAATTTGCTTTTGAATTGGGTTTTTTTTCTCCTCACCCCCTCCCATTACAGATGAACTGTTACAGAAAGCATTCAAGACAAGTGGATTTAAGTTGGATGTGTTCATTACTACTCTCTTGGTGTATATGGGACTTCTGAAGGTAGGAACTGACATGATAGCTATGATTTACCAGTCCCATTGATCGTGGGCCCAAGTCCTCTTGTGGCTGCTAAATCTTGAACCTGATTTCCATAAATTAACATCTACTTTCTGCCTTTGAACAAAGAACAATACAGCACAGGAATAGGCCTTTCAGCCCCCCAAAGCTTTGCTGATCATGTCTGCCTAAACTAAAACCATATGCACTTACGGAGTCCGTATCCTTCCATTTCCATCTATTCATGTATCTGTCTGGATGCCCCTTAAATGTTGCTATTGTACCTGCTCCCACCGCCTCCCTGGGTAGCGCATTCCAGACACTCACTACCCTCTGTAATAAAAAAAGTTTGCCTCACACATCCCCTCTAAACTTCCCCACACACCTTAAACCTCTGTCCCCTAGTACTTGTTCTTTCCTAGGGTAGAAAAGTCATCTGACTATCCACTCCGTCCATGCCGCTCATAATCTTGTAAACCCCTCAACTTCTGTCGTTCCAGTGAGAATAAATGACGTTATCCAACCTCTCCTCGTAGCCAATACCCTCCAGACCAGCAACATCCTGGTAAACCTCTTCTGTACCCTCTCCAAAGCATTCCCACCCTTCTGGTAGTGTGGTGACCAGAATTGTATGCAGTACTCCAAATGAGGCCTAACTAAGGTTCTGTACAGCTGCCAATTTTTATACTCAATGCCCTGACCAATGAAGGTAAACATGCCTTCTTGCCTACCTTATCCACCTGTGTTGTCACATTTAGTGATCAGTGGGCATGTATGCCCAGATCTCTCTGCCTGTCAATACCCCTAAAAGTTCTCCCATTTACTGTTTAATTCCTGCATGCATTGCACCTTCCAAAATACATTATTTCACACTTGTTCAGATTAAACTCCATCTGCCATTTCTCTGCCCAGTCTCCAGCTAATCTATATGATGCTGTATTCTCTGACAATTCCCTTCAGTATCCACAATGCCACCAATTTTTTTTGTCAACTTACTAATCAAACCAGCTACGTTTTCCTCCAAATCATTTATATATACTACGAATAACAAGGTCCCAGAACTGAGATCCCTGTGGAATTTGACTCCATAATATCTGGCCACGCCTTAAAAATCCCACCCAGTCAGCATGATGTCACGCTTGTGTGAATCATAAATAGAAACCAGTTGTGAGGACCTTTGCTGTCATGTATATCCAGCAAGCGATGTGAAATGACTGGGAAGTGATGTGGCACTGCCAAGTTGCCACTGTCAGGGGGCAGACCCTCTAGGAGAATTCAATCAATGGGTCTTCACAGTGTATGGAAGGTAGAGACAGGAGATCTCTGGGGCACCACCTCCTCATATACATCAATGTTGGGGAGGGGTAGTGCCCTGATGTCACATCATTGTGTATGGAAGAGGCTTTTCTTTATATCGGGATTCCTGGCCTTGCCTGACTGTGTGAATCTCGCTTCCTCTTTTAAAATGCACAGAGTTGCTCAATTTGCTGAGGAAAATATAGCTGTGAATCCTACGAGGAAGCATTCTGTCCTGACCTGGTCTGACCTACATGACCTATAGTACCTGGGATAACTACTATCCTGAGTCTGCTTTTGAATAATTAATTTTAATTACCACCTCAGTATATAAGAACTAGAAGCTATCTGGCCCCTTGAGCCCACTCTGCCATTCTATAAGATTGTAGCTGACCTCTTTGTGGACTCAGCTCCACTTACCCGCCCTCTCACCATAATCCTCACATCCTTTACTGTTCGAATATTTATCTATTCTTGCCGTAAACATTCAATGAGGTAGCCTCAACTGCTTCACTGGGCAGGGAATTCCACAGATTCACAGCCCTTTGTATAAAGAAATTCCTCCTCAACTCAGTCCTAAATTTGCCCTTATTTTGAGGCATGCCCCCTAGTTTCACCTGCAGCGGAAACAGCTTCCATCTTACCTATTTCCTTTGTAATCTCGTATGTTTGTATAAGATCTCCCCTCGTTCTTCTGAATTCCAATGAGTATAGTCCCAGTCTCTCCAGTCTCTCAACTCTGGAATCAACCTAGTGAATCTCCTCTGCACCCCGTCCAGTACCAGTATATCCTTCCTCAAGTAAGGAGACAAAAGCTGTACACAGTAATCCCGGTGCGATTTATTCCCTAAGTTTATTCTATCCAGTTTGGTCCTTATTTACTGGTATGTTAGCAATATATTCTCATTGTGAAACTAATACCATGTTAACACCATATTTCAGCTTCCAGAATGTGATTGACTCTGAAATGGCCAAACCACTCTCTTTAAGGGCAATTAGGGATGGGCAAAAATCAGCAACAGTGTACCTGAGCAAATTAAAATAAAGTATTAGTCTCCTTTATTTAAGGAAGGGTACACTGAAAGCAGCCCAGAAAAGGTTTCACGACTAATAAATGGATTATGTTATGAGGAAAGGTTGGATAGACTGAGCTTGTGTCCACTGGAATTTAGAAGAGTAAGAGGTGACTTGATTGAAACACATCTTGAGAGAAACCTTGCCAGAGTGGATTTGGAGAGGATGTTTTTTCTTGAGAGAATCTATTTTAAAAAAAAGATTGCTATTTAAAGCAGAGTTAAGAATAAATACTTTTCTTTGAGTTGTGAGCCTTTGCAATTCTCTTCCTGAAAAGGTAGCAGAGGCTTTGAATACGTTTAAGTTCCTGATGGATAGATTCTTGATAAATGAGAGGGTGATGGATTATAGGAGTAGGTGGAATGCAGATTTGAAATTACGATCTGACCATCGCTGTTCTTATTAAATAGCGGAGCAAGTCAAGGGGCTGAGTGGACTGCTCTTTTTGTATGTTTTGTATTTAAACTTCTCGACCTGCTGCATTCAAAAGAAAACAGCCCTAGCACATCCAATTTTTCCTCATAACTAAAACTCTTCAACATCTTCATTGTTCTAGTTGGATCACTTTTTCTCCCTGTAATGTGATGACTAGAACTATGTAATTTTCTAGCTATGGCCCTAATGTTATATCCAGTCCTGGTGTAATCCCATTACTTTTCTGTGCCTCTGAGAGAAATACCTCACACATGCCTTGTTAAATAACTCTTCTCCCTGCTATCTTCACGTCTATATTTCTGTCTCGAAGTATTCCCTGTAAGAAGTCTGACAACATCAGGTTTAAGTCCAACTGATTTTATTTGATAGAAAACTCACAAGCTTTCGAGGTTCCCCTCTCTCAAACCTGTGTTGTCAGACTTCTTACTGTGTTTACCCCAGTCCAACGTCAGCATCTCCACATCAGAAGTGTTCCCCGACAGGAAGCGAACACTACTAGTGATTGTCGAGCAGTGTTCATTCATCCGCTCTTGTAGCATCTCCATGATATCGCCAACGTACCATGTCTCGGACATCCTTTCCTGTAGCGTATCAGGTTGACAATGTTGGCCGAGTATGTACTGTGTACCTGGTGGATGGTGTTCTCACGTGACAAGATGGCATCCACTGTCGATGATCCAGTGTGTCCTGCAGAGGTTGCTGTGGCAGGGTTGTGTAATGTCGTGGTCCTGAAGGCTGGGTAGTTTGCTGTGGACAATGGTAAGTTTGAGGTTGTTTTGAAGGCAAGAAATGAGGATGTGTGGCCAGTGGAGATTGGCATATGATGGTCTGAGGCCTCATTACTTTCTCCTTTGCTTTTCCTAGCAGCCTTAGATGTATCTCATCCAGGATTGGTAATTTATTGACTTCAAAGTTATGATTACCTCCCTCACTGTTTTGCCCCATTGAATATTTCACATTCCTCTTTAACTACAATATTCCCTCTCTCTTTCTCCTTCTTCTCTGAAATTGGACACACATTATTCATTAAGAGCAATGCCCATATTGTACATATCCACACGCTTTCAGTGAGACGGTGTTTAGTGGTGACGTTGCTGAATTAGTAATCCAGGGGCCCAGGCTAATGTTCCAGGGACACGGGTCTGAATCCCACCACGGCAGCTGCTGGAATTTGAATTCAATTAATAAATCTGGAATTGAAAGCTAGTCTTGGTAATGGTAACCATGAAACTATCATTGATCGTTGTAAAAATCCATCTGGTTCACTAATGCCTTTTAAAGAAGGAAATCTGCCATTCTTACCCTGTCTGGTCTTCATGTGACTCCAGAACCACAGCAACGTGGTTGACTCTTAACTGCTGTCTGAAATGGTGAAGCAAGACCCTCCATTCAAGAAGGAGCAACTAGAAATGGGCAACAAATGCTGGCCTTGCTAATGACACCCACATCCCATGAAAGAAACATACCTTTTTGTCTATAATCAGTTCTACTCTTAACCTCGAAGTACAAGATATGATTTTGCTTTCTAATATATTTTCTAATATATTTTCCTATCCTCTCTTCACCAACTTGATTTCCTTTTGAATTCAAGCCTGAAGTTTCAATATCTCACTAGCATGGGGCAGTATTGAGTTCTTGGTAACTGATATAACCTTCCCTTTTTACTGGCCTTTATTTTCTGTGTGATTTGAGATCTGGCTGGGTATATATTTGGGGGTCTTCGTTATTCTTTCTGGGAACATTTTTGTTCTGAATTCCATCTCTTCCCACTGCAGGAAACTTCATAATGCAGTGTAGGACCAAGCTGCAAACTGAGTGTACAGAAGAGAATTACAAGCAAAATGAAAATAGATTAGTGGGTAATACATACTCTGAAAGATGAAAAAGAAGATCTTCAGAGGTTGAGTAGGGTATTAATTTTACAGTGAGGTTATATCACTAATATCGTAAGTAAATGAGGATCAAACTAGATAGAATAAACTTAGAGGGGGGAATTAAAATTGACATTACTCAAAAGTAGGTCCAGATGGCACATACCCTAGTTTGCTAAGAGGAGTAGTTAGTATGGAAATTGTGTCTTGTCTTCTGAATTATGATAGAGAACGCAGTGAGTCAAATGGTCTCTGTGCTGTATCATACTATATGTCTCTTTAAACGCTGTGACTTTTGTAACCATTTTCTGCATTGTATTTTCTCAGAGTGAAGAGAAGATTAAAGTGGTCAGTAACCTCATTGGACCACTGACAGTTCTCAGACAAGTGATTCAGAAGAGCTACTTTCCTCGCTCTGTGATTCCCATCCTCAGTGCGTTCCTTAATAAGTAAGCAAAGACTTTCCTTTTCACCTCCCCAGTATTAATTTACTTTAGTGAGACTTCATGGTGCAGCAAATTTCTGTTCCTTTTAATACCAACAGCTTTGTTTGCCCAGATGAAGCCAGAAGTAGGACTGTGCAGGTGTATGCTTCCAAAAGCTCTGGCCTCCCTCTTTTTTTTTAAAAGAGCAGCCAGTTGTGAAAAGAGGGCCTGGATGGCCAAAAGAACATGGAGGTCATTACACTCAGGGAAGAAGGAGCCCTGACTGATTTCCCCTGTTCCACTTTCCATCCTTTTGCTGGCCCAACTGCAATGTGACCACATGTAGTGCTTCCAGCTCATCCCCTGATACAACAACCACCACAAACCTGATATTGGAGCCTGGATCCTACAGGCCTGTATGGCTCAGTTAATCAGGGGTGTAAGTTTCCAGCATCCACAAATCTCATTTCATACCAATGTCATTAGTAAAATACTACAGACGCTAGAATCTGAAATGAGCAGGGGACACTGGAAAAACTTAACAGATCTGATGGCATCTGCTAAGGCCAGAAAGCATTAACATTTCCAGCCCCTTCTGGCTCTCCCTCAGAACTGAAGAGGGAAAGAATGAGAGATTGAAACAAAATGGAGCAACATCAAGAACAAAAGACATGGCCTAGTGTAGGAAAATTTGCATTGAAGCAATACGTGTATGAGATATTTACAAAAGGGATTAGACATGGAGGAGAAAGGACACAATCTAATGATGGCATGGTGATTAGCACTGCTGCCTGACAGCACCACGGACCTGGTTTGATTCCTAGCTTGGGTCACTGTCTGTGTGGAGTTTGCATGTTCTTCCTGTATGGGCTTGCTCCAGTTTCCTCCCACAGTCTGAAAGATGTGCTGGTTAGGTGGATTGGCTGTAGTAAATTCTGTGTACCTGAACAGGTCCTGGAGTGTGGCGACTGAGATTTTCACAATAACCTCATTGCAGTGTTAATGGAAGCCTACTTATGATACTAATAAATAAACACAAAGCTGCAGAATTCAACGTTGAGTCCCGAGGGCTGAAACATCTTGAATTGGAAGATGAGATGCAACTCCTCCAGTTTGCATTGGGCTTCATGGAATAGTGCAGCAGGTCAAAGATGGACATATGGGCAAGAGAGCCAGATGCCAAGTTAAAATGGCAAGCAACAGGGAGATTGGGGTCAGCTTGTGTCTACTTACATCAGAGAAATTAAAGATTTGTTAACTTGTTTATCATGGCAAATGCAGTAAAATTTGGGGATATAGTATTTCTCAGAAATACTCCTACAATACAAAATATATTTTAATATATTACCTCCAAAGCTTAGAAATGCACATTTGTGCTTACAATGATGTGACTCTCACATTCCTGAGCTAAAACCTGTTTTATTTTCTGATTTACCCATCATCTTCAGCTTTGATTTAGGTATTAGTTAAACTATGTCGGGTCAGGCTTTTAATCAAATCCCTGTCACTTGTACCAAGTTTTGTACACAATAATATGCACATTCATTCAAATCAGTCATGGATTGTTGAACTCACATGCATTTACATCGCAAGAATAATGGGGAGGTTTTATATTTTTGGATAATATTTCATGGTATATATAAATGGCAAGCAGTCTTCAGTTTGCAAATTAGGAGGACCCTTACTTAAAGCTGGGAGGTGCATTGTCACAAATTAAGGAGCATTGTGTCATGAAATACGCAATGTATTTTCTCAATAAAATGGCACAGTGTTGCTTGCTATAAATAAACATCAGTAGATCAAGAGGAAGGTAATATTTCCTTAATTGGTAACTGTTCACAGAACCATAGAATCCTGCAGTGCAGGAAGAGGCCATTTGGTCTATCAAGTCTACACTGACTACAATCCCACCCAGCCCCTTTTGCCACAACCGCATGCATTTACCGCAACTAGACCCCCTGATACTAAGGCTCAATTTAGCATGGCCAGTCCACCTAATCTGTATGTCTTTGGACTGTGGGAAGAAAATGGAGGAAACCCATGCAGACACGGGGAGAATGTGCACAGACAGTGACCTGTGGCCAGGATTTGAACCTGAGACCTTGGCGCTGTGCTAACCACTGTGCTGTCCCTAAAATTTTAAGTCCTTGATTCCTTACCCAGGTAAGAAAGCCATTATTTTTATTTTGATGATTTGTGAGGGCGTGGGCACAGGCAGCTAATTACCTTTCAGAGGATAGTGGTGAGCTGCTACCTCCTTGAACCTCTGCAGTCCATGTATTGCAAGATTCTTTGACATTTTTTTTTGTTGTAATTTACTATCCCTGCTTATTGCAGTTACGAGGCAGCCACATTGCTAGGGGCTCTGGGGTCTGGTAGGCAAATCCCTTCCCTGAAGGACATTACAAAATCAGATGGGTTTTTATGACAATCTGACCACCATTGCTAAGACCAGCTTTTGATTCCAGAATTGTTTAATTAAGTTTCTTTGCTGCCATAAGATTTGAACCCATGACCTTGAAACATCACTGGAGGTCTCTGTGGTACTAATAAATATTATGCTGCTGTACGCAGTACTGAATAATGATTTAGCATTGGGTGGAAGGTGTCCAGAGAATCTTTAATTAATTACCATTATTTTGTATGCTATATTGAAAATATTTGCATCCCTGTTCAAAATGGGGAAGAGGATAAAACATGCAACTACGGCCCAAGGTCAGTGGTGAGATTGTTCTGACATTAATACAGGCAACGATTAACTGTCACTTGGAAAAATTTGATTTAATAACAGACAGCAAACACATTTGTTCAAACCAAATTGTCTTTGATTAGCTCAGTTGCACTCCTTAGAGAGGATTGGTGAGAATATTGCAGTTGACGTGTTTATAGATTTTCAAAGTCTAAATGTACCACATGATAGACTTGTTTGTAAATTGGAAAGTGTTTAAAGGGAATAAGAAGCATGGATAAGGAATGGGCTTAAAAAAACAGATAGTATTGATGCTTCCAGCAGCCTGACAGTGGTTCAGTGGTTAGCACTGCTGCCTTAGAGCTCCAGGGACCTTGGTTCGATTCTTGGCTTGAGTCACTGTGGAGTGATGTCTGTGTGCTCGTTTCTCTGCCTGAAGTTTAATATTTCTAAATTTTCAGTTTCTAAATTTTGCATCATTTGCCAACTTTGAAACTACGTCCTGAATACCCAAACTCAGGGTCAAGAATATACATCAAAAAGAGAACTGGTGCGAGAACTGACCATGATAGAATCATAGTGCAGAAACAGGCCATAGGGCCCATTGAGTCTGCACTAACCACAATCCCACCCAGGCCCTACCGCCTATATCTCTACATGTTTAGCCGCTAATCTATTACTATGCATCTCACGACATTAAGGCGCAATTTTTTAGCAATGGCCAATCAACCTAAGCCACACATCTTTAAGGTGTGGGAGGAAACTGGAGCACATGGAGGAAACCCGCTCAGACCACAGGGAGAACATGTGCACAAGCAGTGACCCAAGCCATGATTCGAACATGGGTCCCTGGCACTGAGGCAGCAATGCTAATCACTCTGCCACTGCTGCTCACCTAGGTGCAATAGTTGAAGTACCACCTTGTGCACTGTATGAGTCTTCCTCTTTATTTTAGTCTTGTTCTAATCTCTGTTCTTGATTTTTAAACATAGGCAGAATCGTGCTTTTGACTCCTGCCAGAATGCTAAATACACTCTCTTAGAGACCATGAAGAATCTTTAGTATCATCCCTGTGACGTGGGAGCTGGTGCAACAAGAGAAGGACACAGGACTAGGGATTGTCCATGCATTATTCAGCAGCTGCTGCAGAATTGCCCTTCAGGCTGCACAATGCCGACCGCTTCACTTTCTTCGTGCTACAGACCAGATCAGTTGCTTCAGTTCAGCTCGCACCCCTGGCCCCTCAACAGTTTGCAGTAGTTTCTGGTCAGAGCTAACTCCAGACTCTTCTCTGCTGCTTCCAAGTGAAAGCAAAATCGGAGCCAGATTTTGGTGGCTGTGATTTCTTTTCAAGCAAAAGGGATGTGCAGGCTCTTGATGACTCTTCTTGCGTAGTCTTGGCCTATTCAGGTGGTGGGAGGGAGAGAGTGGAGAATAGCCAAAAGGCTCTGAACAACTGAGTGATGTGTGCTTTTGGTTAAATTGCGGCATTTTATTCAGACTCGCAGCGCTTTCTAAAATTAAGCGGACATTTCACACATTATGCAACTTCTTCGTGTCTGACCCAGCTGACCTGGAGAGAGGCAGGCAAATTTCATATTGGAAAACCTACAGACTGATACCTCAAATTTCAGAAATATATTGATGATCTGCTAATTTGTGTACGGACCTCAGAAGTAAATAGGTTTATAAAGTTCTTCCAAATTTCGATAGTAATCCATTCTAATACAGGTTGTAGTACAACTTAGTTTGCTTGCTGGTTCCTACCCTATCAAATAGCTACTGTAAAGAGCTATTGCAGGGCCACCTATCCTTCTCCACTTGCTGTTTAACAGGATTTTTTGTGTAGGCTTTGGCTGATTTAGTTCCACATTGGTATCTTCCGAGATCCCACCCAACCACCCACTTGGAAACACAAAATTGGAGATTTAACTAAATACTAGTAGTTTCCCTAATGGTCATAGGAATCCTTGTCACACAGGTCACTATCTCTCTCATCCCCCATGGGGACACAGATAAGGGGCACCGAGGTCTTGTTAGGTTTGGTCTTAGCATGCGTGAATTAGCTGAAAGGAATCAGTCGGTGTTCCCTTTCTTGATTTCTCTTGCAGATCAAAATGGAATCTGTACACGAAAGGTCCAACGAGGGCAGAATTAAGAACCTCTATAATGTAGCCTATCTTTGAACACCTATCTAACTTTACCCAAGAACAGTCACTTTGGTGAGGTACGTAAATCTGCAGACTCTTGTGGAACTACATGCTTCCAAGACTAGCTGTCCTCTGGCGAGCAAAATAGAGATGCAATTTGGGTAAGAGAAAAGCAAGTGCTACAAGCCTCGCTTTCTAGTCTATCATAGTCCAGCATGTCTGCAAGTGGAAATGCTTGAAGTTTTCGAAATGCAGGTAGAAAAATGGATCTTGTAGAAATAACCATAGTCATACCCCGTGATCGAAGAGCAGTTATGGAAAAGCTCGCTGCCAGTAACCTAGAAGGAGATGTGTGAATCCTATCCCATATTCTGAAGAAATGTATGAATGCTGCTTCATGTGATAGATTTGAGTAATGCAAAAGGTAAAAAACTACTGAGTGATGAAGCTTCCGATCTGTGTTCTGTTCCTGCATACAGATATGTGCTAGTGAAGACCCCAGTGTTTTCAGAACTGCAACTGAATTCTTTTATAATGTCAGTCTTATTGGTGTAAAGTTGGGAGGTCTTTAGAAATTTCCAAAGACTCCAGTTAGGTGCAGCTTGGGAAGATCGGGGTGTTACACAAGGAGAGCAGCATCTTACTGTTGCTGAACACTTCTCACCTCTTTAACTTGACCTGAACAGTAATGTGGGGTCATGTGTATACCTCAATCAGGTGCATAGAAAGGCATTCATCTCCTCTGCATTATGATTTGCACTGTGTACACGTAGGCTAAAGCGGGTTATCAGTATGAATAGAACTAAAGATTGTGTTGAACTGCAGTGGAGCTGTTGGAGGGTAACAGGTCACTTGCTGGCTTTGTTAGTCTTCTATCTATCATACTTATGCAGAAACTCAGGTCTTGCTATAACCATAATTTTTAGGTTGGTAGAAGGGGCAATGCATGTAATTTAGCCTGTAGATATTTTTTATTCCACTTTTTATCCTTCCCAGTACACCATACACTATCTAAAACTTCAAAGATGAGCAGTTGACCCTCCACACACTAGCTCCAGTGCTACTCCTGCCCATAGTTCTGGCATAGAGCATTGAGATCGACCCCAACTGAGTTCACAATGTGGGTCGCTACTTTGATGCAGTACTGAAGGAATGCTGCATTATCAAATTCACGTGTGACATTAAACAGGGAACTATCCAGGTGGATGTTAATGATCCCGTGGTTCGAACGGAAAAGGAACAGGGAATTATTTCAGCGTTTTAACCAACATTATTCTCTTGACTATTACCATCAAAAGCAAATTAACTGGCTATTCAGCTGACATTTTAAGGGATGTAACTGGTAAAAAATTAGCTGCCATGTCACTGTTTTGGAAAAATGGCTTGTGAACTACCTTGAGATGTGTTGATGGCGATAAAGATGCTACATTAATGCAAGTATTTCTTCTTTTTCTGTTTATGCAGATACAACTGCTGAATTTTGTGTGCATTTTGTTTTTGCTGGTTTAGAGGGAATACTGCAATGGCAAATGCTCGGTTATGATATTCCTCCATAAATATTCCATATTAAAGGATATGGAAGTACAGGAGAGTGTTTAAAAAAAAACTTTAGCAAAGAATATAACTTGGGAATATCTGAACATTTTGGGGTGCTTCTCTGTAAGAGCAGCAGAAAGATTTCCCCCGTGGTTCCTCCTGACTTCTAATTAATTCTACACTTGGTTCACTGATACCTTAGTGTCAAAGGCAGTCACTCCCACTTTATTTCTTGAATTCAGCTCCTTTGTCCATGTTTGGACAATGAGGTCAGGAGCTGTGTGGTCTTGGTAGAATCCAAACAGCATCAGTAAGTTGCGGCACAGTGGTTAGCACAACTGCCTCATAGCACCAGGGACCTGGATTTGGTTCTGGCCTCGGCTGTGTGGAATTTGCATGTGTTCCTTGTGTGGCGTGGATTTCCTCAGCTTGCTCCGGTTTCCTCCCACACTTCAAAGATGTGTGGATTAGGTGGATCGGCCATGCTAAATTCATCTTTGGTGTCAGGGATTAGAAAGGGAACTATGTGGGGTCGTGGGGATAAGGCCTGGCTCGATGGGCTAAATGGCCTCCTATACTGTAGGGATTCTATGACAAAAGTGCCACTTCATAGCACTATTGATGATACTTCCATCACTTCAATCAAGCATAAGCCATCAGGTGTGTAATTATGTTTGTCCTTTTCTTTTAAACCAGGACATACCTGGCAATTTTCTATGCTGGCGTTGTAGCTATGCTGGAACAACTTGGCTAGGAGTGTGGCTAGTTCTGGAGCACACTGCTTCAGTATTATTGCTAGAATGCTGTAGCCTTTGCAGTATCCAGTACCTTTGGCTGTTTGAGAATCTATGGCACAGGCCCGTATTGGTCCATACCAACCAAAATGTCCATCTAAGTTAATCCCATTTGCCTGCTTTTGGCCCATGTCCTTCTTAACCTTTCCTGTCCATGTATCTGTCCACATACCTTTGAAATGTTGTCAATGTCCCTGCCTCAACCACATCCTCCGGCATACTTACTTACTCTGAGTAATAACAAAAAGGGTTGCCCCTCAGGTTCCCATTAATTTTTCCCCTCTTAACTTAAACCTATGCCCTCTAGTTCTCGCTTTCGGAACTCTGGACAAAAGGTTGAGTGGGTTCACCCTATCTATGCCTTTCATCTTGTACACCTCTATAAGATCACCCCTCAGTCTCCTATGCTCCAAAGAAAAGTGGTAGCCTGAACGATCTCTGCCTATATCTCAGTCCTCTGAGTCCTGCCAGTATTCTTGTAAATTTAATCCAGTTCAATATATTTCCGATAGCAAGGTGACCAAAATTAAACAATACTCCAGGTGCAGCCTCACCAACATCCTGTACAACTGCAACATAGAAAGACGTAGACTTGAGAAGATCTAATAGAGGTGTATGAGATTATGAGGGGCATAGATAAACAGGGTTAAGCTTTTTCCTGGGATGGACTCGAATAGCACGAGGGGTCACGGGCTTAGGGTGAGGGGGGTAAGGTATAATTTGGGTGCTAGAGGGAGTTTTTTCACACAGAGGGTGGTGGGGGTATGGAATGCGCTGCCAAGTAAAGTGGTGGGGGCAGGTACTCTGGAGTTATTTAAGAAATACTTAGATGAGCACATGAACAGAATGGCAATGGAGGGGTATAGAAAACTGATTTAAAATAGGGATCATGAGCCTTGGGAGTCCCTGGGAAGTGTGTAAATAGATGATGATATTGATGTACTTGTTTTTAATCCTACAGGTGCTTTGGTCCACCTTGTCTAACAAGGGGCATACACGCGATGGGTCGTGAGAGGGCTGCTCTTGGATTTTTTCGAGAGTATCCTAGTGCTTCACGTCGTTAGTGTACGCTTGACCTGGACCATTTGATGGGCAACACGACAGCTCAGTGACTATCGCTGTGCTGTGCAGATACATGGATTTGGGCCTGTGTCTGTGGGAGTTTGCGCATTCTCCCCGTGCTTGCGTGGGTTTTCTCCGGGTGCTCCAGTTTCCTCCCACATCCCAAAGATGTGCTCTTAGGCTAATTGGCAAAACAAATTCTCCCTAAATTGTCTCAAAATTGGTTTTTAATCCATAGATCTATAAACATAGACAGGGATCACGGGTAGAGGTGGGAACATCGGGGTGGCGGCGTGGGCTTGTTGGGCCAAAGGGCCTGTTTCCCGTGCTGTTCTTTGTTCTTTATAACTTTCCAATTCCTAGCCTCAGTGCCCTGATTTAATGAAGGCCAGCATGCCAAAAGCTTTCTTCAGTGCCCTCTCTACCTTTGGTTCCACCTTCTGAGAACTGTGTACCTGAACTCCCAAGAACCCTCTGTTCTTCAATAATCCCCAAGGGCCTACTGTTTACTGTGAAAGTCTTACCTTGATTTGGCTTTCCAAGATGCAACACCTCTTACTTATCTGTATTGAACTCCATTTGCCATTTCTCAGCCCGCAGGGTATTCCACAGGATGTTGTTTCCCTTGAGTATATAATTACGTCAAGGCTTTTTACTCTTTGTCCAGCAGATGATCTCTACATTTAATTTTTAATCTCTACTTCACAGGTGAAGTATTCTTTTATTTTATTATTAAAACTCAAGGGGTTGGATTCTCTCATAGCTGCATTGAGTCTCAACACTGCCTTTATTGAACACAATTCCAATGAGTACACAATTCGCACAGCATCTATCTTGCCACAGTGCTACACCAATAAGGCATGATGTACCAAACTCCAGCCATTACAGTCAAGGGCAGTCAACTCATTGTCATCCTCTCCATGCTTCCACTGAAGATGAATTAATTTCGGACTGTTTCTTGCAACCGAGGTGCCAGGTCCCTACAGATTCTCTGACACCAGACCAACTGTATGTGGCAGGGGGACACTGTCCAGATCACTACGTTATCAGGTATCCATTTGGAGTGTCACAGTGGGTTAGCACTGCTTCTTCAGCACTAGGGACCTGGGTTCAAATCTAACCTTGGGTGCCTGAGTGGAGTTTGCACGTCCTCTGGGTGTTTTGAGTTTCTTTTGGGTGCTCTGATTTCATCTCCTAGTTCAAAGATGTTGGTGATATAATTGCCCCTTGATATTAGCAGGGTAAATATGTGGTTATGGGGGGGGGGGGAATATTCAAAATTGGGATGGTATCACTCTACCCAGAAACAGAAGATTGGGGTAGATATTGCTCAGAATTGACCCTAGGATCCCAGTTACACGGAAAGGTTGTTCAAGATTGGAAATATTAATGTGTCGATGGAAAAACTACCACCCACATGATGATGTAATAGACACATGAGAACGTGCCCTTTGAGCCTGCCCCACCATTCAATAAGATCATGGCTGATCTGAAGTGGACCAGTTCTACTTGCCCGCTTTCTCCCCATAACCCTTAATTCCCTTGTCTGTCAGAAACCTATCTACCGGTGACTTAAATATATTCAGCGAGGTAGCCTCCACCACTTCAATGGGCAGAGAATTCCAGAGATTCACCACTCTGAGTGAAGAAGTTCCTCAACTCTGATCTAAACTGTCTCCTCCCCCTTATTTTGAAGCTGTGCCCTCTAGTTCTGCTATCCTTTCTAAGCGGGAAGAGTCTCTCTACCTCTACCCCATCTATCCCATTCATTATCTTGTATGTTTCTATAAGATCCCCCCCCTCAGCCTTCTAAACTCCAAGTACAGAACCAGTCTATTCAATCTCTTTTCATAAGCTAACCCCCTCATCTCTGATATCAGCATTCTCTGCACTCCCTCCAAGGCCAATATATCCTTCTGCAAACGTGGTGACCAAAGCTGCACACAGTACTTCAGCTGTGGCCTCACCAATGCCCTGTACAGTTGCAGCAACAACATTCCATTTGCCTTCTTGATCATCTGCTGCACCTGCAGACTGGGCTTTTACGATTCGTGCACAAGGACCCCCAGGTCCCTCTGCACTGTAGCATGCTGCAGTTTTTCGCCTAAATAATCCCTCCTACTTTTATTCCTACCAAAGTAGATAACCTCACATTTGCTAACATTATACTCCATCTGCCAGGTCCTCGCCCACCCACTTAGTCTATCCAGATCTCTCTGTAGACTTTTCACACCTTCAACGCAATTTGCTTTTCCACTCATCTTCGTGTCATCAGCAAATTTCGTTACCCTACACTCAGCCCCCTTCTCCAGATCATCTATGTATGACCAGGAATCAAGGAAGTGAAGGTTGATGACTGACACTAACACCCACTTGTGCACATTTTTACATTGTTGTGTTTATCCAATCACCTACTACTTGTTCAGACGTGTCTCTTGTAACCACTTGCAGCCAATATCCAACACATCAGTGGAAGTTAACACAAGGTTGAAGTTTGTTCCTGTTGGTAGACGATGAGAAACCAGAAAATGTAAAGTAAGTGTTAGCTTTATCCAAAAAGAACCACAAACAACTTTTGATAAAGATGATCGGTGATAAAAGATTATAGGAATTGCAGGAAGGAAATTGCAATCTGTTGGGGGGGCTGGGGTGCATGTTCCTGAAGATACCCCAGAGGTACTGGGGAACCTCCTTCGCTCATGACTGTTACCTTCACCACCCTCCTGCACCTCTACCACCCCCTGCTCCCCCCAACACTGCTGCCCTACAATGGAAGGACCCCTGAGGTTGCTGTGTTGCATGTTTCCCAAGCCAGCTCATCGAGCAAGAAATGTGCATCTCTCAGTGAAGGTCAGTAAAAAGGAGCTGTGGGTACTACAACTGTGATAGCTACTTCTAGGAAACTCTAGGCTCTAACACCAAATTCATCTGTAGTTGCATGATGTGCTGTTAGTGGGATAGTTGACTGATCATAGGGATCAACCTCTCACTAATGTATCTATGACATTCCTAGACCCAAGGAAAATCCATAGAAAACATTCTTTCTGGTTGTACCTCAGCTTGCTACGGGCTCCTGTTCTGCCCAAGACAGCAAGAAACTACAAAAGGGTCATGAATGAAGCCCAATTTATCATGCAAACCAACCTCCCATCCATTCACTCTATACTTTCTTCTGTCTCAGGAAAGCAGCCAGCATAATTAAGGACCCCACACACCCTGGACATTCTCTCTTCCACCTTCTTCTGTCAGGAAAAAGATACAAAAGTCTGAGGTCATGTACCAACCAAGGACAGCTTCTTCCCTGCTGACATGGATCTATCTCGCATTAATTTCTTTCTCTATGCCCTAGCAATTATTGTAACACTCCATTCTACACACTCTCCTCTATGAATGGTATACCTGAGCAAGAAACAATACTTTTCATTATACTAATATATGTGACAGATCAAATTGGGTCAAACCAACCTCTCAAAGGCTGCAATATCATTATCCAACAGATGTTCTCATTTTGCATTGGTGTCAAAGTTTAACACAGTAAGAAGTCTCAGAACACCAAGTTAAAGTCCAACTGGTTTTTCGGTATCTTGTCTGCTTTCTTGCATCTTTGTAAAAACTTGATCTCTGTCATTATGCTATCTTCTTGGAGATCCTCTTCTTTTGAAGCCAGTAGTTTGCAGTGTCAATGGTAGTCATGATATGGAGATGCCAGCTTCAACCTGGTGTGAGAATCCTTCCTGTGTTTACCTCAGTCTGACACTGGCATCTCCACATTAAAGTTTAAATAAACTATTGAATTAGAAATTTGAGCTGAAATTCAGGAGGATTTACCACGTGACCTCCTGCCTCCATTTGCCCTTGATGTTCTCAGTGCAGAGGGCAGAAACTGAGCAGAGCCAAACATCCAAGAATCCTGCCTCAAGGAACAGAGACCAGGAGGCAATTGTGTAGTCTATGCCTCTCTGTTCCTGAGGAGTTGGTAGTGTTTGGATTGTGAGTACTGACTGAGGCCAGGGAAGGAGAAGCCACAATGCTGAATGTTCCTCCTGGCCCTCAGTGGCAGGATTATCTTAACATTGGACACTTGGCCCATCTCTCACCAACCCCAAATTATCCCACTGCCAACACTATTTCACACTTCTCAACAGACTAGATGTTGAGGGTGGCACAATGGTTAGCACTGCTGCTTCACAGTGTCAGGGACCTGGATTCAATCCCTGACTTGGGTCACTGCCTGTGTGGCATTTGCACATTCTCCCTGTGTCTGAGTGGGTTTCCTTGGCTGCTGCAGTTTCCTCCCACATTCTAAAAGACCTGCTGGTAGGGTGCATTGATCCGAACAGACGCGACCAAGGGAATTTCACAGTAACTTCATTGCAATGTTAATGTAAGCCTTACTTGTAACTAATAATTTTTTAAAAAAGGAGCTGCTACCTGATATGTAGATTTAGTGCTATTCTCTGTACCACTTCAACTCTTGAGAAAAGTTTCTCAGCCAGAGCACAGAATGGTGCACCCAGCAAGGCCCCTGTGTGGGGCAGAAGTTTCAGCAGGTCACCTTTGACCTCTGACCCACACTGGCCCTACACTCAATTGACTAAAACCCCCATTCTTGTAATGCAATGCTTTTCCCACCAATTGGAAAACTGACAAACCATCTGTTATCTGAATGACACTTGCATCTGTCAGAGTCTCCGTTTTCCACATTTTTTAACAATTCTTTTGCATGTTTCTATATATGAATAAAATGGATGTGATTTTTTTTTTTTAATTGATACCCCTGTACCTTTTGATGTGGAGATGTCGGCGTTGGACTAAGGTGAACATAGTAAGAAGCCTCACAACACCAGGTTAAAGTCCAACAGGTTTATTTGGAATCATGAGCTTTTGGAGCACTGCTCCTTCATCAGGCCACTCCTTATCTCCAGGGTTGCTGGCAGCAGCGTTCTGGCGATTAACGTTCCGGGCTGGGGAACTGGCCTTCCTGCTCACAACCAAGCTAACACACCCCTGGCTTTCATTGATAGCAAACAACAGTAGGAAATGAGTGCTCAGCTCCACTTAATGGTGTTCTGCTCCTCTAGAAAGGGTTGTATATTATAGCTGGAGTAGGTGCTGATATCCCTAGCATTGAGAGCAGCATCCTCGTAAATCTCCTCTGTACTCTCTCCAATGCTTCCACATCCTTCTTATAGTGAGGTGACCAGAACTGTACACAGTATTTGAAACGTAGACTCAGCAAGGTCCTGCATAGTTGCAGTATAACCCCACAGCTCAAACCCTCTGTTAATAAACACTATAGGGCTTCTTCATAGCTCTATCCACTTGAGTGGCAACCTTCACAGATCTGTGGATATGAACCCCAAGATCAAGATTTAGCCAGACACTAAAAGAAACTTCAAACATTGTACAATCCAGTAAGCAGAGAACAAAGTGCTGCTGACTGCTATACAACTGTCCACCTTTATCGTACTAATAAGCCAAGCAGATGGATCAGGGTGGCAATTGTTAATAGCCCTCTCTCTTCTGAAGGGGCAACTTGCCATCTCCCATCCAAAAATTATATATCAATTTTTGTTTCAACTTAAATGCTGTCTTTATTAGAAGAGAATTTAAAGGGTCAGCGTTGATACAAAAATACAAGGCTGGTCACAAATCCAAATGCAAGCTTATTTTCTGCTTAAACTGGAAATACCTAGTGAATTATGCTCATGTGGGAAATGCACCTTTACAGTACAATGTCTAATACTGTATTAGTACCAATTCTACAAGCATTTAAACCTTCCTTTTGCATTAAACATGGCATAGTCACGTAGGAAAGATACTTCGGAAAATTGCATTCTTGTATCAGAACCCAACGTTTTAAATATGTTCAATATTTTGAAGACAAAGCTGCGTTGCTCGTTAGATGTGCCCATCCAGGAAAGTTAGGCAAAGTACCACGGGCCTTAGTTTGAAGTTGTTGCAGCACCTGACCGAGCTAACGCAGAATTATTTACTCTTTGTTTCTGCTGCATTATTTCAGCATCCCTCTGCTTTCTGGCTGTAGTAGACAAACTATCACCCTTCCTTTCTTCCTTTACTTTGCTCGCTTGATTTCTTCTAGTTTTCTGACAAGCAAGCTCCCGTTGATTACCACGGGTCATGATGTCCGCACCACAGCTCGATCCGGGTCCGCTCCTCCTGCTGCAGCTGCAAACAGTGCCCGGTCTGATTTTTTTTTCCCCCCAAAAAAATATACTTTATTCATAAAAAATTTCAAATAAACCTTTGCAAAATTACAACTCTTGAATTGCAAATACATACAGTGCAGGATTCAAAATTCCACACAGTGGAATTGCAAATTGTAAGTACAAAGTGCAGTCATGTCATTCCGAATACTTACAAACTATGTACGTGCCCGAAATCCGCCACTGCTCAGACCGCCGCACAGCAGAAAATATACTTTATTCACAAGAAAAACTCAAAAGAAATACTTCAAAATTACATGTTTTGATTGCAAACGGTGCAGAACCAAAATATTTTTAAATAATTCCACACAAATCACAATCATAACATCACAATCATAAAAAAAGATTGAGTATGTAGATATTAAGGAAGCGGATGTGTTAGAACTTTTAAATGCTATCAAGATAGACAAGTCTCCGGGACCAGATGGGATGTACCCCAGGTTATTGTGGGAGGTGAGGGATGTCATTGCAGAGCCCCTGGCGATGATCTTTGCGTCGTCGATGGAGACGGGAGAGGTTCCGGAGGATTGGAGGATTGCGGATGTGGTCCCTATTTTCAAGAAAGGGAACAGGGATAGTCCTGGAAATTACCGACCGGTGAGTCTGACCTCAGTGGTTGGTAAGCTGATGGAGAGGCTTCTGAGGGACAAGATTTACGAGCATTTGGAGAAGTTTAGGTTGATTAGAAATAGTCAGCATGGTTTTGTAAAGGGCAGGTCGTGCCTTACGAGCTTAATTGAGTTCTTCGAGAATGTGACTGAACACATTGACGAAGGAAGAGCAGTGGACGTGGTGTACATGGACTTCAGCAAGGCATTTGACAAGGTCCCACATGCAAGACTTCTTGAGAAGGTGAGAGGCCATGGGATCCAAGGGGCTTTGGCCTTGTGGATCCAGAACTGGCTTGCCTGCAGAAGGCAGAGGGTGGTTGTGGATGGCTCTTTTTCTGCATGGAGGTCGGTCACCAGTGGAGTGCCCCAGGGATCTGTTCTAGGACCCTTGCTGTTTGTCATTTTCATAAATGACCTGGATGAGGAAGTGGAGGGATGGGTGAGTAAGTTCGCCGATGACACGAAGGTCGGTGGTGTTGTGGATGGTCTGGAGGGATGTCAGAAGTTGCAGCATGACATCGACAGGATGCAAGACTGGGCGGAGAAGTGGCAGATGGACTTCAACGCGGATAAATGTGTTGTGGTCCATTTTGGCAGATCCAACGGGATGAATGAGTACACTATCAAAGGTAGGAGTCTTAGCTGTGTGGAAGAGCAGAGGGATCTTGGGGTCCGGGTCCATAAGACTCTCAAATCGGCCTCCCAGGTGGAGGATGTGGTTAAGAAAGCTTACGGTGTACTGGCCTTCATTCATCGAGGGATTGAGTTCAGGAGTCAGGAGGTAATGCTGCAGCTTTATAGGACCCTTGTCAGACCACACTTGGAGTACTGTGCGCAGTTCTGGTCGCCTCACTATAGGAAGGACATGGAAGCTATTGAAAGGGTGCAGAGGAGATTTACAAGGATGTTGCCTGGATTGGGAGGCATGCCTTATGAAGACAAGGTTGAGGGAGCTGGGACAGTTCTCCCTGGAGAGACGAAGGTTGAGAGGCGACCTGATAGAGGTTTACAAGATGTTGAGAGGAATAGATAGGGAGGACTCTCAGAGACTATTTCCCAGGGCTAAAATGGTTGCAACGAGAGGGCACAGATTTAAGGTGCAGGGAAGCAAGTACAGAGGGGATGCTAGGGGAAAGTTTTTCACTCAGAGGGTGGTGAGTGAATGGAATCGGCTGCCGTCGGTGGTGGTCGAGGCGAACTCGCTGGGGTCTTTTAAAAGACTTCTGGATGAGTATATGGGATCCAATGGGATGGGGGTTATAGATAGGTCTATGGCTGGGTAGGTTTTGATGTGTTTGGCACAACTTGTGGGCCGAAGGGCCTGTTTGTGCTGTAGTGTTCTATAACATTTCAAAACTTACAAATGTGTGTATGCCTCAAAAGTCACTGCCAATGTTGCTCAGATTGGTGCACAGTCAGGCAGAAGGTAAACAGCATCCCGTAAAACATCTAAATTCTTAAACTAAGTAAATTTAATACAATGATAAAGGAGTCCCTACACTTCCTGTGTCCCTCAGGGCTAACCCCTTTTCCATCAGCATTACTGCATCGTGACAATGTACCTAACTCCAACCATTGTAAACGAAATTATTTACCTTATGAAGCGCTTGATATGTAATCCGTACTGGAGATAATTGAGGACTTACTTCTTAACGCGGGTGTAAATCCAACCCCCTTCCCCCCCCCCCCATTTCGGTCTCTCATTTGCATGTCGGCAGTGGCTGGTCAATGACTTGGCGGCCGCTCCTGGGCGGGACATCCAGCCGCGCCAATCACAATGGAACGCCTCTGTGTTTCCTCCTTCTGGTTGGTTACTCTCCATGCCACTCACTGTCACTGCGGCCGCCTGATTGGTCAGGTTTGCCGTGGGCGGGGATTACAGGTTGGCCCTTTGTCGCCCTGTGCTGGAAAGTTAGGGAAGTACAGCAACCAAAAGAGAAAGTGCTGGAAAATTTCGGTAGGTCTGGCTGGAAAATGCTGGAAAATTTCCATGGACCTGGCTGCAAAATGCTGGAAAATCTCAGTAGGTCTGGCTGGAAAATGCTGGAAAATTTCCATGGACCTGGCTGCAAAATGCTGGAAAATCTCAGTAGGTCTGGCTGAAAAATGCTGGAAAATTTCAGTAGTCTGGCTGCAAAATGCTGGAAAATTTCCATGGACCTGGCTGCAAAATGCTGGAAAATCTCAGCAGGTCTGGCAGCATCTGTAAGAAGAGAAAAGAGCTGATGTTTCGAGTCCAGATGACCCTTTAGCAAAGGTATACTGCAGGGGGAGGGAATGAAAGTTGAGTTATAGCTACAGAAACAAGGGGAGAAGGCTGCTAACAGCAGCCCATAGAGAGAATAGCCAAAGAATGGCCAGAGAAGCTGGAATCTGAGGTAAACTGTGACAGAGGGGAGAGAGAGGTAAATTTGAGAAAAAGAGAGAAAAGGTAGAAAAGCAAAAAAAACAAAGAACAGCACAGCACGGGAAACAGGCCCTTCGGCCCAACGAGCCCGCGTGGCCCATTTTAACACTCAGTGAGTGCCTTATTCAAGTCTTTTGTCGATCGCCAATGTTTTTGTCTACCGCTAGTGGAACCCCATAATAAAGGGGGTGCAAATTTAGGGAATTATATGTGCGACATATTAAGGGAAAACTGATTAAGGGACAATTTATTGACACCAATCAGCCTAAAAAGCACGATTTTGGGATGTGGGAAGAAAGCGGAGCGCCTGGAGAAAACCCACGCAAGCACGGGGAGAATGTGCAAACTCCCACAGACACAGACCCAAGCCAGAGATCCGACCCGGGTCCCTGTATCTGCACAGCAAACAGTGATAGTCACTGAGCTGTCGTGTTGCCCGTCAGCTGGTCCAGTTTAAGTGTACACTAAAGGATGTGAAGCATTAGGCAACTCTCGAGGCAACATCCAAGAGCAGCTCTCGCACGATCCACTGTGTGTATGCCTCTTGTTGGCCAACAAGGCGGACAGAATCGCCTGTGAGTGTAAAAGGAGACATCAATAAATAGACATACAACATGGAGTAACAGAAAATTCCCAATAGCTCCAACGTAAGTGACAAGGTGAGCCTAGAAATTTGATGGACGGTCGATAAGAATCTATTAATTCCCAGGAACGTTCTGAGGCTCTTGATTTTCAACCAGAACATTCGTTTGTATCCCTCCATTTCTAGTTTGCTCACGTGACTATCCAGGTAAGCCTTAAACAACGCTAGCATGTCTGCCTCCACCACCCTACTTGGCAGTGCATTCCAGGCCCCCACCACCTTCTGTGTAAAAAAACATCCCTCTGACATCTGAGTTATACCTCGCCCCTCTCACCTTGAGCCCCTGACTCCTCGTGATCGTTGCTCTGACCTGGGAAAAAGCTTCCCACTGTTCACCCTGTCTATACCCTTCAGAATTTTATACACCTCTATTAGGTCTCCCCTCATTCTCCGTCTTTCCAGGGAGAACAACCCCAGTTTGCCCAATCTCTCCTCATTGCTAAGATTATAGCAGGGACTATAATCTCAGGACGTTCCTGGGAATTAATAGATGCCTATCGACCGTCCAACAAATTTCTAGGCTCACCTTGTCACTTATGTTGGAGCTATTGGGAATTTTCTGTTACTCCATGTTGTATGTCTATTTATTGATGTCTCCTTTTACACTCACAGGCGATTTGGTGCACCTTGTTGGCCAACAAGAGGCATACACACAGTGGATCGTGCAAGGGCTGCTCTTGGATGTTGCTTCGAGAGTTGCCTAGTGCTTCATGTCCGTTAGTGTTACGCTTAAACTGGACCAGCTGACGGGCAACACAACAGCTCAGTGACTATCACTGTCTGCTGTGCAGGTACAGGGACCCGGGTCGGATCTCTGGCTTGGGTCTGTGTCTGTGGGAGTTTGCACATTCTCCCCATGCTTGTGTGGGTTTTCTCCAGGTGCTCCGGTTTAATGGCAGCAGGGGGAGGTAGTGTAGAATTCTTAATGTGAGGGCCTTTATTTTAGTTTTACTATAATAAATAGACCAGGTAGAGGTAATTATAAAGTGCCTTTTATATATAGTGAGAATTCACAATGTGACTGGAACAAAATATACAAAGGTATTATAAAATGTACAATCGCAAGGTAACCGAGTATTTATAAGCTTAAAGTGTATTTTCAGTGTATAGGTGTTGTGTACCTTGTTGTGAATGTAGCAAACATTGTGGTAGACCAGGCCAACTTCTTCTAATACAATAGAGCTCAGAAAGGAAGCTTCTCTTGTCTGTTTTTGGATTCGCGAAAGGCAAGTTTTATAGGCCCGCTATTTAAGAGAGTAAAGTTGTTCATGGGGAGCGAGGCTGACAGGAGACCCAGATTTCAACGAAAGAGTGACTCCCTTCACCAAGGGAAAAATCACAGAATGGCCTTGGTTACTGGTAATGATGTGGGTCAGGGTTTCCTAGGGTAAAGGGGAAGGAATCTACAGGGGCAATGAACTAACAATCTCCGATTCCTGTTCCAGTAAGCGGAACGCTACGGTTGAATGTTGTGATTGGGCCCTTCACTCTGATTGACAAGTCTAGACGGGATAGTGAAATGTTCAGAATAATTTTACCTTGCAATAGAGAACAGGCAACCCTGTTGCCTGTTCTCTATCTCTCTCCTGACACATGCATTAGCAAATAAATTCCTTTTCATTCTTCAACCACAGAAGAATTTCGCAGTCGGTTGAGTGAGGTTCAACAAATAAAGTTTATTTATTAGTCAGAAGTAAGGGTTACATTAACTCTGCAATGAAATACCGTGAGATACTGTGAAAATACAGAGAGCCCCAAGGGGGAACGCCTCAGAAAATTTCTTGTACACATCCCGAGAGCTGACGGAAAAAGAGAGTGCGTTCGTAACAAACAGGTTGAGTGTCAACCTGCGAATCCTTCCAAACGCAACGTCAGGCAGTGAGGGTGGGAGGGATTCCTGGTCAGACGCAGTAACTGGAAACATTCAGCCCTTCGAATCTGCTCTCCCATTCATTTTAATCATGGCTGATCATCCGATTCAATAGCTTGATCCCTCTCATGTTCCTTTAACCTCTAGAGTTGTATCTAATTTCTTCTTAAAATCTGCTATCACTGCCCACAGGTCCACGTTGCAGCGTATGTGGAAACATTTAAGTTTATATATTAGCGTCACAAGATTTCTGATAGACAAGGGAATCGAGGGTTATGGGGAGAAAGCGGGAAAGCAGAACTGATCCACTTCAGATCAGCCATGATCCTATTGAATGGTGGGACAGGCTCGAGGGGCTACTCCTGCTCATATTTCTTATGTTCTTAAGCAGACTTACCTTAACACCGCAATGAAGTTACTGTGAGAATACCCTAGTCGCCACACTCCGGCGCCTGTTCGGGTTACACTGAGGGAGAATTTAGCACGGCCAGCGCACCCTAACTAGCACGTCTTTTGGACTGTGGGAGGAAACCGGAGCACCCGGAGGAAATCCATGCGGACACGGGGAGAATGTGCAGATTCCGTACAGACAGTGACGCTGGGAATTGAACCCGGGTCCCTGGCGCAGTGAAGCAGCAGTGCTAACCCACTGTGCCACCCCCGAGCCTCCACCAACACTGCCCATATCTGCAGGTTGTAACATCCATGGAAAAGTGCGGCAATCCTGACTCCCTGAGTGAGTGAGCTGTAACACCTTTCCAATTGAGGTGTAGTTTTGAATGAGAATGAGAGTGTGTGAAGGTGACCCCCTCTCCCCTGGATTTTAACCAGCGCCATTTGTGGCACTCTCTGTATCCCTTTGCTTGCCATCCACTAACCGTGCTAACCCTCTCCGTTCCAACCCTGTCAAACGTGGCGTCCTGTGACCCAGTCCCTCACTCTGCAGATTTCCGCTGAGGCGCGGTGGTGAGTGTTGAAGGATTTGTGGAAATGCAAAGGAGCAGCAGAAATCCCCAGAGAGAAACCGTTATTTCTCCAGCGACCGCATTTATTCACAATCTGAATACAAGGAAGGAGTAACTGCCTGCAGTGAGGAATGGGTCAAAGGCAAAAGAATGTGTTCTCTGGCCAGCTTCACCAAAGTAAGAAGTCTCACAACACCAGGTTAAAATCCAACAGGTTTATTTGGTAGCAAACACCACTAGCTTTCGGAGCACTGGTCCTTCATCAGGTGGGTGTGAGTTCTAATCACAAACAGAGCATATAAAGACACAAATTCAATTTACAGAATAATGGTTGGAATGCGAGTCTTAACAGCTAATCAAGTCTTAAAGGTACAGACAATGTGAGTGTCTGTACCATTAACTGTACCTTTAAAACTTGATTATCTGTAAAGACTCACATTCCAACCATTATTGTGTAAATTGAATTTGTGTCTTTATATACCTGTTTGTGAACAGAATTCCCACTCACCTGATGAAGGAGCAGAGCTGCAAAAGCTAGTGGCTTTTGCTACCAAGTAAACTTGTTGGAT
Source organism: Sphyrna mokarran (assembly GCA_024679065.1). Taxonomy (NCBI): domain Eukaryota; kingdom Metazoa; phylum Chordata; class Chondrichthyes; order Carcharhiniformes; family Carcharhinidae; genus Sphyrna; species Sphyrna mokarran. The sequence continues at coordinate 3,888,419 of JAGIQG010000034.1, forward strand.
TTTAACTTTGTGTTTGTGAGACTTCTTACTGTGTTTACCCCAGTCCAACGCCAACATCTCCACATCAAGCTTCACCACCACAGACTCCTGTAAAGAGAGACAAAGTACAAGGCAGCATTCAAGCTTGGGACCTGCACAGTGGCACAGTGGTTAGCACTGCTGCCTCACAGTGCCAGGGACCTGTGTTCGATTCCCGGCTTGGGCCACTGTCTGTGCAGAGTCTGCACATTCTCCCCATGTCTGCGTGGCTTTCCTCCGGGCGCTCCCGTTTCCACTCACGCTCCAGTGATGTGCGGGTTAGGTTAATTGACCAGGCTAAATTGACCCTCACGTTCAGTGGAATAGCTGTGGCATCTGTCCCAGTGAGGGTATTAGTGAGGGCTTTTATAGGGTTAATTGGATTGGCTGTGCTTTTGGTATACCCAGATTAACTGCCCTATCAGTGTGTTCTGAATGAACGTAGATCATAGAATCTTCAGAGTGCAGAAGGAGGCCATTAGGCCCATCAAGTCTATACTGACCACAATCCCACCCAGACCTTACCCCCATAACCCCATGTATTTACCCTAGCTAGCTCCCGTGGACACTAAGGGGCAATGTAGTATGGCTGATCCACCTAACCCGCACATCTTTGGACTGCGGGAGGAAACCCACACAGACACGGGGAGAACGTGCAAACTCCACACAGACAGTGACCCGAGCCGGGAATCGAACCCGGGTCCCTGGCTCCGTGAGGCAGCAGTGCTAACCCACTGTGTCGCCGTACTGCCCAACTGTTACATCCTTGCTCCCTTTTCTTTTGCAGCGGTTTGCTAAGCCGCCAGACTGTTTTCTCAGCAAGTTTCAGGTTTGATTTGTATGGATAGACCCGCGCACAATCACCATTTGCCATTTCAGTGTCCAATCTAACCCTGATTACGTTAGGGAGAGAATGGACTCTGTGATGGGAATATTGTACAGTAATGCCTCTGGTCTGAACGGAAAGTACTGCATTTCTGTAGTGCCTTTCTCGCGGTCAGGGTGTTCCAAAGCGTGTCAGTCAATGACGTGGGAAGCTAGTGTTCCAGGGAAATTTGTGCACAGCAAGCTCCCATAAACTGCGATGAGACGATGGTAGGACAGCCTGCCACATTAATATTAGCTGAAGGAATATTAGCCAAGGAATTACAAACATTTCAGATCTGAAATCCTCTTTTCTATAAATCCAAAAGAGAAAATGCTGGAAAATCTCAGCCGGTCTGGCAGCATCTGTAAGGAAAGAGAAGAGCTGATGTTTTGAGTCCGGGTGACCCTTTGTCTAATCGTTGTCAATGGCCGGATGCAGAGCAGGCTCGAGGGGCTGAATGGCCTCCTCCTGCTCCTAGCTCTGATGCTCTGTTTTGTTGTCTTGCGCTCCCTTTTGATCCCCTCACCTCATTTTCTCATTTGGTTTCAGATTCTCATTTGCTTCTTTATTTCTAAATGCGGGGCATATTGAAAGATATGTGCCAAATTATGGATCGGTGCGGTATTACCGGAATAACATCGGCATTTCCCCCCCACCCACTTCAGATCATTCCCTGGCAGCGAGTGTATAAATCATTCGGGCAGGATTAAATGGTGAGTTTTTAGCATGCGGTTCCTTCTCCAAAGGATTTGGGTAATTTAGCCGTTGTCTATTTTGTATTATCGAAGCCGTGTGTGTGTGTTTCCAAAGTCGCCGGTTGGAAGGGCTGTCTCAAGGTTCCTGGCCCAGTCCCCTCAGTCCTGACCTTTGCACTTTGAACCCCGAGAGGGAAGTCACATGTTGCCCTCGTCAATGGCGTTGTCATGGGCACCGTCCACCTTGCTTTGGTCAACTTCGAAATTGGTACAAGCGTCCTCATCGTAGTGTCTCTGGAAGCCAGTGCGGTTTGACATCAGCTTGATGGCAATGACTATCGCGGTGATAACCAGTAGGATCACCATCACCGTGATCGCTGCCCCGAGGGCGTACTGCCCCTTCTTGCCCTCAACGGCCTCGGAGTCGCCGGGCAGTGCCGGGGTACGTACCACCGCGCACTGGCTATCAGCCGGTCTGGTGCATTTGCCCAGCAGGCCACTCTCGGGAATGACGCAGACCTCATAAGCGGCTCCGGCCCGGAGCTGGCTCAGCTCCACCTCGTGGACGCCCCCGATCATCCGCAGGCTCTGCCTCTCCCCGCCCGCCGCGCCGTACTGCACCTCGAACTCGTCGCCCAGCTCTTGCCGAGTGCTCCAGTTCACCAGCATGGAGCTCGCCGTGATTTCACTCACTGCCACCGCGGCGATCCTCTCGGAGAGGCAGGGGTCGGGCCACGTGGAGGGCGGGCTCGCCCTCGGCGTGGCCCCTCCGCCGTTTATCGCGGAGGCGCGAACTGTACTTGGGGTAGCAGAACTGTGGTCCTCGGCGGTTACACCCGGGGCGGCGGAAACGTTCAGACTGTCGGAAGGGCAAGTCAAGTATCGCGTCTGAGGAAGAGAACATCATCGTTAACACAGAAACATAGAAGGTAGCAGCAGGAGGAGGCCATTCAGCCCTTCGAGCCTGCCCCAACATCCATCACAATCATGGCTAATCATCCAACCTAATCGTGCTTTCTCCCCATAACCTTTGATCCCGTTCACCCCAAGTGTTACATCCAACTGCCTCTTGAATACATTCAATGTTTTGGCATGGACTATGGGCGGCGCGATAGCACAATGGGTTAGCACTGCTGCTTCACAGCTCCAGGGTCCTGGGTTCGATTCCTGGCTCGGGTCACTGTCTGTGTGGAGTTTGCACATTCTCCTCGTATCTGCGTGGGTTTCTTCCAAAGAAATGCGGGTTAGGTTGATTGGCCGTGGTAAGAAATTTTCCCTTAGTCTCCAGGGATGTGTAGGTTAGAGGGATTAGTGGGTGTGATATGGGGGTAGGGCCTGGGTGGGATTGTGTTCGGTGCAGACTCGATGCGCCGAACGTCCTCTTTCTGCACTGTAGGTTTCTATGATTCTAACTACTTCCTGTGGTAATGAATTCTCCGGGTGGAGAAATGTCCCCTCACCTCCGTCCTAAATGAATCCTCAGACTGTAATCCCTGGTTCTGGAATTCCCCCCACCATCGGGAACATCCTCCCTGTCTCATCCTGTTAGAATGTTGTAAATCTCTATGAGATTCCCCCCCGCCCCGGCACCGATTCGTCTGAACTGAAGGGTATACATCGATTGAATTTACTCAAGAAATCCCCGCTCGGGCTAATTGCTGGGGTTAAGCTTCACAAAAACCTCCGCCCACCCAACTCCATCCAAGACAATCTCCAGGAGGGCTGGAATGATGCGGTCCATCCCTCCAGTGGGATCTCCCAGTCCCACCAACAGTGCCAGGGATTCCCCAGCACAGAGGGTGAGGACAACAGGAAAATCCGTCAACATCGGCGGGACTGGAAGATTTTGCCACTGGCAAATGGAGGGTCATCACAGAGTGCACCGCAGGGGTGAAAATCCTGCCCAATAAGTTGTGTTAACTAAAAATTATGATTTATTTATAAGGAGACATCACCTCTGTATTCTAACAAATGAAGTTTCTGGCAGAGCTGACTTTTTTTTGCCCTCCTCGACTTTGCCGCTGTTCCCCTTGAGAAGCTCACCGTGCCGATGACTCAGGTTGCCTGGCTATTGTAGGACACTTGCCCTCGGTTAGCCAGCCCCCTCAACCCTGCATTTCTTCCAGAGCCGCAGGGTGGCTCAGTGGTTAACACTGCTGCCTCACAGTGCCAGGGACCTGGCTTCGATTCTGAGCAGTATGCTTTGAGTGTATAACAAGCAAGAAACAATCTCATTATATATGACAATAATAAGTCAAATCACATCATTTGTTGCTGGACACAAGTATATAAAGAAGGATGGGTATCCCCAATTTTAATCATTTCCCCACTGATAGTTAAACCAAGCTCTGATTTCCCTCACTACACCTGCTAGCAAAGAACAAAACAGCACGGGAAACAGGCCCTTCGGCCCAACGAGCCCGCGCCGCCACCCCGATGTTCCCACCTCTACCCGTGATCCCTGTCCATGTTTATAGATCTGTGCATTAGAACCAAATTTGAGACAATTTAGGGAGAATTTGTTTTGCCAATCAGCCTAAGAGCATATCTTTGGGATGTGGGAGGAAACCGGAGCACCCGGAGAAAACCCACGCAAGCATGGGGAGAATGCGCAAACTCCCACAGACACAGGCCCAAATCCATGTATCTGCACAGCACAGCGATAGTCACTGAGCTGTCGTGTTGCCCATCAACTGGTCCTGGTCAAGTGTACACTAATGACGTGAAGCAGTAGGATGCTCTCAAAAAAGAATCCAAGAGCAGCCCTCTCACGACCCATTGCGAGTATGCCCCTCGTTAGAACTGGACGCAGTCCAGAGAGATTCACCAGGCTAATTCCTGGCATGAGAGAGTTGTCCTATCAAGAGAGACTAAATAGACTAGTATCTGTATTTCTTGGAGTGACCTTGTTCAAACATCTCAGAGCCTGATGGGGTTTGACAGGGTAGACGCTGAGATGGTTTCACTCGTGTGAGAGTCTAGAACAAGGGGACAAAGCTACAAGCTGTTTCTATCCTACAGGTGCTTTGGTCCACCTTGTTGTCTAACGAGGGGCATACACGCAATGGGTCGTGAGAGGGCTGCTCTTGGATCTTTTTCAAGAGTATCCTAGTGCTTCACGTCATTAGTGTACGCTTGACCTGGACCATTTGATGGGTAACACGACAGCTCAGTGACTATCGCTGTGCTGTGCAGATACATGGATTTGGGGCCTGTGTCTGTGGGAGTTTGCGCATTCTCCCCGTGCTTGCGTGGGTTTTCTCCGGGTTCTCCGGTTTCCTCCCACATCCCAAAGATGTGCTCTTAGGCTAATTGGCAAAACAAATTCTCCCTAAATTGTCTCAAATTTGGTTTTTAATCCATAGATCTATAAACACGGACAGGGATCACGGACAGAGGTGGGAACATTGGGGTGGTGGCGCGGGCTTGTTGGGCCGAAGGGCCTGTTTCCCGTGCTGTTTTTTGTTCTTTATTCTAAGATAAAAGATTGGTTATTTAAAACGGAGGTGGGAGGAATTTCTTCTAGCAGAGGATGGTGAGTCTCTGGAATTCTCTGCCCCAAAGGGTGCGGGAGGCTGGATCATTCGGAGTAGTTAAAGGGGAGGTGGATCAATACAGATCGAGGGATAGAGGGCAATGGAGAAACAGCTTTGAATTGCTACAGTGCAGAAGGAAGTAATTGGGCCCATCAAGTCTGTACCAGTTCTCCAATAGACCACTCCATCCGCCCCCGTGCCCTATCCCCGTAAACCCCACACATTTATCCTGCTAATCCACCTAACCTGCACACCTTTGGACTGTGGGAGGAAACCCACACAGACAGGAGGGAATGTGCAAACTCCACACAGACAGTGACCTTAACCGGGAATGGAACCCGGGTTCCTGGCACTGCGAGGCAGCCGTGCTAACCCACTGTGCCGTCTCCAATGACTTGGAGTGAGAAAGATCAGTAATGAAAATCTCTGAGAAGTATTTTTCGGAAAGGCAGCAGCCAGGTTTCTGAGGCAGGGCTGAGGAGGGCAGAGAGGCGGGTAGGGAGGCTGAGCCATGAGGGAGGTGCCTCGGGGGTGTGAGGGTCAAGCGGGAAGGCAGGCACTGGATGGCACTCATTGAGGGGATGGGGAGCTCAGCTCCCAGAGATGAGAGCAGTGAGTGGGCAACTTAAAATGATCAAACAAAGCAGCAATTACTGACCGAGGGCCAGGAGGCTGAGGAGACCAGATAGCCAGGCAGGCACCCAGCGAATCCGCAGAGCACCCAAGGGTGCCATCAAGCAGAGCTCGAGATGAAGGTGAAGGAGGTGCCAGTGGTCATCAAGGGAAGCAACGCAGTGGGGTGACTTTATGAGCAGTACGGTGGCACAGTGGGTTAGCACTGCTGCCTCACAGCGCCAGGGACCTGGGTTCGATTCCCAGCTCGGGTCACTATCTGTGCGGAGTTTGCACATTCTCCCCTTGTCTGCGTGGGTTTCCTCCGGGTGCTCCGGTTTCCTCCTACATTCCAAAATGTGCCAGTTGGGTGCCTTGGCCGTGATAAATAGAGGTTTACGGCACCGAAACAGGCCCTTCGGCCCAACTTGTCCATGCTATCCTTAAAATTAAGCAACACCCAACTACCCACATTTGGCCCATATTTGTCTAAAACCAATCAGACCCACGTCACTGTCGAAATGCAATTTAAAAAACAATATGGTTTTTAAATATTGTTTTAAAATAATATTTTAAAACATTATTTTATGTTTTAAAATAACATAAGGTGGCTTGGCTACCACCTCTGCAACTCACTACTCTCTGTGTGAAACAATTGCCTCTTTTGTACCTCTCCCCTCTCACCTTAAACCTATGCCCTCTACTTTTAGATTGTCTCTTAGTGTCAGGGTGGAGGGATTAGTGGGGTAAATATTACAGGGATAGGGCCTGGGTGAGATTGTTTGCAGTGCAGGCTTGATGGGCCGAATGACCTCCTTCTCTGTTATAGGGATGCTATGATTCTATAACTTGATCAGGCCAATGTGACTGAGGAGGCGTCAGTGATCATCGAGGGGAGCAGAGGGGGTGACCCAACCCCCAGGCAGGGGGTAGAGGTCGGCTGGGCCTCTGAACGTAAAGCCATACCATACCCAGGAAGCCTGAGGCAGCGGCTCAGGCAAGGTGATCATTTGCCATTGATATAAATGACACAGTTGACTTTGTGAGGGGTAGAATTGGTAAGTTTGCAAAGGTTGGCCGGGTGGTTAAGAGTGAGATTGAGTGTCTTGGGCTACAAGAGTATGTGGACGTAATGGGGAGATGGGCAGGTAAATGGCAAATAGAATCTAATCCTCAAAAGTGTGAGGTGATAGACTTTGGAAGGAGTAATTCGACAAGGAAGTAATCAACCAAGGGTAGGACACTAGGAAGTTCTGTGGAACACAAAGGTGTTGGTGTGTTTGTCCATAGATCTTTGAAGATGGCCGGGGATGTTAGTAAGGTGGTGAAAAAGACAGATGGGACACCTGTTCCCGCCAGCGGAGTTTTCTGGTCCCACTATCCTCACCCGTGGGGTTTAGGGGCAGGACGGGGTAACATCAGCAGACAATCCCATTGAGCACAGCGCGACTGGAGAAACCAACGATGGCCCTGGGAAACATGGGCGGCACAGTGGGTTAGCACTGCTGCTTCACAGCTCCGGGGTCCTGGGTTCGATTCCCGGCTTGGGTCTGTGTGGAGTTTGCACATTCTCCTTGTGTCTGCGTGGGTTTCCTCCGGGTGCTCCGGTTTCCTCCCACACTCCAAAGATATGTGGGTTAGGTGGGTCGGCCGTGTTAAATTGACACTTAGTGTCAGGGGACTAATGGATTAATATTATTGGGTTACAGGGAGAGGGCAAGGATAGGATTGTTGTCAGTGCAGGCTTGATGAACCGAATAACCTCTTTCTGTGCTATAATCATAGAACCCTACAGTGTACAAAGAGGCCCTTCAGCCCATCAAGTCTGCACCAAACACAATCCCACCCAGGCTCTACGCCCCATATCCCCACACATCATACCCACTAATCTCTCTAACCTACACATCCCTGGACACTAAGGGGCAATTTCTTAGCATGGCCAATCAACCTAACCCGCACATCTTTGGACTGTGGGAGGAAACTGGAGCACCCAGAGAAAACCCACGCAGACACGAGGAGAATGTGCTAACTCCACACAGACAGTGACCTGAGCTGGAATCGAACCCGGGACCCTGGAGCTGTGAAGCAGCAGTGCTAACCCACTGTGCTACTGTGCCGACACCTCCCCTCCCCCCCCCAATCCAGAATCATAGAGTATGGATTCTATGATTCTATAATCCCACACCTCAGGGTTTCTGGGACAGTTGGAAATAATTTCAATCTAGGTTTGGACAAGATTGAGAATGAACTGGCATCTTGTTTTCTAAAATCTGTCACTTCCAAAAGTGCTTCATTGGCTGTAATACTCTTTGAGACGTCCCTCAGGTAGTGATAGGTGCTACATGAATGAAATTTTTTTTTTGTTTTTTTTTACCTGGACTTTGACCAGAGGCTTCCCACTGTGGATGCTGGGGGTGCTGCACCGGACCTCACTCTGGTCAGTCACGTTGTGGTTCAGCAGCCAATCCCGGAGCCAGATCAGGCCGCAGTCGCACCGCCAGGAGTTCCCGCTCAGCCGGAACTGCTCGACGGACTGGAAGGAGCTGCTGAAGCCGAGAGTTTCCAGCCGGTTCCTCCTCAAGCTCACAACCTTCAAGGCTCGAAGCCTGGGAAAGGCCCGCGGGGCGACCTCCTCCAGCAGCGTGTTGTCCAGGTAAACCTCCTGCAGGAACTTCAGCTTCTGGCTGAAGGCGTTGGAAGCCAGGCTGGGAATGGTGTTGTTGCTCAGCTGCAGGACATTCAGTCTCTTCAGGGAACGCATGGCGGAGCTGGGCACCGCCGTCAGCTGGTTGCCGTCGAGGTAAAGCTCCCTCAGGGCCCGGTTGCCCCGGAAGGCCCTCGGGGAGATGGCGCTGATGCGGTTATTGCTGAGGAAAAGACAACGCAGAGCCGGAAGGTTCTGGAACGTCTGGTCTAGGAGCATAGTCAGACGGTTGTTGCAGAGGTCGAGAACATTCAGCTTTCCCAAGGAGGAGAAAACGTCTGGTGAAGAAAGGCATTCAGAACGATATTAAAGTTCATTGTTAAAAACATCTGGGACTGCAAAAGACAGAAGCAGGGATGCCCGATTGAGGTGACATCCAACTGGGTCATTGGGAGCCAAGGGTTAGATACTTATCGGCACTCTTTCCCCTGCGGTATAAATTGTGGTGAGAGTTTGAAATTTGGCATTCTTGTTTTTGTCCTGATGAGTGCAAGAAGAAAAGCTTCCACAACATGTCTCTTTTTTCAATAATAATGTTCTGTTCAACCAAACACTTCCGGCTTTTTTTTAATTGTGGTTCTCCTTCCATTGCTCATTTAAATAAAGCTTCAAAGCTTTTTCAAAAACACTTGATTCCAAATCTGCCTCTTTGATATGGAAGGGTCAGGGTCTTCCTATCACCTCTTTCCCTCAAACTCAACCTTCTTGGTGGACAGTCCAACATCTGGGAGTCTTTGTGCCGTGGGTTAGGATATTTCTGATTGTTTATAGTCTATCCGTGTTGTTCCTACATTGCAATCTGTCTGCTACTTATTAAAAACACAGAGAATCCTTCACGAAGAGAATTTTAGGGCCCGATTTTAGCAAGTTTGACAAAGTGGGGCGTGAGGCAAAAAGCGGGATCTGTCTGGGTCCGCACTGACCCACACGCATTTAATTTAACTTAATGGGCTGCACGTCCAAATTTACAAGCATTTCCCCTTTACCACCTGTCCCGATTTGGCAGGGAAACGGATATGGTCTGTAAAGGTCTGATTCGAGCACTCCAGCTTCTGAGGAGGTAAGTTCAGAGCTTCCAGTGGCTCTCTGACTCACATCGGTGGTGGTGGTGGTGGTGGGGAGGGGGCGGGGGACGGGGCCAGATGGATCTCTGGTGGAGGTGGGGGTGGCTGATCACTCTCTGGTGGGAAGCGGGGGAGGGGGAAGAGGACTACCAGGTGTATCTCTGGGGGAGTGGGGGAAGAGGCGGAAGGAGGGATGTGGGATCAGATTGTTGTTGGAGACGGGGGAAGGAGGAGGGGGGTCAGATGGATCTCTGGTGGGGGGGATGGGGGGAGCAGGGGTGTGGGAATCCGCTACCACTCTGTGGGCAATCGATTGTGGGGGGGGGGGCGGAATTGAGGGGTGTCCGCTGCCACTCTGTAGGTGATTGGTGAGGGATAAGGGGGGCATCCACTGCCACTCTGAGGCGATCAGTGTGGGGGGAATAAGGGGGGGAGGTCACTGCCATTCTGCAGGGGGGTCGATGGGGGGGGGGTAGGGGGGGGTTCACTGTCACTCTGCAGGGGGGTCGATGGGGGGGTAAGGGGGGTTTCACTGCCACTCTGAGGGGGTCGATGGGGGGGTAAGGGGGGGTTCACTGCCACATGAGGGCAATTGATGAGAGGCGTAAGTGGGACGGGGGCTGCAATCAGTCTGGGTTCCGGGGAGGTGGTGTGGGGGGGGGGGGTGTGGGTAAGAAGGACTGTTATGTTGTAGGGATGGGACAATATCTATGGAGGGTGCCCAGGAGGGGGTGTATTTTCCAATTTATTTTTCACTGCTGCAGGCAGGGCATTCCACGCCCTTACAACCCTCTGAGTAAAGAACCTACCTCTGACATCCGTCCTATAATTATCACCCCTTAATTTAAAGTTATGTCCCCTCGTGTTAGCCATCTCCATCCGAGGAAAAAGGCTCTCACTGTCCACCCTATCTAATCCTCTGATCACCTTATACGCCTCAATTAGGTCACCTCTTAGCCGCCTTCTCTCTAATGAAAACAGCCTCAAGTCCCTCAGCCTTTCCTCATAAGACCTTCCCACCATACCAGGCAACATCCTGGTAAACCTCCTCTGCACCCTTTCCAATGCTTCCACATCTTTCTTATAATGCGGCGACCAGAACTGTACGCAATACTCCAAGTTCAGCCGCACCAGAGTTTTGTACGGTTGCAACATGACCTCATGGCTCCAAAATTCAATCCCTCTACCAATAAAAGTTAACACACTGTACGTCTTCTTAACAACCCTATCAACCTATATCAAATAGTTGAGGACCCTGTGCTGATCCCTGTGATGGTGCCCAGGTACAGTGTGCCAACCTGAAAATGACACAGTTATCTCTACTGTGAGCTTATCAACCCTTTACCTCCAACATCGTGGGAATGGCACAGTAGCACAGTGGGTTAGCACGGCTGCCTCACAGTGCCAGGGACCTGGGTTCGATTCCCGGCTTGGGTCACTGTCTGTGCAGAGTTTGCACACCTTCCCTGTGTTTTCTCATTTAGAATATTGTGTATAATTCTGGTCACCACACTGCCAGAAGGATGTGGAGACAGTAAAATGCTTGGAGGGACTCCAGAACTCAGAACTCCCCACTCACCTCATGAAGGAGCAGTGCTCCAAAAACTAGTACCAAATAAACCTGCCGGATTTTAACCCGGTGTTGTGAGACTTCTTACTGCGTTTACTCCAGTCCAATGCCGGCATCTCCATATCCAGTGGTGGAGGAACAGCAGCCAATTTTCCGGTTTGGCACATTACAGCCTTCCAATCTCAACATCAAATTCAACAACTTCAGGTGATTAGATTAAGATTAAGATTAAGAGCAACACAGCACGGGAAACAGGCCCTTCGGCCCAATGAGCCCGTGCTGCCGTCATAACTATATAGTAGCAATTCCATTATCCTAGTATAGATTTAGGTTATTCCTAATATGGAAGACTCTCACTATAGGGACAATTTGTTTCCCAATCAGCCTAAGAGCGAATTTTTGGGTTGTGGGAGGAAACCGGAGTGCCCGGAGAAAACCCACGCAACCACGGGGAGAACGCGCAAACTCCCGCAGACACCGGCCCAATTCCAAGTGTCTGCACAGCCACATCGATAGTCTCTGAGCTGTCATGGTGCCCTTCAGATGGTCCACATAAAGCACTCATTTACGACATGAGGTACCAGGCAACCCATGAATCAACATCCAAGAGCTGTACCCGCACCACCTGCCGAATGCATGCTCAAATTATGGACCGAATTACCTGTGGAAAAAAGCCGTAGTTAAACAGTCCTAATATATCCCTCTATCTGCATACCGCTCATGTGGCTGTCCAAGAGACCCTTAAACAGCCCCAGCGTGCCTGCTCCCACCACCTTACTCGGCAGTGCATTCCACACCCCCACTACCCTTTGTGTGAAAAACTGCCCTCTAATATTCGTCTTATACATAGCCCCCTCACCCTATGGCCATGACCCCTCGTCCTATCCATTTCTAAAGGTGGAAAAAGTTTACCTCCATTTACTCTATCTATACCCCTTATAATCTTATACACCTCTATGAGATCCCCTCTAAGCCGACGTCTTTCAAGGGAAAACAACCCCAGTCTATTTAATCGTTCCTCATAAGACAGTCCTTCCATACCAGGTAAACCTCCTCTGCACTCTCTCCAAGGACTCCACATCCTTCCGATAGTACGGCGACCAGAACTGGACGCAGTATTCCAAGTGAGGCCTAACCAACGTTGTATACAACTGCAACATCAAACTCCTACTCTTGTATTCTATACCCTTTTCTATGAAGGCTAACATACTGTACGCTTTCTTTATCACCTTCTCCACCTGTGAGGACACCTTCAGAGACTTGTGAACCTGCACCCCCAAGTCTCTCTGCGTCTCTATACTCCGTATAGTTTTACCTTTTATCCTATAACTCTCTTCTACATTTTTCCGGCCAAAATGCATCACCTCGCATTTATCCGGATTAAATTCCATTTGCCATCTATCTGCCCAGTCTACCAACCTATCTATGTCCTGTTGTATTGCCTGACACTGCTCCTCTGTACCCACCAATCGAAGCATCTTGGTGTCATCAGCAAATTTGCTGATCTCACCACCTACCCCAACTTCCAAGATCTATCCCACTTCACCCTCTTTATTTTCATTCTATTTTATTTATTTTTTTTTACTGTTCTCTACCTTTTTTTAATCTTCATTTTTCTTCCTCCCACTCTTTCCCTTTACTTCATCCTCCTTCCCTACCTTTTCTCCCCACTTCCCCTTTTCTACATTCTATTTCTGTCCTATTCATTCCCCTTCCCCCAATATCTTCAGCTTACCCTCTCATTTTAGCTTCTCTGCCGTTTATCACTCACATCCTTTATTCTCTCTACGGGCTGCCATTAGCAGCCTTTCCCCTGGTTTCTGTGGCTATAACTCATCTTTCATTCCCTCCTCCTGCAGTATAAATATCTCCTACTTTAGAATCCTTTTAGCTTTGACACAAACAAACATCTGGACTCGAAATATTAGCTCTTTTCTCTCCTTACAGATGCTGCCAGACCTGCTGAGATTTTCCAGCACTTTCTCTTTTGGTTTCAGATTCCATCATCTACAGTAATTTGCTTTTATATTGGATAAACTCCGTTTGTTCTCGTTGGAGGAGTTGAAGGGGTGACCTGATAGAAGTTTACAAGATTATGAGGGGCATGGATAGAGTGGGGCAGCACGGTGGCACAGTGGGTTAGCACTGCTGCTTCACAGCTCCAGGGAGCTGGGTTCAATTCCTGGCTCGGGTCACTGTCTGTGTGGAGTACGCACATTCTCCTAATGTCTGCATGGGTTTCCTCCGGGTGCTCTGGTTTCCTCCCCCAGTCCAAAGATGTGCGGGTTAGGGTTGATTGGCCGTGGTAAATTGCCCTTAGTGTCCAGGGATGTGTAGGTTAGAGGGATTAGTGGGTAAATGTATGGGGATAGGGCGGGATTGTAGTTGGTACAGACTCGATGGGCTGAAGGGCCTGTTTCTGCACTGTAGGGTTCTGTGAAAAGTGGATAATCAGATGTTCTTTCCTAGGGTAGGAAAGTCAAGTACTAGGGGACAGGTGCATGGAGAAAAGTTTAGCGGAGATGTGCGAGGTAAGTTTTTTACACAGAGGGTGGTGAGTGTCTGGGATGTGCTGCCCGGGGAGGGAGCAGGTACAATAGCAACACTTAAGGGGATTTTCACAATAACTTCACTGCAGTGTTAATGTAAGCCAATTTGTGACACTAATGAATAAACTTTAAACTTATAGGCAAACAGTTTTTTAGATGATCCACTTTGAGTGTGGGTGACTCACAGCAGCTGCTGGAAGAGTTTGATGTGTTTGGTGCGTAGGTTATGTGACTCATTTTGTTAAATGTTGTGTTATAGAACATAGAACATAGAACATTACAGCACAGAACAGGCCCTTCGGCCTTCGATGTTGCGCCGACCAATATAAAAAGCAATGCCCATCCAAACTAAACCATTCCCTTCTCTTCCATATACTTATCAACTAACCTCTTAAATGCCACCAAACTTGGCGCATCTACAACTGCTGCAGGCAGGGCATTCCACTCCCTAACCACCCTGGTTCGGGAGGATATGGGAAAAAGGCTAACTTTAAAAGGCTTATTCGTGTGGAAAAGGCTAACGCTCAACATTCATACAGTCTTCTGGCAAAAACTTCAAAGAAACTAGATAAAGGAGGAGGACAGGATGTCTGGGTACACAGATCACTAAAGGTTCGAAAGCAATGCCGTGCAGCAAACAGGATGTTGGAGCGTATCTGTGGGGACACTTAATGGGGAGACGATGGCCAGGTGGGATTATCGCCAGATTGTTAATCCAGAAACTCAGCTGATGTTGTGGGGACCCGGGTTCAAATCCCGCCACGGCAGACAGTGCAATTCAAATTCCATTAAAAAAAATCCAGAATTAAGAATCTACTGGTGACCACAAAACCATTGTCAGAAAGACACATCTGGCTCACTAATCATAGAACCCTACAGTGCAGAAAGAGGCTCTTCAGCCCATCAAATCTGCACCAAACACAATCCCACCCAGGACATACCCCTATACCCCTACATATTCGATTTCTGGTTTGGTTCACTGTCTGTGTGGAGTTTGTATGTTCTCTCCGTGTCTGCATGGGTTTCCTCCGGATGCTCCTGTTTCCTCCCACAGTCCAAAGATGTCCAAAGAGTTAGGTGCATTGGCCATGATCAATTGACCCTTAATGTCCAAAGGTGAGCGAACTAGGTTGATTGGCATGCTAAGTTGCTCCTTAATGTCCATAGATGTGCAGGTAGGTGGATTGGCCATACTAAATTATCTCTTAGTGTCCAAAGCTGTGCAGGTAGAATCGTAGAACCTTACAGTGCAGAAAGAGGCCCATTGAGTCTGCACCAAACACAATCCCACCCAGGACATACCCCCATATCCCTACATATTACACCCACTAATCCTTCTAACCTACCCATCCCTGGACACTAAGGGACAATTTTTTAGCATGGCCAATCAACCTAACCCGCACATCTTTGGGCTATGGGAGGAAACCAGAGCACCCGGAGGAAACCCACGCAGACACGGAGAGAATGTGCAAACTCTACACAGACAGTGACCCGAGCCGGGAATCGAACCCAGGACTCTGGAGCTGTGAAGTAGCAGTGCTAACCACTGTGCTACCGTGCTGTCCCAATGATTCTTTAGGGAAGGAAATCTGCCGTCTCTTACAGATTTGCAGCAGATGACCTATACATGACTCACAGCAATGTAGTTGGCTCTGAAAAGGCCAATGAGATATTCAATTCACAGGCACCTAGGGACGGACAACAAAAGCAAGTCTGTCAGCAACACCCATGTCCCACGAATGAATTTAAAACTATTTGGCTGTAATTAATTACAAGACTTTTCACTGGTCAGTTGTGATATTGTGTCCAGTTTTGGTCTCCTCACAGCACGGGTAGCACAGTGAGCACTGCTGCTTCACAGCTCCAGGGTCTTGGGTTCAATTCCCAGCTCAGGTCACTGTCTGTGTGGAGTTCGCACATTCTCCTTGTGTCTGCATGGGTTTCCTCCAAGTGCTCTGGTTTCCTCCCACAGTCCAAAGATGTGCGGGTTAGGTTGATTGGCCATGCTAAGAAATTATTCCTTAGTGTCCAGGGATGTGTAAGTTAGAGGGATTAGTGGGTATAATATGTAGGGATATGGGGGTAGGCCCTGGGTAGGATTGTGTTCAGCGCAGACTCGATGGGCCGAAGGTCTTCTTTCTGCACTGTCGGGTTTCTATGATTCTATGAACGCTCAACTCCCCTGTCAATCAAAACCCTGTCTAACCCAGCCCTGAATATATTTATTGACCCATCGCCTCTGCGCAAAAGTATCCCAAAGATTAATGACACTTTGAGAGAAGAACTTTCTCTTCATCCGTCTTAAGACGGAGAGAGCTGGACTTGGTTCTGTCTGCGGTGGAAGCCATCTTGTACAAAAGATGAGAAACTGCATGGGAATTATCAAGGCCAAAATGATCTCTTCTTGGCCGAATGATGGGGGTTATGGGTCAGAGAGAAAGCTTCCTGGGTATCATTCCCAATTGGCCTGGATTTCTATCTGGTCGCCTCATCCTGTTGTATGTCTATTGACGTTTATTGATGTCTCCTTTTACACTCAGAGGCAATTCTGTCCGCCTTGTTGGCCAACAAGGGGCATACACGTGGTGGATCGTGTAAGGGCTGCTCTTGGATGTTGCTTCGAGAGTTGCCTGGTGCCTCACGTCCGTTAGTGTTACGCTTAAACTGGACCAACTGACGGGCAACACAACAGCTCAGTGACTATCACTGTTTGTTGTGTAGTTACAGGGTCCCGGGTCGGATCTCCGGCTTGGGTCAATGTCTGTGGGAGTTTGCACATTCTCCCCATCTCTGCGTGGGTTTCCTCCGGGTGCTCCGGTTTCCTCCCAAAAATGCACTTTTTAGGCTGATTGGTGTCAATAAATTGTCCCTGAATTAGATCTCCCCTAATCTGGCACACACATAATTCCCTAAATTTGCACCCCCTTTATTGTGGAGTTCCACTAGAGGTAGACAAAAGCATCGCTGATCGATGAAAGACTTGAATAAGGCACTCACTGGGTGTTAAAATGGACGGCATGGGCTTTAGGGCTGAAGGGCCTGTTTCCTGCTCTGTGCTGTTCTTTGTTCTATCACAGGGTTTCAGGGTGGATTGGAAATTTTTGGGGTCGGACAGAGAGAGGATGTGTCTCCTTTTCTTTGTGCTCTGTTACTTTCAAAGAACAAAGAATAAAACAGCACGGGAAACAGGCCCTTCTGCCCAACGAGCCCACGCCACCACCCCGATGTTCCCACCTCTACCCGTGATCCCTGTCTGTGTTTATAGATCTATGGATTAAAAACCAAATTTGAGACAATTTAGGGAGAATTTGTTCTCCTGATCCCTGTCTATATTTATAGAAATCTACATTGGAACCCAAATTTGCGAGACAGATTCGGGAGAATTTGTTCTGCCAATCAGCCTAAAAGCACATCTTTGGGATGTGGGAGGAAACTGGAGCACTTGGAGAAAACCCACACAAGCACGGGGAGAATGCGCAAACTCCCACAGACACAGGCCCAAATCCATGTATCTGCACAGCACAGCGATAGTCACTGAGCTGTCGTGTTGCCCATCAAATGGTCCAGGTCCAGCGTACACTAACGACGTGAAACACTAGGATACTCTCAAAAAATCCAAGAGCAGCCCTCTCATGACCCATCGTGTGTATGCCCCTCGTTAGACAACAAGGTGGACCAAAGCACCTATAGGATAAAAACAAGTACATCAATATCATCATCTATTTACACACTTCCCAGGGACTCCCAAGGCTCACGATCCCTATTTTAAATCAGTTTTCTATACCCCTCCATTCCCATTCTGTTCATGTGCCCATCTTTTGTCTCACATCCTTGTTGCTCCCTGCCGTACCTTGTGGCTTGGGCTTTGTCTCCTTGCCTCTTTGGCCTTTCTCTTATATATTATTATCGGTGTTAGTTTTTCCCTTGTGTGTGTGAGGGGGGTACCGTACTGTGGCAGAAGAGAAGGGATGGGGGAGGGGAAGGGTAGAGGGAGACAGGGTGATGGTCTGCTTCTGTTGTGTTTTAGCTGGTTTTGGGTGGGGAGAAGTGGTTGAGATGGTGTGTGTTCGGAAGGGTGGGGAGCTGCTAGGGTTGGTGTTTATGTGTTTCCGGATGCAAAGAACAAAGAACAGCACAGTTCTTCACCCACAGTTATTAGTGGGTGAGCTACTGAGGGGGTGATAGCTGGGAATGGAGGGCTTGGAGGTGGGGTGAGAGATCTTTGGGGTTTCCTGGGAGGGATATTGGTGGGTAGATTATTGGTTGAAAGATGGTTTGTTGTCCTCCGCTGTCTTGGTGTTTTTGTCTCTTGTATATTCCTGCTAGGCTGGGTGGGGTGAGGGGCTCCTGTTAGGCTGGGTGGGGTGAGGGGGCTCCTGTTAGGCTGGGTGGGGTGAGGGGGCTCCTGTTAGGCTGGGTGGGGTGAGGGGGCTCCTGCTAGGCTGGGTGGGGTGAGGGGGCTCCTGTTAGGCTGGGTGGGGTGAGGGGGTTCCTGTTAGGCTGGGTGGGGTGAGGGGGCTCCTGTTAGGCTGGGTGGGGTGAGGGGGCTCCTGCTAGGCTGGGTGGGGTGAGGGGCTCCTGTTAGGCTGGGTGGGGTGAGGGGGCTCCTGTTAGGCTGGGTGGGGTGAGGGGGCTCCTGTTAGGCTGGGTGGGGTGAGGGGGCTCCTGCTAGGCTGGGTGGGGTGATTTTCATTTCTGGAGTTTCTGAAGGATTGGAAAGTGTTTATGTTGGAATATGTTGGAGTTAGGGTGAATGTATGGGGACAGTCCGATAGAGTGCAGACCTTTTCATCTCACTGTTTTATTAATAAGGGAGCTCATGAGACTTACAAGTGCAAAACCAACTGCAGAAATACAACCACACACGTCTACAAGCTTTTGAAAGTTGACATGGGCGTCTCTGGCTGGGCCAGCGTTTATTGCCCATCCCTAATTGCCCCTCGAGAAGATGTTGGCCTTCTTGAACCTGCTACGGACCCTATGTTGTAGGTACACCCACAGTGCTGTTAGGGAGAGAGAGTTCCCCGGGACTTTGACCCAACGACGGTGAAGGAATGGCCGATAGATTTCCAAGCCAGGATGGCCTTGCGGGGGTTGGGGGTTGGGGGGGCGGGGAGCTTGCAGAATTCCCAAGCATCTGCTTGTCCTTCCAGGGGAGAGAGGTCACAGGGTTTGGAAGGTGCTAAGCAAGGAGCCTTGGCAAGTTGGCGGCAGTGCGTCTTGTAGATGATACACACCGACACTGTGGAGAGGGTGAACATTGAGAGCGTTGGGGGTGGCGTGAAGCAAATCTTTTTCTGCCAATTCTCCTATGGAGAGTTTTGGGACCTTCCGTTACAATTGTTATAGGTGCACTTTAACATTTTACTATACAACAGGCTATCGCTTGTTCAGGAACTCTGGAACACAGACGGGTCAAGCAAATACCTGGTGTTAAGTTGGCAATGAGGTTGTTATCCAGGTACAGGAAGGTCACCATCGCTACATCGTCAAAGACCCCACTCTCCAGAGTGCCGATGCTGTTGTTGTTGAGATGGAGGAAGTGCAGTTGGCCGAGTCCGCTGAAGGCACCTGCCCTGACCCGCTCTATCCCGTTGCCGCTTAGGTACAGGGTGGTCAGACGGGACAGGTTGAGGAAGGCCCCCGCCGGCACTTCGGGCAGGCGACCGGAGCTGAACTGCAGCTGGGTGGTGGCGACGGGCAGGCCCCGGGGGAAGCCAGCAGCGTTGGCGCAGCTGACGTGATGGTAAAGTTGGCAGGTACAGTTGCCCGGGCACTGGGCGTCCACGGAAAGGGCGGCGGAGCTCGCTGCCGGAGTAACGCGCTGCATCAGTGTGGCCGTGCACAGGAAGATCCCAAAGAAGGGCACACTCTGTGTGAACAAGAGAGGAGAGAGTTGGGTAATGTCCATCATGCATTGGGTATTAATTTACAAGCGGCAACGACGCGCAGGTAGACATTTTTCTGTTCCGCGCCTGTAAAGGAATCCATCGGGTTTTCGATGCACCGGTTGTACACAAAGACCCTCCATCTCAGGCTCCCTCCACATCCTCCACCTCTTTCACTCAACCATTGGTAGCCATATTGTCAACTGCCCAAACGCTAAATTTGTTAAAAACCTTCCTGCACCTAAAATCAACCTCTCATCTCCCTACATGGTGTCAATCTCTGTTTGAGAACATTGATCTCTTTCTCTCTGGGAGATCTTAAACCCTGTATAAATTGTTATTACATTAGATCATTCAATATGTTGATCTATCTGCCGTGGCGGGATTCGAACCCAGGCCCCAGAACCTTAGTTGAGCTTCCAGATTAATAGTCTAGCGATAATACCACTGAGCCCTCGAGTCTCCCTGCGATGGGATGTTAATCTAAGGCCTTCTCAGTAAAAGATCCCCTGGCTCCATCTTGAAAAGAAGCAGTGAGACCAGGCCAGGTCTCCTGGTCAACATTCATCCCCCAACCATCTTCCCAACTGCAGGATATGGCTGTTTGCGGGAGCTTGCTGTGCACAAATTGGGTGTCATGTTTCCTCACTGCTTCAAGATGTTGCCGTCAGGGGAATTCCTGAGGTAAAAATACAAATTACATCTTTCTTTCTTGACTTGGATAGTTTGGACTACAGAAACCTCGAAAGCCTATACCTCGAAATTGAAAAAACAACCTTGAGAAGTAGAGATGGAAGGAAATGTTTGTTATTAAGACAATTGAGAGGTTTTTGTTAACGGAAAAGTTTTCATTAGCAGCAATAAGTGAGGTCATTGCCCCATCTCCTTGGATAGACGGGTAGGAGGGACCATGATTGGCGCTTTGTGCCCCCTTTTGGATTGGATGTGAACAGCAACGGTAGCGCAAAAATCTCAACAGAGGCCCAAAGCTTGAGAGGGAAGTCCTCTTGCGATTGTCCCCAAAGCAGGGGAAGGAGGCGGGGGGTGTAGGGGGGGTGGTTTTGAGGGGGTGAAGGGGCAGAGCAGTGACGTAAGGGGATTCTCAATGTTCAACATTGGGAACCTCATTGGAATAACTCGAAATCTAGCCCTCTGTACCTGAGAATAAGACGGGTGGCACAGTGGTTAGCACTGCGGCCTCACGGGACCCAGGTTCGATTCCTGCCTG
Organism: Sphyrna mokarran; assembly: GCA_024679065.1. Lineage (NCBI taxonomy): Eukaryota > Metazoa > Chordata > Chondrichthyes > Carcharhiniformes > Carcharhinidae > Sphyrna > Sphyrna mokarran. Next base: position 3,909,151 of record JAGIQG010000034.1, read on the forward strand.
CGTGGAGACTGCACATTCTCCCCGTGTCTGTGCGGGTTTCCTCCGGATGCTCAGGTTTCCTCCCCAAAGTCGGATCGTTGGTTAGGTGGATTGGCTGTGCTAAATTCGCCCTCGCTGTACCCGAACAGGCGCCAGAGCATGGCGACTAGCGGGTATTTCACAGTAACTTCATTGCAGTGTTAATGTAAGCCTTACTTGTGACACTAATAAAGAAACTAAGCGGAAGATTATTCCCCCACCCTGGCCATTATTTTATCCGTTCCAGTTGGCACGGAGACATGGCAATGTGAGTTATGACTTGCTGTCTCACGGGGCTGTACCCACCAGGGAGTGCATCGCTCAGGGAGGAGAGAGCCATACTTGGGGGAGGCTGGGGGGGGCAATGCGGGAGGATTGAAGGGGGGGCCCACACTGCCTGTTGGGGTACACTGCATAGCCAATGCACCAAGCTAGCACATCTCCTTTTACACTCACTGATGCTTTGGTCTGCCTTGTTGTCCAAAAAGGGGCACACACGCGGTGGATCGTGTGAGGGCTGCTCTTGGATGTTGCCTCGAGAGTTGCCTAGTGCCTCACGTCTGTTAGTGTATGCTTAAACTGGACCAACTGACGGGCAATACGACAGCTCAGTGACTATCACTGATTGCTGTGCAGATACAGGGACCCGGGTTGGAACTCCTGCTTGGGTCAGTGTCTGTGGGAGTTTGCACATTCTCCCCATGCTTGCGTGGGTTTCCTCCGGGTGCTCCGGTTTCCTCCCACACCCCAAAAACATGCTTTTTAGGCTGATTGGTGTCAATAAATTGTCCCTGAATTGGGTCTCCCTTAATCTGGCACACATATAATTCCCTAAATTTTATTGTGGAATTCCACTAGAGATTGACAAAAATGTTTGAAAGGCTTGAATAAGGCACTCACTGAGTGTTAAAACGGGCAGCACGGGCTTGTAGGGCCGAAGGGCCTCTTTCCTGTGCTGTTCTTTGTTTTTCGGATTGTGGGAGGGTGGAGGAGTTCTGTGTTTGCTTTTCTGTATTGGGACAACCTTTAAAAACAACCCCTTTCCCCGCCTGCTGCGCGTTAGTAATGATAAATTCCACCCTCGATTGCAGACAAGTGTGTGAAGGAAGACTTGTTCTCTGGCTTGTTAATTGAAGTGAAGATAATTGATGACATGCACAGAGCTGTGAAGTGGACAATCACAGACAGGAATTCCCTTATCAGAGAGCCACAGGCAACCTCTGGCTTTCCTGCTGCCTGCTTTCCCACACTGACCTCTGAGCGAGAACCATTGAGAAACCCAACCGGAACACAAGCGGCTTTCAACCTTTGTCAAGGGTCAAAAATGAGTGCAGCACCAAACGTGAAATCGCAGCTACTGAACCCCTGAGTGAATGATCCTGACTCCGTTACATCTACTACACAACCAAAAAGAAAGACTTGCATTCACATAGCGCCTTGTATGATCACCAAGCTTCCCAAAGCATTTCACGCCCCAATGAAATCTTGTAAAGTGTAATTGCAGTTGCATTTAGGAAATGACTCAGCCATTATGTGCACAGCAAGCTCTCACAAACAGCAACGGGGTAATGACCCTTTTAGGGAGAATTTGTTCTGCCAATTAGCCTAAGAGCACACCTTTGGGACGTGGGAGGAAACCAGAGCTCCCAGAGAAAACCCACACAAGCATGGGGAGAATGCGCTAACTCCCACAGACACAGGCCCAAATCCATGTATCTGCACAGCACAGCGATAGTCACTGAGCTGTCGTGTTGCCCATCAAATGGTCCAGGTCAAGTGTACACTAACGACGTGTAGCACTAGGATACTCTCGAAAAAAAATCCAAGAGCAGCCCTCTCATGACCCATTGCATGTATGCTCCTTGTTAGACAACAAAGTGGACCAAAGCACCTGTAGGATAAAAACAGAAATACATCAATATCATCATCTATTTACACACTTCCCAGGGACTCCCAAGGCTCATGATCCCTATTTTAAATCAGTTTTCTATACCCCTCCATTCCTATTCTGTTCATGTGCCTATCTAAGTATTTCTTAAATAACTCCAGAGTGCCTGCCTCCATCACTTTACTTGGCAGCGCATTCCATACCCCCACTACCCTCTGTGTGAAAAAACTCCCTCTAGCATCCAAATTATACCTTACCCCCTTCACCCTAAGCCCATGACCCATCGTGCTATTCGAGTCCATCCTGGGAAAAAGCTTAACCCTGTTTACTCTATCTTTACCCCTCATAATCTTGTACACCTCTATTATATCTCCTCTAAGTCTACGTCTTTCTAAGGAAAACATTAAACACAGACAGGGATCACGGGTAGAGGAGGGGACATTGGGATGGCGGCGCAGGCTCGTTGGGCCGAAGGGCCTGTTTCCCGTGCTGCTTTGTTCTTTGTTCTTTAAACTCTGTTCTTGCATTGTTAACAGAAGGATACAGAGGGGTGTAGACCCTCAGTTCCTTAAGGCAGGCTGGCCTTCATCGGTCAGGGTGTTGAGTATAGGAATTGGAAAATCACATTGCAGCTGTATAAGACTTTAGTTAGGCTGCATTTGTTTTGTGTATAATTCTGGTCACTGCACTATCGGGAGGATGTTGATGGATTGGAAAGGGTGCAGAAGAACCAGGATGCTGCCTGGTCTGGAGAATATGGACTGTGGAGAAAGGTTGAATAAACTTGGATTGTTTTTATTGGAATGGCAGGGGGTGGTGGAGGAGAGACTGATAGAGGTTTACAAGATTATAGAAGATAGGACAGGAGGAGGCCAGTCAGCCCTTTGGGTCTGATCCACCATTCATCACCATCATAGCTAATTGTCCAACTCAACAGCCTAATCCTGCTTTCTCCCCATAACCTTTGATCCCGTTCATCCCAAGTGCGATATCCAGCTTGAATACATTCAATGTTTTGACATCAATTCCTTCCTGTGGGAATGAATTCCACAGGCTCACTGGGTGAAGAAATGTCCCCTCATCTCCGTCCTAAATGGTCTACCCTGAATCCTCAGACTGTGACCCCCTGGTTCTGGACTCCCCCCACCATCGGGAACATCCTCCTGCATCTACCCTGTCTAGGCCTGTTAGGATTTTATAAATCTCTTTGAGATCCCCCCTCATTCATCTGAACTCCAGTGAAAACAATCCTAACCTGGTCAATCTCTCCTCATACACCAGTCCCGCCATCCCTGGAATCAGCCTGGTTAACATTCACTGCACTCCCTCCAGAGCAAGAACATCCTTCCTCAGAAAAGGAGACCCAAACTGTACACAATACTCTAGGTGTGGTCTCACCAAGGCTCCCGTATAATTGCAGCAACCCATTCCTGCTCCTGTACTCGAAACCTGAAGACCAACATACCATTTGCCTTCTTTACCGCCTGCTGTACCTGCATGCTTCCCTTCAGTGACTGGTGCACAAGGACACCCAGATCCCTCTGCACACTCCCCTCTGCCAATTTACAGCCATTCAGGTAGTAATCTGCAATCTTATTTTTGCTTCCAAAGTGAATAACCTCACATTTATCCAAATTGCATCTGCCATTGACTTGCCCACTCACCCAACCCAACCAGAATGTCCAGATCATTCTGAAAGATCTCTGCATCCTCATCACAGCTCACCCTCCCATCCAGCTCGGTATCACCTGCAAACATCGAGACGTTACATTTTGTTCCTTCATCCAAATCACTAATATATAAAACAGGCTTGGATAGAGTGGATAGTCGGAGTAATTTTCCCAGGGTTAATTACTCAGGGGTATAAGTTGACAGTGAGAGGGGAAAAGTTTTAAAGAGATGTAAGGGGTAAGTTTTTCACACAGAGGGTGGTGAATGCCTGGGGCGCGTTGTCGGAGGAAGTGTTGAAGTAGATTCTATAATAAGAAGCATCTGTTAGATACATGGGGTTGGCCCAGTGGTTAGCACTGCTGCCTCACAGCGCCAGGGACCTGGGTTCGATTCCCGGCTCGGATCACTCTTTGTGTGGAGACTGCACGTTCTCCCCATGTCTGCCTGGGTTCCCTGCCACAGTCTGAAAGACGTGCTGGTTAAGGTGCATTGACCTGAACAGGTGCCGGACTGTGGCAACAAGGGGAATTTTTCACAGTAACTTCATTGCAGTGTTAATGTAATGACACGAATAAATTAACTTCAACTTTAACTGAAAAGGCCGGGAATAGAGGGATGTGTTTTGTGGAAGAAGATATTAGATTGGAGAAGCATCTGTGTGAGCACAGACTTGATGGGCTGAAGGGTTTGTTCCTGTCCTGTACTGTTCTTTGTTTGACACTGGGGAGAAATTCCCTGTCCTTCTTCGAAACAGAATTTTTGGGATCACCCAGAGAGCAGATGGAAATCTTGGCTTTAATGTCTTATCTGATGCAGGAACGCTGGAGTTATTTAAGAAATACTTAGATGGGCACATGAACAGAATGGGAATGGAGGGATATAGAAAACTGATTTAAAACAGGGATCATGAGCCTTGGGAGTCCCTGGGAAGTGTGTAAATTGTTGATGATATTGATGTATTTGCTTTATCCTACAGGTATTTCGGTCCGCCTTGTTGGGCATACACGCGATGGGTTGTGAGAGGGCTGCTCTTGGATTTTTTTGAGAGTATCCTAGTGCTTCACGTCGTTAGTGTATGCTTGACCTGGACCATTTGACGGGCAACGCGACAGCTCAGTGACTATCGCTGTGCTGTGCAGATACATGGATTTGGGCCTGTGTCTGTGGGAGTTTGCGCGTTCTCCCCATGCTTGCGTGGGTTTTCTCCGGGTGCTCCGGTTTCCTCCCACATCCCAAAGATGTGCTCTTAGGCTGATTGGCAAAACAAATTCTCCCTAAACTGTCTCACAAATTTGGGTTCCAATGTAGATTTCTATAAATATAGACAGGGATCAGGGGTAGAGGTGGGAACATCGGGGTGGCGGCGCGGGCTCGTTGGGCCGAAGGACCTGTTTCCCGTGCTGTTTTGTTCTTTGTTCTTTGAAGATAGTCCCTCTGGCAGTGAGCAGTTCTACCTCAGTCCAGCTATTGGTGAATCTCTCCTCCGTGCTCTTGGGGGCTTCAGACCAGATTCGGGCTGGTGTGCACCTCCCACAAACCTGAGCTCACAGCTCATCTCTGCATCTCATAGTCCATTTCACAGAGAGTACCATTCATCGCTGAATTTTCCACTGCCTCCCAGTTCACTGTTTTCTCCATTGCCACATTCAGGTTCCTCCCTGGCCTGGACCCTCCCTATCTCTGTAACAGCCCCACAGCCCTCTGAAATCTCCCCACTGCTTCAATTCTGAACTCTCGTGCACCTCCATCAAATCAATCTTCAAAAGATTGGATGGGGACTCTGTGCTCTATGAATGGTTCCCAGGGACGGGGACTCTGTGCTCTACGGGCTGTTCCTGGGATCGGGACTCTGTGCTCTATGGGCTGTTCCTGGGGATGGGGACTCTGTGCTCTACGGGCTGTTCCCAGGGACGGGGAATCTTTGCTCTACGGGCTGTTCCCAAAGATGGGGACTCTGTGCTCTACGGGCTGTTCCCAAAGACGGGGACTCTGTGCTCTACGGGCTGTTCCCAAAGAGGGGACTCTGTGCTCTACGGGCTGTTCCCGGGGACGGGGACTCTGTGCTTACGGGCTGTTCCCAGGGACGGGGAATCTGTGCTCTACGGGCTGTTCCCAAGGACGGGGACTCTGTGCTCTACGGGCTGTTCCTGGGGATGGGGACTCTGTGCTCTATGGGCTGTTCCCGGGGATGGGGACTCTGTGCTCTACGGGCTGTTCCCAGGGACAGGGACTCTGTGCTCTACGGGCTGTTCCCAGGGACGGGGACTCTGTGCTCTATGGGCTGTTCCCGGGGATGGGGACTCTGTGCTCTATGGGCTGTTCCCAGGGACAGGGACTCTGTGCTCTACGGGCTGTTCCCAGGGACAGGGACTCTGTGCTTGGGCTGTCCCAGCGGGGATCTGTGCTCTGGCTGTCCAGGGACGGGGATCTGTGCTCTACGGGCTGTCCCGGGGACGGGGACTCTGTGCTCTACGGCTGTTCCCGGGAGGGTCTGTGCTCTACGGGCTGTTCCCAGGGACGGGGACTCTGTGCTCTACGGGCTGTTCCCAAGGACGGGGACTCTGTGCTCTACGGGCTGTTCCCAGGGACGGGGACTCTGTGCTCTACGGGCTGTTCCCGGGGATGGGGAATCTGTGCTCTACGGGCTGTTCCCGGGGACGGGGACTGTGTGCTCTACAGGCTGTTCCCAGGATTGGGACTCTGTGCTCTACAGGCTGTTCCCAGGGTTGCACATCAAGACAATAATCTACTCTGCTCAGGAGACTATGGAAATTTGGCATATCTATTACAGCTTTCACCAATTTTATTAGATGCACCACAGAAAGCATTCTTTCTGGTTGTATTATTGAATCATAGAATCTACAGTGCTGAAGGAGACCATTTGGCCCATTGAGCCACACAGTTCGGTATGGGCTCCTGCTCTGCACAAGACTTTAAGAAACTAGTTTAGCCCAATCCATCTCGCAAACCAAATTTGGCCCAATCCATCTCGCAAACCAAATTTGGCCCAATCCATCTCGCAAACCAGCCTCCCATCCACTGTCTACACTTCCTGATGCCTTGGAAAAGCAGCCAGTGTAATGAAGGATCCCAGGCACCCTGGACATTCTCTCTTCCACCTTCTTCTATGGGGAAAAAGATACAAAAGTCTGAGGTCACGTACCAACCTTTAGGGTTGAGTATTTGGTCAGCTGGTTGGAGCCACAGAAAGAGGTGGGAAAGAGGAAAGCTTTCATCCAATGTTGACATTCCCAGGAAGCCCCAATATGCCAATGAAACCCTTCCTTACTGTGTCACCTGGCAGGAAACACAGCAGCCAATTTGTGCACAGCAAGCTCCCACAGACAGCGGCAGGTTCAATTCCCAGATACTAATCTGTTTTTGGCTTTGGACAGGTGTGTGGAAAATAGGAGGAACTGCCATTATTATCCCCAATATCCCGAATATAAGATGATGAGGGATTGATAGAGTGGATATTGATAGAGAGACTATTTCCTCGGATGGATGTAGCTGTTACTAGGGGGTATAACTATAAGGTTCATGGTGGGAGATATAAGGAGGGATGTCCAAGGTAGATTCTTTACTCAGAGAGTGGTTGGGGTGTGGAATGGACTGCGTGCTGTGATAGTGGAGTCGGACACTTTATGAACTTTCAAGCAGTTATTGGATGGGCACACGGAGCACACCAGAATGATAGGGAGTGGGAATAGCTTGATCTTGGGTTTGGACATAGCTCGGCACAACATTGAAGGCCGAAGGGCCTGTACTGTGCTGGAATGTTCTATGTTCTATATTTTACATCCACAAATGTTTCACTTGAAAGAAGCCACCTCGGGCAGGGTGGCACCCCATCAGTACGGTAGCCCAGAAGCAGCCCGGCAGTGGCATGTGTAACCCCCCAGCCTGAGTGCCACTCACCACTTAGATGGAGAACATTAGAGAGAGAGGGGAGTTAACTATTGCTGAGACCCCAGCACTCAGCCAGGCTGGGTCTAACCTGACTTCTGTCTCCATCATAATATTAACAAAAAACAGCAACAAAGAGAATCTTCTGTACTCACCGCAGGGGAGGGAGAGCGGGTGAGAATGTTCACTGCTGGGCCCATTGCCGCTGGGGAGGGTTTAAACGACTCGGTGTCACTGCCAGCGGGTTATTCGACTCACTGTTCCTGGGTATCTGGGTGGCAGAGAAGGCTACTGCTGCAGGCGGTGGATGGTTCGTCGAACTGTGGACAAAACTCCGTGCGTCTCCTGCTGGTGCACTGGACAGGAAACTGAGGCTGGAAGCGAACACTTCCTGCCATTGTCTGCGAGCCTGGGAGAGGAACGAGAAAAATAAAATAAAATTACTCCATTCCTGTCGACTGATAAACCCAGCAAAGGACAGCAGGGATATACCCAGTGCTTGGAAATTTCTCTCTCTCCCATTTGCTCCTCCTGAGTAGGAAATGTAACTTTCCTCCTCAGACCCTCTTTGTTAACCGCTCCCATCTTTATTCTAACCTGATCAATAAGGGTGAACAACTGGCTTAAATCTAGTTATGGTGTGGAGTTGCCAGCATCTGGACTGGGGGTAAACACAGTAAGAAGTCTCACAAATACCAGGTTAAAATCCAACAGGTTTATTTGGTGACACGAGCTTTTAGAGCATTGCCCCTTCATCGAGTGAGTCCAGGAGCATTGCTCCAAAAGCTCGTGCCACCACATAAACCTGTTGGACTTTAACCTGGTGCTGTGAGACTTCTTAATTCTGGCTGGGAGAGACTACAGCCTTGCGGACAAGTGACCATAAAATGGTAGAATTCTTTGTCAAAGTGGATAATGATGTAGTGGATGATGAGACCAGGGCTGCGAATCTCAATAAAAGGAACTGTGATGGTATAAGGTTTGAATTAAAAGAGAGTGGACAGGCAATGGGAGGATGAATTCCAGAAGTTGTTTATTCCTACAAGGGTGGTGAGGGAACTGTGGCCAGATTATGGCTCGCAAGGGAATTTAAAGATAGTATCAGATTCAAGAAAGAAACATACAAATTGGCAAGAAAAAGCAATAGGCTGGAGATCGGGAGCAGTTTAAAATTCAGCAAAGAAGGACTAAGGGATTGATTAAGAAGGGAAGAATAGAGTATGAAAGTGAGCTGGTGGAGAACAAAAAAACTGACGGTAAAAGTTTCTATAGATTGTCAAGAGAAAAAGATCGACAAAAACATATGTTTACAGTCAGAAACAGGAGAATTCATAACGGGGAATAAAAAAATGTCCTTCACAAAGAAAGACATGAATAACGTATCAGAAGTGCTGAGAGAAACATATTTTAGTGAGGAGCTGAAAGAAATCAGCATTAGTAGAGGAATGGTTTTGGGGAAATTGATGGGACTGAAGGCGGATAAATCTCCAGCTCCTGATAATCTTCATCCCAGAGAACTTAAGGAAGTGGTCTTGGAAATAATAGATCCATGGATGGTTATTTTCCAAAACCTTTGGACTCTGAAATAGTTCCTACAGATTGTAAGTTGCCAATGTAAGCCAGCTGTTCAAACTGGGATGTGGAGAGAAAACAGGGAACTGTAGACCAGTCAGTCTAACATCGATACTGGGGGTGTTGTTACAGACCATTATCAAGGATTTTATAACTCGGCATTTGGAAGGCAGTGGGATTATCAGACAAAGTCAGTGTGGATTTACAAAAGGGAAATCATGCTTGACGAATCTATTGGAATTCTTTGAGGATGTAACTCGTTAATTTGACTGAGGAGAACCAATAGATGTGGTTTATTTAGACTTTCAGAAGGCTTTCGAAAAGGTCTCACATAGCAGACTACGATGTAAAGTTAAAGTGCATGAGATTACAGATAATGTCTTGAGATGGATAGAAAGCTGGTTAGCAGATAGGAAGCAAAGAGTTGGCATAAATGGGTTCTTTTTCTGATTGGCAGTCAGCGACAAGTGGGGTTCCGCAGGGATCTGTGTGTCAGGTCCCCAACTGTTCACATTATATATCAATAATTTGGAAGAGAGAACAGAATGTGTTATCTCCAAATTTGCAGATGATACAAGGTCGGGTGGGAGGGTGAGCTGTGAGGAGGATACAGAGATGCATCAGTGTGATTTGGAAAGGCTGAGTGTGTGGGTATCTGCATGGCAGATGCAGTATAATGTGGATAAATGTGAGATTATCCACTTTGGGAGCAATAATAGGAAGACAGATTATTATCCGTATGGGTGTAAATTGAGAGAGGCAGATACTCAGCAAGAACTTGGAGTCCTCGTGCATCAGTCACTGAAAGTAAGCGAGCAGGTACAGCAGGCAGTAAAGAAGGCAAATGGTATGTTGGCCTTCATAGTGAGAGGATTTGACTATAGGGATAAGGATATTTTGCTGCAATTGTACAGGGCATTGGTGAGGCCACACCTGGAGTATTGTGTGCAGTTTTGGTGTCCTTATCTGAGGAAGGATGTTACTTGCTATAGGGAGAACGCAGCGAAGGTTTACCAGGCTGATTCCTGGGATGATAGGTCTTCACATGAGGAGAGACTAAGTCGGTTAGGATTATATTCACTGGAGTTTAAAAGAGTGAGAGGGGATCTCATAGAAACTTATAAAATTCTAACAGGATGAGACAGGAAATCTGCCGTCCTTACCCAGTCTGGCCTACATGTGACTCCAGAGCCACAGCGATGTGGGTGACCCTCATCTGCCCTCTGAAATAGCCCAGTAAGGCATTCAGTTCAAGGGCAACTAGGGATGGCCAATAAATGCTGACCCAGCCAGTGAAATCCACGCCCCACAAATGAATAAAGAAAATCCTTCCTAAAGCAACCAGAGCCGGCACCTAACTTGTGCCTTCCTTGTCACCCTGGAGGGGTATCATTAATTCCAGATATTTCAGGATGTGGGACAGTCCAGAGGGGAATTGGCCAAAATGGTTCTGAGGATGGGGAAGATTTTAGCTCCAGGCTTAGGGTTGGAGATGATAGAGGTTGTTCTCTTTGAAGCGAAGGAGATTCAGCAGAGTTTTGATTGATGCATACAAGAGTGTCCACCTTATCCAAAGCTGGCACAAAGAAAATTTTTCGCAGGTAGAGGATGTGGTTAAGAAGGCATATGGTGTACCGGCCTTTAATCAGTCGAAGGATTGAGTTTAGGAGTCGGAGGATAATGTTGCAGCTGTACAAGACCCTGGTCAGACCCCACTTGGAATACTGTGCTCAGTTCTGCTCACCTCATCTCAGGAAGGATGTGGAAGCTATTGAGAGGGTGCAGAGGAGATTTACAAGGATGTTGCCTGGATTGGGTGGCACGCCCTATGGCCTGGATTGGGTGGAATGCCCTAGGTTGAGGGAGCCAGGTCTTTTCTCCTTAGAGAACCAAGGATGAGAGGTGACCTGATAGAGTGTATAAGATGTTGAGAGGGATAGATAAGGTGGATTCTCAGAGACTATTTCCCAGGGCTGAAATGGGAAGGACACAGGTTTAAGGTGCTGGGGAGCAAGTACAGAGGAGATGTCAGGGGTAAGTTTTTCACTCAGAGGGTGGTGGGTGAGTGGAATCAGTTGGTGGTTGTGGAGGCCAATTCGATAGGGTCTTTTAAGAGACTTCTGGATGAGTACATGGGATTTAATGGGATTGAGGGTTATAGATAGGCCTGGTAGGTAGGGGTATGATTGTGGGCCAAAAGGCCTGTTTGTGCTGTAGTTTTTCTATGTTCTATTTTCTTTCTTAGTGTCCCAAATGTGTGAGGTAAATGTGTGGGTGTTGGGGTGGGGCTGGGTAAGATGCTCTGTCAGAGAATCAGTGCAGACCCAATGGGCCGAACAGTCTCACAGAACCCTACAGTATAGAAAGAGAACGTTCGGCCCATCGAATCTACACTGACCACAATCCCATCCAGACCCTACCCCCATATCCCTACATATTTACTCACTAATCCCTCTAACTGACGTATCTCAGGACAATTCTTTAGCACGGCCAATCAACCTAACCCACACATCTTTGGACTGTGGGAGCCTCCGGAGGGAACCCACGCAGACACGGGGAGAATGTGCAAACTCCACACAGATGGTGACCCGAGCCGGGAATCGAACCCTGGAGCTATGAAGCAGTAGCGCTAACCCACTGTGCTATCGTGTCTCCTTCCACATTGTAACAATTAAAAGTAAATATGACAAACTTAGCCCTAATCAACATGTTCGCAGCCAGAACAGAGGGGAAAGCGAGACTGGGAAAACCAGATCACTACGGATTATTGACTAATTAACCCACACACAGTCATCGCTCAGTTAAGATCAATGTCAATCAGCTGAAAAAATACAAATGACTTTGAATATTATTGTTCAAAGTAGAACAGAAATAAAACACACAACTGGAGAAATTGGGAGGGCACAGGCCTCAGGCTGAGGATTAGATGGACGGGAAGGGGGGAGATTGAGGAAATCGTTTTCACCCAGAGAATAATCATAGAATCCCTACAATGCAGAAGGAGGCCATTCAGCCCATCAATTACTGCACCGACCACAATCCTGTCCACACCCCATCCCTATAATGCCTGCCATCCACTCCAGCCAGTCCCCCTGACACTAAAGGTCAATTTAACAGGGCCAATCCACCCAACCTGCACGTTTTTGGAGGGTGGGAGGAAACAGGGGGAAACCCACGCAGACACGAGGAGAAGGTGCGGACCCCGCACAGACAATGACCTGAGCCGGGAATCGAACCCGGGTCCCTGGAGCTTTGAGGCAGTGGTGCTAACCCACTGTGCTATCCTTGGTGATGGTCCTGAACTATTTAAAAAGTGTCCAGAGGCGGCACCTCAAGAGCTGACAAAGGAGCAGCGCTTCGAAAGCTTGTGACTTTTGCTACAAATAAACCTGTTGGACTTTAACCTGGTGTTGTGAGACTTCTTGCTGTGCCACGGTTTAACAGCTGGGAAGTGGGGTTGAGCTGGGTGGCTGGTTTTTGATTCGATTTTGATTTGGTTTATTATTGTCACGTGTATACAGTGAAAATATACTTTCAAATTGATGCTGCTATGAAGCCAGGCATCTACCTTTCTCATCGAGTGTACCCCAGTAACAGTCGCACTGACAAACTTGAGTAACCACAGTGCATTGTTGAGGGATAAGAATTTGAGTTCCCAATTAACCTGTAAAATATTCAATTAAAATGGGATTTGTACCTTTTTTCAGGTTTTATCCTACACCTTTGTGCCCAGCTGAGGCAGAAATTCTGGAATCTGTCTGGAGTCTGCACATTCTCCCCGTGTCAGCATGGGTTTCCTCCGGGTGCTCCAGTTTCCTCCCACAGTCCAAAGATATGTGGGTTAGGTTGATTGGCCACACCTCAGTGTCTCAAGATGTGTAGGTTAGGGAGGTTAGTGGGGTAAATATGTGGGGTTACGGGGATAGAGCCTGGGTAAGATATGGGTGGCACAGTGGGTTAGCACTGCTGCCTCACAGCTCCAGGGTCCTGGGTTCGATTCCTGGCTTGGGTCACTGTCTGTGTAGAGTTTGCACATTCTCCTCGTCTCTGCGTGGGTTTCCTCTGGATACTCCATTTTCCTCTCACAGTCCAAAGATGTACGGGTTAGTTAAACGGCCATACTAAGAAATTGCCCCTTTGTGTCCAGGGATGCGTAAGTTAGAGGGATTAGTGGGTATAATATGTAGGGATATGAGGGTAGGGCCTGGGTGGGATTGTGTTCAGTGCAGACTCAATGGGCCGAATGGCCTCCTTCTGCACTGTAGGGATTCTACGAATTATTGAAATCTCTAGAAAACAGTTGAGCACAAAATTAAACAGGTTTAAGTGACACTGGAAGCATGACATATCCTGAGAGGGCGGCACAGTGGGTTAGCACTGCTGCCTCATAGCACCAGGAACCTGGGTTCGATTCCTGGATTGGGTCACTGTCTGTGTGGAACATAGAACATAGAACATTACAGCGCAGAACAGGCCCTTCGGCCTTCGATGTTGCGCTGACCAATTAGGAACAAGCAGTGACCCTCTAACCTAAACCATTCCTCTTTCATCCATAAACTTATCTACTAACCTCTTAAACGCCACCAAACTTGGCGCATCTACAACTGACGCAGGCAAGGCATTCCATACCCTTAGAACATAGAACATAGAACATTACAGCGCAGAACAGGCCCTTCGGCCTTCGATGTTGCGCCGACCAATTATGAAAAGAGCAATGACCCTCCAAACTAAACCATTCCCTTCTCTTCCATAAACTTATCAACTAACTTCTTAAACACCACCAAACTTGGCGCATCTACAACTGCCGCAGGCAGGGCATTCCACTCCCTAACCACCCTCTGGGTAAAGAACCTACCTCTGATATCCGTCCTATAACTATCACCCCCTAATTTAAAGCTGTGTCCCCTCGTGCTAGCTTTCTCCATCCTAGGAAAAAGGCTATCACTGTCCACCTATCTAAACCTCTAATCATCTTATATGTTTCGATAAGGTCTCCTCTTAGCCGCCTCCTTTCTAACGAAAACAACCTCAAATCCCTCAGCCTCTCTCATAAGACCTGCCCTCCATACCAGGCAACATCCTGGTAAACCTCCTCTGTACCCTCTCCAATGCCTCCACATCTTTTTTATAATGCGGGGACCAGAACTGCACACAATACTCCAAGTGCGGCCGCACTAGAGTTTTGTACAGTGGCAACATGACGTTGCGGCTCCGAAATTCAATCCCCCTACCAATAAAAGCTAAGACTCCATATGCCTTCTTAACAACCTTCTCGACTTGACTGCCTACTTTCAGGGATCTATGCACAAATACACCAAGATCCTCTGTTCATCAACACTATTAAGAATCCTACCATTAGCCCTATACTCTACACATTTATTATTCCTGCCAAAGTGCATTACCTCACACTTTCCACATTAAACTCCATTTGCCACCTCTCAGCCCAGCTCTGCAACTTGTCCAAGTCTCTCTGCAAACTATAACACCCCTCTTCACTATCTACCACTCCACCGACTTTAGTGTCATCTGCAAATTTACTAATCCATCCCTCAGTACCCTCATCCAGATCATTTATAAAAATTACAAACAGCAGGGGCCCCAAAACAGATCCCTGAGGCACACCACTTGTAACCGAACTCCACGATGAATATCTCCCATCAACCACCACCCTCTGTCTTCTATCTGCTAGCCAATTCCTAATCCAATTAGCTAAATCACCCTCTATCCCATACATCTGCATTTTCTGCAGAAGCCTTCCATGGGACAGCTTATCGAACGTCTTACTAAAGTCCATATATACCACATCAACTGCCTTACCCCCATCCACCTCTTTGGTCACTTTTTCAAAAAACTCAATAAGGTTAGTAAGGCACGACCTACCCTTCACAAAACCTTTACCACCCTCTGGGTAAAGAACCTACCTCTGACATCTGTCCTAAAACCACCACCCCTTAATTTAAAGCTATGTTCCCTCGTGCTAGCTTTCTCCATCCGAGGAAAAAGGCTATCACTGTCCACCCTATCTAAACCTCTAATCATCTTATATGTTTCGATAAGGTCCCCTCTTAGCCGCCTCCTTTCTAACGAAAAGAACCTCAAACCACTCAGCCTCTCTTCATAAGACCTGCCTTCCATACCAGGCAACATCCTGGTAAATCTTCTCTGTACCCTCTCCAATGCCTCCAATGGAGTTTGCACATTCTCCTCGTATCTGTGTGGGTTTCCACTGGGTACTCCGGTTTCCTCCCACAATCCAAAAACGTGCTGGTTAGGTGGATTGGCTGTGGAATTAGTGTTGGGAGGGGGGACTAGGAGGGTAAATATGTGGATTGTTGTTGCTGTAGGCTTGATGGGCCGAATGGCCTCCTTCTTCATAAAGAACACATTTTAAGAAGTATTGTTTCTTGCATGCTATACAGACAAAGCATACTGATCATAGAGAAGGAAAGGAGGGGGTGCAGAATGTGGCATTACAGTCATAGTGTAGAGAAAGATCAACTTAATATAAGGTAGGTCCATTCAAAAGTCTGACAGCAGCAGGGAAGAAGCTGTTCTTGAGTCGGTTGGTATAGAACCTCAGACTTTTGTATCTTTTTCCCGACATTTTCAGTTAATGTTGGCACAATGGGCTGACTGGCCTCTTTCTGTGCTGGAAACTTTCTAATCCATGAATATACCAGAGTTTAAAGTTGCTGTTTGCTTGATGTTTGGAATATAGAAACGGAATGTGAGATGGCAGGGGGAAGTGTAGTATAATGGTTTTATTGAAACTGAGATGCAGGGTAAGCACATTAAGAAGTCTCACAACCAGGTTAAAGTCCAACAGGTTTATTTGGAATCACGAGCTTTCGGAGCACTGCTCCTTCATCAGGTGAGTGTAGGATTTGCTTCACAAATGGGACATATATAACTACAAACTCAATTATAAGATATTGTCCGGAATGTGAATTTTCACAGATAATCAAGTCTCAAAGATACAGACAGTGTGAGTGGAGAGAGGGTTAAGCACAGGTTAAAGGGATGTGTATTGTCTCCAGACAGGGCAGTAAGTGAGATTTTGCAAACCGAGGCAAGTCGTGGGGGTTACAGATAGTGTGACATGAACCCAAGATCCCATAAGGACATAAGAAATAGGAGCAGGAGTGGACCATCCAGCCCCCCGAGCCTGCCCCGCCATTCAATAAGATCATGGCTGATCTGAAGTGGATCAGTTCCACTTTCCCTCTTTCTCCCCTTAATTCCCCTGTCTATCAGAAACCTATCTACCTGTGACTTAAATATATTCAGCGAGGTAGCCTCCACCACTTCAACGGGCAGAGAATTCCAGAGACTCACCACTCTTTGTGTGAAGAAGTTTCTCTTCAACTCTGTTCTAAACTGCACCCCCACCTTATTTTGAGGTTGTGTCTTCCAGTTCTGGTTTCCTTTCTAAGTGGGAAGAATCTCTCTACCTCTACCCTATCTAGTCCCTTCATTATCTTATATGTCTCTATAAGATCCCCCCTCAGCCTTCTAAACTCCAATGAGTACAGGCCCAATATCCCAGTTGAGACCGTCCTCATGTGTGCAGAACTTGGCTATCAGTCTCTGCTCAGCGGCTCTGCGCTGTGTGTGTCGTGAAGGCCACCTTGGAGAACGCTGTTGGAGTAAAAGTGGGATCCTGTCGGAGGGAATCCGGGAATTGGAAGATACAAGGTGGGTACAAAATGGACTCTGTGGAAGGACATTAAAACGTGCTGACTTGGGCATAGACATTGCACAATGAATTAACCTTTGAGCTATATCCTGTTATTGTCTAATTACTATGGAACAGACAAAATATCCAGACCTTGAGGTCCAGCTGATCAACTTAGCTTAAGATAAAGCAGAACCGAAACAATAAGTTTTGTTAACGAGGCCAATTGCTGCTAGGGGGGAATAATTGGTTAATGATGTAATTAAGTGCTAATGTCTTTTCTTGTCGACTCTTTGAAATGTATAAAGGAAGCACAGCGGCCATTTTTAAAATTGAGAAGGTGACTGTGAGCACTGCGGAGTGCCAAGCGCTTCTCCCAAAGCTTTGACAATAAACTGCATGTTGACTTTTTAATCTGACTCTGAGTGGTGATTCCTCACAACTTCCCCAAAGATCAGAGGCTGAATGAAACTGTTTAATTACACTACAAGATAATGAAGGGGCTAGACAGGGTAGAGGTAGAGAGATTCTTTCTAGTTAGAAAGGAAACCAGAACTAGAGGACACAGCCTCAAAATAGAGGTTTTGATCGGTTTCTGATGGACAAGGGAATTAAGGGTTATGGGGAGAAAGCGGGAAAGTGGAACTGATCCACTTCAGATCAGCCACGATCTTATTAAATGGTGGGGCAGGCTCGAGGGGCTGGATGGCCGACTCCTGCTCCTATTTCTTATGTTCTTAAACTCCATCTGCCATTCGTCAGCCCACCGGCCCAGTTGACCAAGACCCCATTGCAATTGGAGATAACTTTCTTCCCTGTCCACTATGCCACCAATCTTGGTGTCATCTGCAAACTTACTAACCGTGCCTCCTAAGTTCTCATCCAAATCATTAATATAAATGACAAATAACAGTGGCCCAGCATTGACCTGTGAGGCTCACGGCAGGTCACAGGCCTCCAGTTTGTAAAACAACCCTCTACAACCACCCTCGGGCTTCTGTCAAGAAGTCAATTTTGTATCCATTTAGATACCTCACCCTGGATCCTGTGAGATTTAACCTTATGCAACAATTGCCCATGCCTTAGGGGGAAGTGTAATCCCTGCTGTTATATAGGGAACAGGAAGTCAACATACGCACAGCAAGTTCTTGCAAACAGGTACATACAACTGACCAGGTCATCTGTTTGTGCTGTTAGTTGAGGTCTAAATATAGGCCCAGGAACCAGGCTGATGATAGAATCTCTACAGAGCAGGCCATTCGGTCTATCAAGTTTGCACAGACTCTCTGATTGACCACCTTACCCAGGACCACCAGCCTGCCCTATCCCCGTAACCCCGCATGTTTACCCTGGTAATCTTCCTAACCTAAATCTTTGTACATTAAGGGGCGATTTAGCACAGCCAATGCACCTAACCAAAGTGTGGGAGGAAACCGGAGCACCCAGAGGAAACCCACGCAGACACGAGGAGAATGTGCAAACTCCAGGAGTCAAACCCGTGTCTTTGGTGCTGCAGTGCTAACCATCATACTGCCTGCACCCCATACCCCACACACTTCACGCACCCCCTACATTCTCTTTTCCACCTTCTTCTATCGGGAAAAAGATCCAAAGTCTGAGGTCACGTACCAACTGACTCAAGAACAGCTTCTTCCCTGCTGCTGTCAGACTTTTGAATAGATCTACCTTGCATTAAGTTGATCTTTCTCTACACCCTAGCTATGACTGTAACACTGTAAGTTTATAAGATGATGAGAGGGATAGATAGAGTGGATGTTCCTCGGGTGGATGTAGTTGTTACTAGGGGGACATAACTATAAGGTTCATGGTGGGAGATTTAGGAGGGATGTCCCAGGTAGATTCTTCACTCAGAGAGTGGTTGGGGTGTGGAATACACTGCGTGCTGTGATAGTGGAGTCGGACACTTTAGGAACTTTCGAGTGGTTATTGGATAGGCACGTGGAGCACACCAGAATGATAGGGAGTGGGATAGCTCGATCTTGGGATTGGACATAGCTCGGCACAACATTGAGGGCCGATGTGCTGTGCTGTACTGTACTGTTCTATGTTTCTGCTACATTCTGCACTCTCTCCTTTCCTTCTCTATGTACAGTATGCTTTGTCTGTATAGCGAGCAAGAAACAATACTTTTCACTGTTTGTTAATACATATAACAATAATAAATCAAATCAAATCTTCTTCAAAATAGTGCCGTGAGACCTTTTGTATCCATCTCAAACAGGATTTTATTATCTCGTTGAGAAAAGAGTTCAGCAAGATCTGAGCGTATCTAATACTGGTAGCAGCACTCAGGATAACAAAATAGTTTGTTCAGCACAGAAAGAGGCCACTCAGCCCCACTAGTCCAGACTGGTATTTATGCTTCGCAAAAGCCTCCCCCTACCTGACCTTATCTCACACTCACTGTCTTACCTTCCATCTCTTTCTGCCTTGTGTGACACACTAACCAGACTGATCCTCGCTGCTGTATGAAGTTAGCCCCATGAACAGAAAGAGTATTAGTAGAACATAGAACATTCCAGCGCAGTACAGGCCCTTCGGCCCTCGATGTTGCGCCGACTAGTGGAACCAATCTAATGACCCTCTATCCTAAACTATTCCAATGTTATCCATATGCCTATCCACTGACCATCTGAACGCCCTTAAACTTGGCGAGTCCATAACTGCTGCAGGCAGGGCATTCCATGCCCTTACTACCCTCTGAGTAAAGAACCCACCTCTAACATCCATCCTATAACTACCACAACTTAATTTAAAGCTATGTCCCCTCGTGTTAGCCATCTCCATCCGAGGAAAAAGGCTCTCACTGTCCACCTATCTAACCCTCTGATCATCTTATATGCCTCAATTAAGTCACCTCTTAACCTTCTTCTCTCTAATGAAAATAACCTCAAGTCCCTCAGCCTTTCCTCATAAGACCTACCCACCATACCAGGCAACATCCTGGTAAACCTCCTCTGCACCCTTTCCAATGCCTCCACATCTTTCTTATAATGCGGCGACCAGATCTGTACACAATACTCCAAGTGCGGCCGCACCAGAGTTTTGTGCAGTTGCAACGTGACGTCTCGGCTCCGAAATTCAATCCTTCTACCAATAAATGCTAACACACTGTACGCCTTCTTAACAACCTTATCAACTCGAGAACCAACTTTCAGGGACAGAGAGAGTCAGCCAGACAATGCCCTGTTACTGGAGTTCCATACACACACACAGAGCCATTGTTGATCCACTCTGAGTCACTTGCAAACATTATTTTAGAAGTTTGGAAACTTTTTTGTCGAAGGATGTCTTAGTGAAGATGAAGCAAGCATCGTCAAAGACCACCAGGAATTACAGTGCCTGGAATGCATTGCCAGAGGAGATGGTAGTAGATATAACAGATATAAGAGGCATCTCGGGACAGAGACATGAATAGGCAGGGAATAGAGAGACTGTGTAGAGGTAAAGGTATCCTGTGCTGGCACAGGCTGGATGGGCCAAAGGGCCTGTTCCTGTGCTGTATTGATCTTCGATTTTTCTTTATCCTTGATGTTACGGTAACTGGACTTTCATTTATTCATTCACGGGATGTGGGTACCTCAGTCAGGCCAGCATTTATCCCTAATTGCCACCTTGAGAAGGTGGGGGTGAGCTGCCTTCTCTGCAGTCCCCGTGGGGTAGGTACACCCACCGTGCTGTTAGGGAGGGATTTCGACCCAGCGAAGAAACGGCCGGTATATTTCCAGGTCGGGACGGCGAGCGGCCGGGGGGGGAGGGGAGCCTCCAGCCGGTGCTCTCCCCCCCCCCCCCCCCCCCCCCCCCATGTGTGTTTGCCACCCTGAACACAGTGCCCCCTCCCCCCCCCACCTCCCACACCGACTGGGACACAAAAGCACCCCTCCCTATCTGACCCTCAAGCCTCAATCAAACATCCCTCCCTTGTCACCTGAAATATTTTCATAGCTGAGGCTTCGAATCAAATCGAAGGAAATGAAAAATAATTCCGTTTAAATTTCTCCCCTGGCTCGGTGAGTTTTCGGAATATTATATTTCCACTCCTGAGGGTAATCTTAGATTCCTTACGGTATAGAAGGAGGTCATTCAGCCCATCGAGCGGAGCAGCTGATTTAAACTTAGCCTAGGATGTTGGCAGTGGCGGCAGGGGGGCAGGGGGGAAGGGGGTTGAGTGGCGGTGCCTGTTGACCTGTGTCTGTGCCCTGGTGGTAATGAACTTGACAGAGAACGGTGAGCGAGTCCTGAGTCTCAGCAAACAGGGCCAGCGAACAGCCGAGGAGAAAGATCTCTTTGTTCCTCTCTCCGGAGCTGTGAATTCAGGACATTTAAAAAAAATCTTTGGATGGTTCTGCAGGCAGTGGAAAATTCCAGGTCTCTTGGCCCCAGCTCCCCTACCCCTCTCCTCCCTTCACCGCCCCCCCCCCCCCCCCCCACTCCCTTACAAGCACTCACAGCACTCTGCTAGGACTCAGGCACCCCCCCCCCCCCCCCCCCCCCGCAATCTCTCTCTCCGATGGGAATGTGAACCTCTCCTGTTTAACCTCCGGAGAATTGGGGCTACCGTTCTGCTCTGCTCCCAAGCTTCTGTGGCCACAGGGAAGGAGGTGGGCAAGTTTCGGACTCCCAGTCTGCTCCCTCTCTCTCTCCCCCCCTTGGAGTTGCATTTTCGAATTCGCCCTCCCAGGCAGACCCTGCCATCATTAAAGGTAGGTGTTTAAATTGGATGCGTTAACAGGTAAGTAATTCGACTGTTAATTTGCTCAAACCCTCTGAGGCACTGTCCCGCCTTCCCTGACTCCGCCGGTGAGGGTTGGCACCTTGCCTCGGTGAGCTCAAGGTGCCACCGCATCTTGGGCGGAGGGATTCACTTGGAGAGAGGGGAACCCGGGGGCTAATCCTTTGTGTCCGGGTTGTCCTGAGTGTCCGGGGTGTGTCCGGGGTGTCCTGAGGGGACACAGCTTTAAATTAAGGGGTATGAGTTATAGGACGGATATCAGAGGTAGGTTCTTTACTCAAAGAGTGATTAGGGAGTGGAATGCCCTGCCTGCAGCTGTTGTAGATGCGCCAAGTTGGTGGCGTTTAAGAGGTTAATTGATAAGTATATGGAAGAGAAGGGAATGGTTTAGTTTGGAGGGGCATTGCTTTTTATTTTGGTCGGCACAACATCGAAGGCCGAAGGGCCTGTTCTGTGCTGTGATGTTCTATGTTCTATGTTCTATGTTCTATGTCCTGAATGCGATTTGAGTCTCGCTTGCGGTTCAACGCCTGGTCAAACTTAGCTTGGCTCAGTGCCACTGGTGGAGTGAGTGGGATGGCTTGGCATCGAGTTCCGGGCGGGGGAGTCTGCCTTTTGCTCCAATCCTTGTTTTCTCTGGGATACAGCTTGACGATCCCCACGCAGCCATTCATTCCCAGACTATCTGGTGCTGGAATCTTTTCAAATCGCTCCCTGCGGTGCAGAAGGAGGCCATTCCACAACAATCCCACACCCAGGCCCTTATCCCCAACACCCCACACACTTAAACCGATAATCCCGCCCCCTGCCATTAAGAGGCAATTTTAGCACGGCCGATCCAACCCTAACCAGTACATCTTTGGAGCGTGGGAGGAAACCGGAGCAACTTGGAGGGAACCCATGCAGACACGAGGAGAATGTGGGAGACTCCACACAGACAGTGACCCCCCCCCTCGGCTGGAATTGAACCCAGGTCCCTGGTGCTGTAAGGCAGCAGTGCTAACCCACTGTGCCACCTTCTTGGGATATGTCTTACTTCCAATGCCACTTAATCCTGTTTAATTTTGTGCTCAACCGTTTTCCAGAGATTTTAATAATTCGTAGAATCCCTACGGTGCAGAAGGAGGTCATTCAGCCCATCGAGTCTGCACCAACTCTCCAACAGAGTATCTTACCCAGGCTCTATTCCCATGTATTCACCCCACTAATCTCTCTAACCTACACATCTTGGGGGGTATATGGAGGCAGCCAATCCAACTAACTGGCACGTGGGAGGAAACTGGAACCCCCGGTGGAAACCCACGCAGACACAGGGAGAAAGTGCAGACTCCACACAGACAGTGACCCAAGCTGGGTATTGAACCCGGGTCCCTGGTGCTGTGAGGCAGCAGTGCTAACCACTCTGTCATCCTGATGTCTTGCCCATCCCTATATTACCCTCGAACTGCACAGCACGGTAGCATAGTGGGTTAGCACTGCTGCTTCACAGCTCCAGGGTCCCGGGTTCGATTCCCGACTCGGGTCACTGTCTATGTGGAGTTCGTACATTCTCCCCGTGTCTGCATGGGTTTCCTCCGGGTGCTCTGGTTTCCTCCCACAGTCCAAAACTATGTGGGTTAGGTTGATTGGCCATAATAAGAAATTGCCCCTTAGTGTCCAGGGTTAGAGGGATTTGTGGGTATAATATGTAGGAATATGGGGATAGGGCCTGGATGGGATTGTGTTCAGTGCAACCTCGATGGGCTGAATGGCCTCTTTCTGCAGTGTAGGGGTTCTATGAGTGTCCATCTCATTCATTTCACAATCCAGTCAAGAGTCAACCACATTGCTGTGGTTCTGGAGTCCTATGTAGGCCGGACTGAGTAAGAATGGCAGTGGACTGGTTGGACTTGGGCCTGGTGTTGTGAGACTTCTCGCTGTCATTACCCCCGTCCAACGCTGACATCTCTACATCGCTGTTACAATTACACAGGGGCCTTGGTGAGGCCACATCTAGAATATCGTGAGCAGTTCTGGTCTCCTTACCTGAGGAAGGATGTTCTTGCTCTGGAGGGAGTGCAGCGAAGGTTTACCAGGCTGTTTCTGGAGATGGTGGGACTGATGTTTGAGGAGAGATTGACCAGGTTAGGATTGTTTTCACTGGAGTTCAGAGGGGGGTGAAATCTCATAGAGATTTATAAAATTCTAACAGGGCTAGACAGGGTAGATGCAGGGAGGGATGTTCCTGATGGTGGGGGGAGTCCAGAACCAGGGGTCACAGTCTGGGGATTGGGGGTAGACCATTTGAGACAGATTTAAGGAGATAGAACATAGAACGCTACAGCACAAACAGTCCCTTCGGCCCACAACTTGCGCCGATCATATGCCTACCTACCAGGCCTATCTATAACTCTCAATCCCATTAAATCCATGTACTCATGGCAACACGACAGCTCAGTGACTATCGCTGTGCTGTGCAGATACATGGATTTGGGGCCTGTGTCTGTGGGAGTTTGCGCATTCTCCCTGTGCTTGCGTGGGTTTTCTCCGGGTGCTCCGGTTTCCTCCCACACCCCAAAGATGTGCTCTTAGGCTGATTGGCAAAACAAATTCCCCCTAAACTGTCTCAAATTTGGTTCTAATGCATAGATCTATAAACATAGACAGGGATCGCGAGTAGAAGTGGGAACATCGGGGTGGCGGCGTGGGCTCGTTGGGCCGAAGGGCCTGTTTCCCGTGCTGTTTTGTTCTTTGTTCTTTATTTCCTTCCCTACAGGGACATTTAGTGACCCAGATGGGTTTTTGCCGAGACTAGTTTTCAATTCCAGATTTATTAATTGAATTTAAATCCTACCAGCTGCCATGGTGGGATTTGAACCCGTGTTCCCAGAAAATTAGCTTGGGCCCCTGGATTACTGGTCCAGAGATATCATCGAACTTCATCTTGGAGTTCGGTGACAAGTGGTGTACCTCAGGGGTCTGTTTTGGGGCCCCTGCTGTTTGTAATTTTTATAAATGGTCTGGATGAGGGTATTGAGGGATGGATCAGTAAATTTGCAGATGATACTAAAGTTGGTGGTGTGGTAGATAGTGAAGAGAGGTGTTTTAGTTTACAGAGTGACTTGGACAAGTTGCAGAGCTGGGCCGAGAGGTGGCAAATGGAGTTTAATGTGGAAAAGTGTGAGGTAATGCACTAATGCAGAAATAATAAATGTGTAGAGTATAGGGCAAATGGTAGGATTCTTAGTAGTCTAGATGAACAGAGGGATCTTGGTGTGTATGTGCATAGAGCCCTGAAAGTAGGCAGTCAGGTCGAGAAGGTTGTTAGGAAGGCATATGGAGTCTTGGCTTTTATTGGTAGAGGGATTGAATTTCGGAGCCGCAACGTCATGTTGCAACTGTACAAACTCTAGTGCGGCCGCACTTGGAGTATTGTGTGCAGTTCTGGTCCCCACATTATAAGAAAGATGTGGAGGCATTGGAGAGGGTACAGAGGAGGTTTACCAGGATGTTGCCTGGTATGGAGGCATGTCTTATGAGGAGAGGCTGAGGGATTTGAGGTTGTTTTCGTTAGAAAGGAGGCGGCTCAGAGGAGACCTTATCGAAACATATAAGATGATTAGAGGTTTAGATAGGGTGGACAGTGATAGCCTTTTTCCTAGGATGGAGAAAGCTAGCACGAGGGGACACAGCTTTAAATTAAGGAGTGATAGTTATAGGATGGATATCAGAGGTAGGTTCTTTACCCAAAGGGTGGTTCGGGAGTGGAATGCCCTGCCTGCGGCAGTTGTAGATGCGCCAAGTTTGGTGGCGTTTAAGAGGTTAGTTGATAAGTATCTGGAAGAGAAGGGAATGGTTTAGTTTGGAGGGGCATTGCTTTTTATATTGGTCGGCGCAACATCGAAGGCCGAAGGGCCTGTTCTGTGCTGTAATGTTCTATGTTCTATGTTCTATGTTCTATGTTCTATGTTCTATGTTCTATGTTCTATGTTCTATGTTCTATGTTCTATCCCGACTCCACCATCTCCCCACTTTGTGACAGAATGTTCTGTTTTGTTTGACTTTGGTATTGGTAACCCCCCCACACCCACTTGCTCAACACCTCTTAAACTTGTGGGGGGGGGGGGGGGGGGAGGTGGTCATGGTGTCACAGAATCATACAGAGCAGAAAACGCCCTTTGGCCCATCGAGTCTGCACTGACAATAACTATCACTAAAGCTGTGCTGATCCCATTTTCCAGCTCATCTCATATCTGGGAATGTGCTGATGCTTCAAGTGCTCATCCAAATACGTTTTAAAGGTTGTAAAGTTTCTGGCCTCCGCTCCCTCCCCAGGCAGCGCATCCCAGATTCCCACCACCCTCTGAGTGAAAAGGTTTTCTCTCAAATTCCCTCTGGATTTCCTGCCCCTTCACGCGCAGGTGATGCCCCCTCGTGATTGACCCCTCAACCAAGGTTGCTCCCTACCCATCCTGTCCACACCCCTCATAATCTCGTACACCTCAATCCTGTCCCCCCCTCACATCTCTGCTCTACAGAAAACAATCCAGGCCTATCCAGTCTCTCCTTATCGCTCAAACACTTCATCCCAGGCAGCATCCTGGTGAATTATCCCCTCCCTTTGCTTCTCCTTTCTCCTTTTTTCTCAATTTCACCTCCCCCCCACATCTTCGTAGAATCATAGAATCCTACACTGCAGAAAGAGGCCATTCAGCCCATCGAGTCTGCACCGAACACAATCCCACCCAGGCCCTACCCCCATATCCCTACATATTACACCCTCTAATCCCTCTAACCTACACATCCCTGGACACTAAGGGACAATTTCTTAGCACGGCCAATCAACCTAACCCACACATCTTTGGACTGTGGGAGGAAACCGGAGCACCCAGAGGAGAATGTGCAAACTCCACACAAACAGTGACCCGAGCCGGGAATCGAACCCAGGACCCTGAAGCTGAGAAGCAGCAGTGCTAACCCATTGTGCTACTGTGCCATCCCATCACAGTTTACCCTCTGATCCCAGCTCCTCTGCCCTTTGACCATTCACACCTTCTATTCTCTCTATGGGCTGCCATTAGCAGCCTTTCTCCTTGTTTTTGTGGTTATATCTCATCTTTCATTCCCTCCCCCTGGATATCACAATACCAGGTTAAATATCACAATACCAGGTTAAAATCCAACAGGTTTATTTGATAGTAAACGCCATTAGCTTGCGGAACGCCGTTCCTTCGTTAGGTGAGTGGGGAGTACTGATCACAAACAGTGCATATAGAGACACACACACACACACAGTTTACAGAATACTGATTAGAATGTGATTAGAAAGATTCTAATCAGTATTCTGTAAACCGAGTGTGCTTTCATATGCCCCGTTTCTGATCAAAGTTCTCCACTCACCTGACGAAGAAACAGTGTTCCAAAAGCTAGTGGTGTTTACTATCAAATAAACCTATTGGACTTGAACCTGGTGTTGTGAGATTCTTACTGCGTTTACCCCAGTCCAACACCGGCATCTCCACAGTACAAATATCTCCCACTTTCTCTGCCTTTTAGCTTTGACATAGGGTCACCTGGACTCAAAACATCAGCTCCTTTCTCTCCTTACAGACGCTGCCAGACCCGCTGAGATTTTCCAGCAATTTTTTAATTTGGGTTTCAGATTCCAGCGTCCGCGGTAATTTGCTTTTAGCCTGGTGAATCTCCTCTGTACCCCTTCTAATCACATCCCTCCTGTAGTGAGATGAGTGTGCACCAAGCCAGAGGCAGTCAGATGTCAGGGAGGGGAAAATCGCACCGGAAAAGCTTTGGGATCTCACTGGGGCGGTTTTATTTTTCTCAGATGTTCTGGTTGCGTTCCAGTCGCTGGTTCCTGGGAGCCGTCCTCACTGCCCTTGTGAACGGGACTGTGGCGTGTCCATCTTACTGTGTCTGTGACAATATCCAGAGAGAGGTGACCTGCATCAAGAAACATTTGACGGAGGTACCCGTCTCCATTCCAGAGGTTAGTACTGGCCACATTCTCAAAGGCAGTTTGCTAACCACGACCGCTCCCCCCCCATCCATCGTGCCGGGTTTTGAGAGCTGGACAGGAGTTTCCTACTTGAACTGAAAACAGAAAGTGCTGGAAAAGAACCAAGAAGAACAAAGAACAAAACAGCACGGGAAACAGGCCCTTCGGCCCAACGAGCCCGCGCCACCGCCCCAATGCTCCCACTTCTATCCCTGTCGATGTTTATAGATCTATGCATTGGAACCAAATTTGCCAGACAATTTAGGGAGAATTTGTTCTGCCAGTCAGCCTAAGAGCACATCTTTGGAGTGTGGGAGGAAACCGGAGCACCCGGAGAAAACCCACGCGAGCACGGGGAGAATGTGCAAACTGCCACAGACACAGGCCCAAATCCATGTATCTGCACAGCACAGCGATAGTCACTGAGCTGTCGTGTTGCCTGTCAAATGGTCCAGGTCAAGCGTACACTAATGACGTGAAACACTAGGATACCCTTGAAAAATCCAAGAGCAGTCCTCTCACGACCCATCGCGTGTATGCCCCTCGTTAGACAACAAGGTGGACCAAAGCACCTGTAGGATAAAAACAAGTACATCAATATCATCATCTATTTACACACTTCCCAGGGACTCCCAAGGCTCATGATCCCTATTTTAAATCAGTTTTCTATACCCCTCCATTCCCATTCTGTTCATGTGCCCATCTAAGTATTTCTTAAATAACTCCAGAGTACCTGCCTCCACCACTTTACTTGGCAGCGCATTCCATACGCCCACCACTCTCTGTGTGAAAAAACTTCCTTTAGCATCCAACACTCGATAGGCCATTGTTTGGGACCATCCCGACCTCAATCTTGACATCCATCTTCCGCCTCCTCTTCGCTACGAACATCCCTCCGCACCTCCACCTCCCCCACCAGGACAGTCCAAGACCTCACCACTTCCCAGAGGCCCAGCCCTCTCACTGTTGCTCCCTCATCCAACAATTCTTCCTTCAACCTGCCTCCAAATCGTTGCCGTGGTTACTCACAATCTCCTGGTAGTGTCTGTCTTTTTGTAATGTGTGTAGAACACTCCTCGCTCCTATTCAACCCGCCCCCACCCCTTCCCAACTTTGTCTCCGGGACACTGTCTCGGTGCTATTCCCTCATCCTTCCTGGAAAACTTTGTCCGCCATAGAAACCCTACAGCGCAGAAAGAGGCCATTCGGCCCATCGAGGCTGCATCGATCACAATCCCACCCAGGCCCAGTCCCCACATCCTTTTACCTGCTAATCCCTCTCATCTAACTCTGCTTCCAATTTCCAGCCCTCCGCCTTGTCCAACCCTTTCCCTGTCTCCGTTGATAGATGGTCTCCTGTTGTAAACCTACTCTTACCTCCCCTCCACGTCCTCCCACCCTCTGAGATTCTACCCCCTTCCTCCGTCTCTGTCACATCTGTTCTGATGATGCCATCATGACAAGTCTTCCTTTCCCTCAAAACTGAGGGTTCCCTCCTCCCCTCTCCCTCCCGGTCTCTGGTTACTAGGATGCAAAATACCCCTGCTCAGTCCCCCTCCGACCTCCCTGGTGTTGCCTTTTTAACTCATCATCCTGTCCCCAAGTCCATCCTTGGAATGCACGTGAGAGGACTGCTCTGGGATTTTTTATCGAGAGTATCCTAGTGCTTCACGTCGTTAGTGTACGCTTGACCTGGACCATTTGATGGGCAACACGACAGCTCAGTGACTATCGCTGTGCTGTGCAGATACATGGATTTGGGCCTGTGTCTGTGGGAGTTTGCGCATTCTCCCCGTGCTTGCGTGGGTTTTCTCCGGGTGCTCCGGTTTCCTCCCACATCCCAAAGATGTGCTCTTAGGCTAATTGGCAAAACAAATTCTCCCTAAATTGTCTCAAATTTGGTTTTTAATCCATAGATCTATAAACATAGACCGGGTAGAGGTGGGAACATTGGGGTGGCAGCGTGGGCTCGTTGGGCCGAAAGGCTTGTTTCCCGTGCTGTTTTGTTCTTTGTTCTTAAATCCCAATGCAAAGAACAACAGGCCCTTCGGCCCTCCAAGCCTGTGCCGATCAGAATATCTGCCTACATTAAAACCCTATGCGCTTACAGAATCCGTATCCCTCCATTCCCGTCCTCTATTCATGGATTTGTCTAGTTGCCCCTTAAATGTCGCTCCCACCCCTCCCGCGTTCCAGACACTCACCACCCTCTGTGTAAAGAAATTTGCCTCGCACATCTCCTGTAAACCTTTTCCCTCACACCTTAACCCCTTGTCCCCTAGTACTTGACTTTCCTACACTTGCATCCGACGTCGCCCCCTCAACCGCCGTCATTCCAGTGAGAACAAACCGAATTTCTCCAACGTCTCCTCATAGCTGATACCCTGCGGACCCGGGCAACATCCTGGTAAACCTCTTCAAAGCATCCGCATCCTTCTGCGATGATTACAATTGTGCATAATATTTCCCCCGGGTGCTCTGGTTTCCTCCCACACGCCAAAGACGTGCAGGTTGGGTTGATTGGCCATTCCTAGTGTCAGGAAGATTAGCAGAGTGATTATGTGGGGTTACGGGAATAGGGTATGGGTGAGATTGTGGTTGGCGCAATGGGCTGAAGGACCTCCCTCTGCACTGTAGGGATTCTAAGATTCTATTGTACTCTTGAGAAGCAACAACTCATCTATCCATTGATTATTTGACAGACTTCTAGACTGAACATCAAGTTCAACACTCACAGAACACAAATTCTGTTCTCCTTTATGATTTCTTCCTTTATCGTGCGCTTAATTTTTTTTTCAGACAGAGCTGTTGATTATTCTGCCGCTCACACGTACTCGGCACCAACGCTTAGTTTTTTGATTACAACCATTAACATTCCCTTGGCCTTTTGTTCCTGTTTGTACCTCTCCCACCCTATCTCTTTTCTTCTTCCTCCCCCTTACCCCCCTCCCCTCCAATGGTGTGAATCCCATCACGTTGGCACCTCACCTTTGTCCAGGTATCTGAAACATTAACTCTGGGTTAGATTTCCCACCGCGCTGCGTGCCTTCCCGTTCCCGCTGGGGTTATGCGTGTCTCACCAGTTTGGAAACCCATCGCTGGGTGGGGAGGGGGGGGGTCACTCTCGGCGGGACAGGAAAACCCTGTCCTCTGTCACCACGGACATTGAGTATTTCCAGCACTTTCAATTTTTATTCCAGTATTTCCACCAGATTTCTCTTGCATTCTGTGTTTGACAATATCTTCTCCCTCAGTGATGATAAATATTCATTCGCTATCTCAGCCATACTCTTGGTCTCCAGAGTAGAGACAGGCCCGTTAGTGTCACTAAAGAGCTTCACTTCTCTTTTGGGTTTTCTAATATGACTATTGTTGGGAAACAGAATTGAACTCCTCTATTCTTATATGGTCTGTCTCTAAGCTTCTTCCTATTCCTCTTCATCTAAACCTTTCACTGTATCCTTCTATTTCTCCTGGGTGGCACAGTGGTTAGCAGGGACCCGGGTTCAATTCCTGGCCTTGGGTCACTGTCTGTGCAGAGTCTGCATGTTCTCCCCGTGTCTGTGTGGGTTTCCTCCAAAGATGTACGGGTTAGGTGCATTGGCCGTGCTAAATTGCTCCTTAGTGTCCTGGGATGCACGGGATAAATTTACAGGGATAGGGCCTGGGTGAGACTTTTGTTGGTGCAGACTCAATGGGCCGAATGGCCTCCTTCTGCACTGTAGCGATTCTATGATTCTATGTGTGGGGTTTAGGTGGATTGGCCGTGCTAAATTGCTCCTTAGTGTCCTGGGATGCACAGGATAAATTTACGAGGATAGGGCCTGGGTGAGATTTTTGTTAGTACAGACTCAATGGGCCCAATGGCCTCCTTCTGCACTGTAGCGATTCTATATATGTGTATTGGCCATGCAAACTTGCCCCTCAGTGTCAGGAGGGTTAGTAGGGTAAGTACATGGGATTATGGGGGTATTCCTGGGTGATGTTATTGTCAGTGCACGCTCGAATAACCTCCTTTTGCGCTATAGGGTTTCTATAATTTTCATGTGCTAATCTAGGTTCCACCAGCTACACCAGGGTTAGGACTGATAACTGAATTCCCAAACCAGGTGGCTAAACAAATCCTTTTCTTGATAGTTTCTTTATAAAGCTGCAGCATTGTCTCCCGACTCCTAAACTCAATCCTTCATTAATCGAGGGATCCAGTTTAGGAGTCAGGAGGTAATGATGCAGCTCTATAAGACCCTTGTCAGACCCCACTTGGAGTATTGTGCGCCGTTCTGGTCGCCTCACTCTAGGAAGGATGTGGAAGCTATTGAAAGGGTGCAGAGGAGACTTACAAGGATGTTGCCTGGATTGGGGGGCATGCCTTATGAAGATAGGTTGAGAGAGTTAGGTCTCTTCTCCCTGGAGAGACGAAGGTTGAGAGGTGACCTAATAGAGGTTTATAAGATGTTGAGAGGTATAGATAGGGTGGATTCTCAGAGGCTATTTCACAGGGTTGAAATGGTCGCTACGAGAGGACAGAAGTTTAAGGTGCTGGAAAGCAAGTACAGAGGAGATGTTAGAGGTAAGTTTTTCACTCAGAGGGGGTGAATGAATGGAATCGGCTGCCGTCGGCGGTGGTAGAGGCGAACTCGCTGGGTCTTTTAAGAGACTTCTGGATGAGTACATGGGATTTAATGAGATTGAGGATTATAGATAGGCCTGGTAGGTAGGGATATGATTGGTGCAACTTGTGGGCCAAAGGGCCTGTAGTTTTTCTATGTTCTATGTTTATTTGCAGAATGCAGTGTTGCATGCACCCAACTCCTACACACTTAACCTGTTGCCCACCAGTCTCAACATGCACAGTGAGAGAGGATTTGATAATAAGGATAGGGATGTTTTGCTGCTATTGTACAGGGTGTTGGTGAGGCCACACCTGGAGTATTGTGTGCAGTTTTGGTCTCCTTATCTAGGAAGGATGTTCCTTGCTACAGAGGGAGCGCAGCGAAGGTTTACCAGGCTGATTCCTGGGATGGCAGGTCTGTCACATGAGGAGAGACTAAATCGATTAGGATTATATTCACTGGAGTTTGGAAGAGTGAGAGGGGATCTGATAGAAACTTATAAAATTCTAACAGGGTTAGACAGGGGAGATTCAGAAAGAATGTTCCCGATGGTGGGGGGAATCCAGACCTAGGGGTCAGTGTTTGAAGATAAGGGGTAAACCTTTTAGAACTGAGGTGAGGGGAAATTTCTTCACCCAGAGGGTGGTGAATGTGTGGAATTCACTCCCACTGAATGTAACTGAGGCCAAAATGTTTGATTTTAAGAAGAAATTAGATATAGTTCTTGGTGCTAAAGGGATTAAGGGATATGGGGGGAAGGGAGGGATCAGGATATTGAATTTGATGATCAGCCATGATCAAAATGAATGGCGGTGCAGGCTCGAAGGGCCGATAGGCCTCCTCCTAGTTTCTATGTGCTCTAGGTACTTAATTAAACAATGACCTTTCGCCTATGTATCTTAAGGATACAATTAACATCTAATTAACAAAGAGACTTCCACCACAGAACCCTACAGTGCAGAAACAGGCCCTTCGGCTCATCGAGTCTGCACCAACCACAATCCAGGCCCTATCCCCATCTCCCTACACATTTTACCCACTAATCCTTCTAACCTACACACCCCAGGACACTAATTTTTAGCAACCTAACCCGCACATCTTTGAACTGTGGAAGAAACCCACGCAGACATGGGGAGAATGTGCAGACTCCACACAGACAGTGACCCAAGCCAGGAATTGAACCCAGGTCCCTGGAGCTGTGAAGCAGCAGTGCTAACCCACTGTGCTGCGCACTAACGATTTAAAACTGAACGGTTCACGTAGACAGAACAAACACTGGAATTATTTTCCCGGGAGTGCATCAAACACAGAGTACTGTGATCAGAAGTTAGAGGCTGAATGGGGGAGAATACGCTTTTCTTTTCTTCTTGATGGGCTGAATGGCCTTTCTCGTCCATGTGAATCGCTGGGCCAAGCCCATCATTAGTCAGTCTGTGAGTTTACCATTGACCAGTTGGTTGGAAATGCTGCAGAGTTGGGTCAGACACACTCAGTGCTGAGTTCCTGCCAGGAGATTCCAACACACAGTCTTGCGCAGGGAAGAGGGGAGGGACTCCGAGATGGTGACTGGCTCCGACCTCTCACAAACCGCTTCCTGAACAATCTCTTCCCCCCCCTCTCTTAACATAAACAAACATGTAACTTTCTATTTACTTTTGCTGGCGTCTCTTATAGCGATGAGAGAGATATGAGAGATGTGCGCTGCCTGCGAGGGTGGTGGAGCCGAGATGTCTCATATTCTCGATGAATACTTGGCACACATTCAGGGCTTTGGGCCAAGTGCCAGCAAGTGGGATTAGGTGGGCAGGTCAGAACCTTCCATACATCAGTACAGATGGGCTGAAGGTCCTCTTCTGCGCTGTGACATGATATCTTAAAATGTTAACTCTTTCAACGTCTGCCTACCCAGAAAACTGGGCTGTAATATTTGGCATTGCACTAATTCCTTGAAATATTTGATCTGATTTATTACTGTCACATGTATACAGTGAAAAGTATTGTTCCTCTGCACAGAGAAGGAAGGGAGAGGATACAGAATTGTAGTGTTACAGTCATAGCTAGGGTGTAGAGAAAGATCAACTTAACATCAAGTAGGTCCATTCAAAAGTCTGACGGCAGCAGGGAAGAAGCTGCTCTTGAGACGGTTGGTACGTGACCTCAGACTTTTGTATCTGAAGAAGGTGAAGAAGGTGTATTTGAAGAAGGTGGAAGAGAGAATGTCCCGGATGCGTGGGGTCTGTAATTATGCCGGCTGCTTTTCCGAGGCAGCGGGAAGTGTAGACAGAGTCAGTTAATGGGAGGCTGGTTTGCCTGATGGATTGGGCTTTGTTCACACCCTTTTGTAGTTTCTTGTGGTCTTAGACAGAGCAGGAGCCCGTACCAAGCTGTGATACAACCAAAAAAAGGTGCTTACCCTCCCCTCAGCTCACTGTCGCACTCAGCTTTGCGTCATCTGCAAATTTGGAGATATTACATTTTGTTCCTTCATAGAACCATAGAAAATTACAGCTCAGAAACAGGCCTTTCAGCCCTTCTTGTCTGTGCCAAACCATTTTTTGCCTAGTCCCGCTGACCTACACTTGAACCATATCCCTCCACATCCCTCTCATCCATGAACCCATCCAAGTTTTTCTTAAATGTTAAAAGTGACCCCGCATTTACCACTTTATCCAGCAGCTCATTCCACACTCCACCACTCTCTGCATGAAGCATAAAGTTAATATTCCCTCTAAACTCTCCCCCCTTCACCCTGAACCCATGCTGTCTGTTTTTTTTTCTCCCCTACCCTCAGTGGGAAAAGCCTGCTTGCATTCGCTCTACCTAAATCTTATCCACCTCTATCAAATCTCCCCTCATTCTTCTACACTCCAGGGAATAAACCTATTCAATCTCTCTCTGTAACTCAGCTTCTCAGGTCCTGGCAACATCCTTGTGAACCTTCTCTGCACTCTTTCAACCATATTTACATCCTTCCAGTAACTAGATGACCAAAGTTGTACACAATACTCTAAATTTGGCCTCACTAATGCCTTATACAACACTCCGATTTCTAAAGGCCAAGGTACCAAAAGCACTCTTTACAACCCTATCCACCTGTGACTTCACTTTTAGGGAATTCTGTACCTGTATTCCCAGATCCCTCTGTTCAACCGCACTCTTCAGAGTCCTACCATTTATCTTGTACGTTCTACTTTGGTTTGTCCTTCCAAAGTGCAATCTAAGTCGTTAATACATAGACTGAATAGTGGAGGGTCCCAGTACGGATCTCTGCAGTACCCCACTAATCACTGCTTGCCATTTATTCCTACGCTTTACTTCCTGCCTGCCAACCAGTTTTGGATCCAATACACTTCCCCCAGCCCCACGTGTTTAACCGTACACGCTAATCTCTCTTGTGGGACTCGGTCGAAAGTGTTCTGCAAGTCTAAATAAACCGCATCCACTGGCTCCCCCTCATTCACTCTATCTCGAAGAATTCCGGGAGATTTCTCAAGCATGATTTCCCTTTCTATTTATTTGATAGTAAACTTGCAAGCTTTTGGCCTTTGTAGCCTTCATCAGGCGAATGAGGTGTTCTGGCCTGCTATAGCAGAACACTGCATTCCAGAACACCTCACCAGAACAGCTCATTTGCCTGACGAAGGCCGAAAGTTTGCGAGTTTACTATCAAATAAATCAGTCGGATTTAAAATTGGTGTTGTCAGACCTCTTACTGAGTTTACCCCAGTCCAACGCCGGCATCTCTGCGTCAGGAAAGTGCAGGAGCAGAGGAAGAGAACGCCTGGTGCAAAAAGTCGGTGTGACCTCTGCATTAACAATCTCTCTCTGTTGCAGGCTACAAAGAAACTGGATATCAAGGGCAACAATATCAACTTGATTCCACACGGAACCTTCCTGCCCATCCCTTACCTCACCCACTTAAATTTACAGAAATGTAACATTCAGCATCTCGCAGAAGGCGCCTTTCGTGGGCTGGGTCAACTGGTCTACCTGAACCTGGGCTTCAATAACGTTGAATTCATCTTCCAGGAGACCTTCGATGGCCTCACGTCTCTTCAGCAGCTCATTATTGACAACAACAAGATCGAGGAGATCAGGCCTGGTGCTTTCAGCCAGCTGGGCTTCCTGAATTTCTTAAACCTGGAAGGGAATCTCCTGGTCTACCTTCCTCCTTTAGTCTTCCAGGGACTACAGCAAATTAAACACCTGCGTCTGTCGAAGAACATGCTCAACAACCTTGCGGACGAGGCCTTTGCTGGACTGTGGACGCTGAAGAGGTTGAGCTTGGATGACAACGAGCTTCAGTATCTCCCGACCGAAGCTTTATCCAGGCTCAAGAACGTGGCCAGGCTGGAGCTGGGCCAGAACCCCATGACGTACCTCGGAGAAGAGTCTGTCCGTATGCAATCGCTGAAGCGCCTGGCTTTGGACAACATGGCCCTTCAGGAGGTGTCTCCCGCCGCCTTCGTCCACAGCCCGCAACTGGCGGTCATCGACTTCCACTCCAACCAGCTGGAGGCCCTGGAGCCCCTGGAGGGGCTGGAGGGCTTGAGGCTGATCAACCTGACGGGCAACCCGATCCAGTGCAACTGCTTGATGAGGCCTTTCTGGGAGTGGATGGTCAACTCCAGCAGGCTCAAGGCCGAGGTGGTCTGCGGCGCGCCCGGCGTGTTCCGGGGCGAGCGCTTGGATTCGCTCCGGCTGACCGACCTGAAGTGCGTCAGCCAGCCCTCGGACTACGAAGATGAGGAGGAACTCGAGGCGGGCACAAGGAATCAGGAAACGCGCCCGTGCCCAGAGCCTTGCGAGTGTCAACACGACCTCCAACATTCTAGCTGCGAAGGGAAAGGTCTACGGAAGATTCCAAAGGGATTCCCCGCGGACTCGCAGTTACTTGACATCCGTTACAACGACTTCCAGCGTGTGCCCAAAGGTTCATTCCCAAATTTAAAAAACCTTGTTTCGCTTCACATGCAGAAGTGTAGGATTCACGACATTCAGGATGGGGCCTTCCGAGGCCTGAAGAAGCTCATTTACCTCTACCTGTCCGGCAACAAGTTATCAAGTCTCCATCCTGCTATGTTTGACGGTCTTCTCGACCTGACTTATCTCTACTTGGACCACAACGAGTTGACGTCCGTGCCCAAGGGAGCCTTCAAGCTCCTCCCCAAGCTCTTCGCCCTCCACCTGGAACGCAACCCCATCCCCCGGCTGACTGACCACAACCTGGAGGGGGCCGAGCAGATCCGCCAGCTCCATCTGACTGGCGCCAACGTCACCTCCATTTCCCCGACCGCCCTGCAGCCCGCCGGGGAGCTCCAGAAACTGTTCCTGGACGATAACAAGCTGACGGCAGTGCCCACCATGGCGCTGGCGGGCTTGCCTGTGTTGGACGAGCTGAGGTTGTCCAACAATCCCATCCGGCAGATCGGGGACGCCGCCTTCTCCCCGGTGGCAGGCTCCCTGCAACACCTGTGGCTGAGCAACATGGGTTTGGAGAAGGTAAGCCAATTCCTGAGATGAGAAAAAGAGGGAATAGCTCGACTTCGGGGTAGGACGCAACTTGGCACGACATCGAGGGCCAAAGGGCCTGTACTGTTCTACGAAATATCAAGGGGCATTTGCAATGTTGACCCCTGCCCACTTGGAATAGAAAACTCAACGAGGTTGAAAGAGTGCAGAGAAAGTTCACAAGGATGTTGCCGGGACTTGAGAAGCTGAGTTACAGAGAGAGATTGAATAGGTTTATTCCCTGGAGTGTAGAAGAATGAGGGGAGATTTGATAGAGATGTGTAAGATTTTGATGGGCATAGATAGAGCGAATGCAAGCAGGCTTTTTCCGCTGAGGCTCGAGGAGAAAAATAAACCAGAGGGCATGGGTTAAGGATGAAAGGAGGAAAATTTAAAGGGAATATTAGTGGGGGCTTCTTCACGCAGAGAATGGTGGGAGTGTGGAATGATAAAGTGGTAAATGCGGGCTCACTTTTAACATTTAAGAAAAACTTGGATGGGTTCATGAATGAGAGGGTGTGGAGGGATATGGACCAAGTGCAGGTCAGTGGGACTAGGCAAAAAATGGTTCGGCCCAGACAAGAAGGGCCAAAAGGCCTGTGCTGTAATGTTCTATGGTTCTAAGTCTGGCAGCGTCTGTGGAGAGAGAGACAGAGTCAATATTGGGGTGGGGGTTAGCTATCCTTGATTGTTTTCATGGGGGCACAACTAGGGGTGCGGAATTCCCAAACAAGCTGGTGCAATATTCCGGATCGCTTTTCCCCATTTCCACCCCCCCCCCCCCCCACCCCCGTCAAGGGTCCAATGAGAAAAGTCGGGATCCCCATTCACATAAATTTAAATATTGTTATCATTCTTCATGGACTGGTGTCGATTCCCAGCAACCCCGCCCCCCCCCACCCCACCAAACTCGCCCCGCCGATGTTAAATTGTCCACCCGGTGTGAGGGGGGAGTATTGTGAATCACGCCAAGTCCCCCACAATGTGCGTCCGGCGAACACCGTGGAGGCATGCAGGTGAGTATAGCCCCTGTCTCTCTTCACCATCCCCTCCCCGGGGCAGGGGGAGTCATTCCCCAGGCAATGCCCCCGGCTCACCTTCCTCCTTACCCTGCCCAAACTGACGTTGTGTCAAAAAAAACACAACATTGCACCCTACATTTCACAGGATCCCTACAGTGCAGAAGGAGGTCATTCAGCCCATCGAATCTACACCGGCCACAACCCCACCCAGACCCTATTCCCATAATCCCATGCATTTAACCTAACTAATCCCCAAGGGTCAATTTTACTTTGTCCAATCCACCTAACCCGTACATCTTTGACATCTTTTTCCCCCAATGACTCTTCATCAGACCAGCTGAGCTTTGCCAGAATTTTCTATTTCATTTCAGATTTCCGCCATCCGCGGTATTTTGCTTTTTATTTGGATTGAAATTCCCGAAATCTGTCTCCCCCTCCTGCATCCCGATATCCTTGTGGTTAAACATACTTGATGTCCAGAATCTTCACCTGCCTAGTCTCTACCCTTCGAAAATCCCTCCAAAATCCTCATCGCATTCATTCTACTTTTTCAGTAGTTCCACTTTGACCTGAGCTAGTTTGGCACAGCATCGTATTTTGCCCACATTTCTGCAAAGTCCCTTCAGCAATTATCCAACATCAAAGCCACTTTATAAAGTCGAGAGATAATTTTGAACTCTAAGATCAGGAAGGTAAGACTCTCATTAACTTTTACAGATGCCCCATAGAAAGCATTCTTTCTGGTTGTGTCACAGCTTGGTCTGGGCTCCTGCTCTGCCCAAGACCGCAAGAAACTACACAAGGTCGTGAATGTAGCCCAATCCATCATGCAAACCAGCCTCCCATCCACTGTGTCTCCACTTCCTGCTGCTTTGGCAAAGCAGACAGCATTATTAAGAGCCCCTCACACTCCGGACATACTCTCTTCCACCTTCTTCCTTCAGGAAAGGTTACAAAAGTCTGAAGTCCCGTACCAACCAGCTCAAGAACAGTTTCTTCCCTGCTGCTGTCAGATTTTTGAATGGACCTACCTCACATTAAGTTGATCTTTCTCTACACCCTAGCTGTGACTGTAACACTACATTCTGCACCCTCTCCTTTCCTTCTCTGTGCTTTGCCTGTATAGCGTGCAAGAAACAATACTTTTCACTGTATGTTAATACTTGTGATAATAAGAAATCAAATCAATTCAAATAAACACGAGATGCACAGAGATTTCACACAATCACAAGATTGTTACAGTACAGAGGGCCATTCAACCTGTCACATCTGTGCTAACTCTCTGAGCAATTCACTTAGTGTCAACCATAGAAACAAGGGATAGGCCCTTCGAGCCTGCTCTGCCATTCAGTATGATCATGGCTGATCCTCTATCTTAATGTTACATTTCTGCTTTCTCTCCATACATGCCAGTAAAAATCTAAAGAACATCTATTTCTTGAATACGTTCAGTGATTTGGCCTCCACTGCCCTTTATGGTCGAGAATTCCACTCTCAGAGTGAAGAATTCTTTCCTCATCTTAATCCCAAATTGTCTACCCTGTATCCCGAGACAGTGTCCTTGGTTCTAGATTTCACAACCAGGGAAACATCCTCCCTATAGATCTATATATATATATGTATATAAATACACTGCACGTTCTTCCTATAACATAGTACATTATTCCCTTTCAGATATTAACCTAATTCCCTCTTGAGTACCTTGATTGAATATATCCCCACCACACTCTCAGACAGTGCATTCCAGATCCTAACCCCTCACTGTGTGAATCTGTCTCCACCACACTCTCAGACAGTACATTCCAGATCCTAACCACTCACTGTGTGAATCTGTCCCCACCACACTCTCAGACAGTACATTCCAGATCCTAACCACTCACTGTGTGAATCTGTCCCCACCACACTGTCAGACAGTACATTCCAGATCCTAACCACTCACTGTGTGAATCTGTCTCCACCACACTCTCAGACAGTACATTCCAGATCCTAACCACTCACTGTGTGAATCTGTCTCCACCACACACTCAGACAGTACATTCCAGATCCTAACCACTCACTGTGTGAATCTGTCTCCACCACACTCTCAGACAGTGCATTCCAGATCCTAACTACTCACTGTGTGAATCTGTCTCCACCACACTCTCAGACAGTGCATTCCAGATCCTAACCACTCACTGTGTGAATCTGTCTCCACCACACGCTCAGACAGTACATTCCAGATCCTAACCACTCACTGTGTGAATCTGTCTCCACCACACTCTCAGACAGTGCATTCCAGATCCTAACCACTCACTGTGTGAATCTGTCTCCACCACACTCTCAGACAGTGCATTCCAGATCCTAACCACTCACTGTGTGAATCTGTCTCCACCACACTCTCAGACAGTGCATTCCAGATCCTAACCACTCACTGTGTGAATCTGTCTCCACCACACTCTCAGACAGTACATTCCAGATCCTAACCACTCGCTGTGTGAATCTGTCTCCACCACACTCTCAGACAGTACATTCCAGATCCTAACCACTCGCTGTGTGAATCTGTCTCCACCACACTCTCAGACAGTACATTCCAGATCCTAACCACTCACTGTGTGAATCTGTCTCCACCACACTCTCAGACAGTACATTCCAGATCCTAACCACTCACTGTGTGAATCTGTCTCCACCACACTCTCAGACAGTGCATTCCAGATCCTAACCACTCGCTGTGTGAATCTGTCTCCAACACACTCTCAGACAGTACATTCCAGATCCTAACCACTCGCTGTGTGAATCTGTCTCCACCACACTCTCAGACAGTGCATTCCAGATCCTAACCACTCACTGTGTGAATCTGTCTCCACCACACTCTCAGACAGTGCATTCCAGATCCTAACCACTCACTGTGTGAATCTGTCTCCACCACACTCTCAGACAGTGCATTCCAGATCCTAACCACTAACTGTGTGAATCTGTCTCCACCACACTCTCAGACAGTGCATTCCAGATCCTAACCACTCGCTGTGTGAATCTGTCTCCACCACACTCTCAGACAGTACATTCCAGATCCTAACCACTCGCTGTGTGAATCTGTCTCCACCACACTCTCAGACAGTACATTCCAGATCCTAACCACTCACTGTGTGAATCTGTCTCCACCACACTCTCAGACAGTGCATTCCAGATCCTAACCACTCACTGTGTGAATCTGTCTCCACCACACTCTCAGACAGTACATTCCAGATCCTAACCACTCACTGTGTGAATCTGTCTCCACCACACTCTCAGACAGTGCATTCCAGATCCTAACCACTCACTGTGTGAATCTGTCTCCACCACACTCTCAGACAGTGCATTCCAGATCCTAACCACTCGCTGTGTGAATCTGTCTCCACCACACTCTCAGACAGTGCATTCCAGATCCTAACCACTCACTGTGTGAATCTGTCTCCACCACACTCTCAGACAGTGCATTCCAGATCCTAACCACTCACTGTGTGAATCTGTCTCCACCACACTCTCAGACAGTACATTCCAGATCCTAACCACTCACTGTGTGAATCTGTCTCCACCACACTCTCAGACAGTGCATTCCAGATCCTAACCACTCGCTGTGTGAATCTGTCTCCACCACACTCTCAGACAGTACATTCCAGATCCTAACCACTCGCTGTGTGAATCTGTCTCCACCACACTCTCAGACAGTACATTCCAGATCCTAACCACTCGCTGTGTGAATCTGTCTCCACCACACTCTCAGACAGTACATTCCAGATCCTAACACTCGCTGTGTGAATCTGTCTCCACCACACTCTCAGACAGTACATTCCAGATCCTAACCACTCACTGTGTGAATCTGTCTCCACCACACTCTCAGACAGTGCTTCCAGATCCTAACCACTCGCTGTGTGAATCTGTCTCCAACACACTCTCAGACAGTGCATTCCAGATCCTAACCACTACTGTGTGAATCTGTCTCCACCACACTCTCAGACAGTACATTCCAGATCCTAACCACTCGCTGTGTGAATCTGTCTCCACCACACTCTCAGACAGTACATTCCAGATCCTAACCACTCACTGTGTGAATCTGTTTCCACCACACTCTCAGACAGTACATTCCAGATCCTAACCACTCACTGTGTGAATCTGTCTCCACCACACTCTCAGACAGTACATTCCAGATCCTAACCACTCGCTGTGTGAATCTGTCTCCACCACACTCTCAGACAGTACATTCCAGATCCTAACCACTCGCTGTGTGAATCTGTCTCCACCACACTCTCAGACAGTACATTCCAGATCCTAACCACTCGCTGTGTGAATCTGTCTCCACCACACTCTCAGACAGTACATTCCAGATCCTAACCACTCGCTGTGTGAATCTGTCTCCACCACACTCTCAGACAGTACATTCCAGATCCTAACCACTCGCTGTGTGAATCTGTCTCCACCACACTCTCAGACAGTACATTCCAGATCCTAACCACTCACTGTGTGAATCTGTCTCCACCACACTCTCAGACAGTACATTCCAGATCCTAACCACTCACTGTGTGAATCTGTCCCCACCACACTCTCAGACAGTACATTCCAGATCCTAACCACTCACTGTGTGAATCTGTCTCCACCACACTCTCAGACAGTACATTCCAGATCCTAACCACTCACTGTGTGAATCTGTCTCCACCACACTCTCAGACAGTACATTCCAGATCCTAACCACTCGCTGTGTGAATCTGTCTCCACCACACTCTCAGACAGTACATTCCAGATCCTAACCACTCACTGTGTGAATCTGTCTCCACCACACTCTCAGACAGTACATTCCAGATCCTAACCACTCGCTGTGTGAATCTGTCTCCACCACACTCTCAGACAGTACATTCCAGATCCTAACCACTCACTGTGTGAATCTGTCTCCACCACACTCTCAGACAGTACATTCCAGATCCTAACCACTCGCTGTGTGAATCTGTCTCCACCACACTCTCAGACAGTACATTCCAGATCCTAACCACTCGCTGTGTGAATCTGTCTCCAACACACTCTCAGACAGTGCATTCCAGATCCTAACCACTCACTGTGTGAATCTGTCTCCACCACACTCTCAGACCAGTCATTCCAGATCTAACCACTCACTGTGTGAATCTGTCTCCACCACACTCTCAGACAGTACATTCCAGATCCTAACCACTCACTGTGTGAATCTGTCTCCACCACACTCTCAGACAGTACATTCCAGATCCTAACCACTCACTGTGTGAATCTGTCTCCACCACACTCTCAGACAGTACATTCCAGATCCTAACCACTCACTGTGTGAATCTGTCTCCACCACACTCTCAGACAGTGCATTCCAGATCCTAACCACTCGCTGTGTGAATCTGTCTCCACCACACTCTCAGACAGTACATTCCAGATCCTAACCACTCACTGTGTGAATCTGTCTCCACCACACTCTCAGACAGTACATTCCAGATCCTAACCACTCACTGTGTGAATCTGTCTCCACCACACTCTCAGACAGTGCATTCCAGATCCTAACCACTCACTGTGTGAATCTGTCTCCACCACACTCTCAGACAGTACATTCCAGATCCTAACCACTCACTGTGTGAATCTGTCTCCACCACACTCTCAGACAGTACATTCCAGATCCTAACCACTCACTGTGTGAATCTGTCTCCACCACACTCTCAGACAGTACATTCCAGATCCTAACCACTCACTGTGTGAATCTGTCTCCACCACACTCTCAGACAGTACATTCCAGATCCTAACCACTCACTGTGTGAATCTGTCTCCACCACACTCTCAGACAGTACATTCCAGATCCTAACCACTCACTGTGTGAATCTGTCCCCACCACACTCTCAGACAGTACATTCCAGATCCTAACCACTCGCTGTGTGAATCTGTCTCCACCACACTCTCAGACAGTACATTCCAGATCCTAACCACTCACTGTGTGAATCTGTCTCCACCACACTCTCAGACAGTA
This sequence comes from Sphyrna mokarran, assembly GCA_024679065.1. Classification (NCBI taxonomy): domain Eukaryota; kingdom Metazoa; phylum Chordata; class Chondrichthyes; order Carcharhiniformes; family Carcharhinidae; genus Sphyrna; species Sphyrna mokarran. The sequence goes on from JAGIQG010000034.1 coordinate 3,953,755, forward strand.
CATTCCAGATCCTAACCACTCACTGTGTGAATCTGTCTCCACCACACTCTCAGACAGTGCATTCCAGATCCTAACCACTCACTGTGTGAATCTGTCTCCACCACACTCTCAGACAGTACATTCCAGATCCTAACCACTCACTGTGTGAATCTGTCTCCACCACACTCTCAGACAGTACATTCCAGATCCTAACCACTCACTGTGTGAATCTGTCTCCACCACACTCTCAGACAGTACATTCCAGATCCTAACCACTCACTGTGTGAATCTGTCTCCACCACACTCTCAGACAGTACATTCCAGATCCTAACCACTCACTGTGTGAATCTGTCTCCACCACACTCTCAGACAGTGCATTCCAGATCCTAACCACTCACTGTGTGAATCTGTCTCCACCACACTCTCAGACAGTACATTCCAGATCCTAACCACTCGCTGTGTGAATTTGTCCCCACCACACTCTCAGACAGTACATTCCAGATCCTAACCACTCACTGTGTGAATCTGTCCCCACCACACTCTCAGACAGTGCATTCCAGATCCTAACCACTCACTGTGTGAATCTGTCTCCACCACACTCTCAGACAGTGCATTCCAGATCCTAACCACTCACTGTGTGAATCTGTCTCCACCACACTCTCAGACAGTGCATTCCAGATCCTAACCACTCGCTGTGTGAATCTGTCTCCACCACACTCTCAGACAGTACATTCCAGATCCTAACCACTCACTGTGTGAATCTGTCTCCACCACACTCTCAGACAGTACATTCCAGATCCTAACCACTCACTGTGTGAATCTGTCTCCACCACACTCTCAGACAGTGCATTCCAGATCCTAACCACTCGCTGTGTGAATCTGTCTCCACCACACTCTCAGACAGTACATTCCAGATCCTAACCACTCACTGTGTGAATCTGTCTCCACCACACTCTCAGACAGTACATTCCAGATCCTAACCACTCACTGTGTGAATCTGTCTCCACCACACTCTCAGACAGTACATTCCAGATCCTAACCACTCGCTGTGTGAATCTGTCTCCACCACACTCTCAGACAGTACATTCCAGATCCTAACCACTCACTGTGTGAATCTGTCTCCACCACACTCTCAGACAGTACATTCCAGATCCTAACCACTCACTGTGTGAATCTGTCTCCACCACACTCTCAGACAGTACATTCCAGATCCTAACCACTCGCTGTGTGAATCTGTCTCCACCACACTCTCAGACAGTACATTCCAGATCCTAACCACTCACTGTGTGAATCTGTCTCCACCACACTCTCAGACAGTACATTCCAGATCCTAACCACTCACTGTGTGAATCTGTCTCCACCACACTCTCAGACAGTACATTCCAGATCCTAACCACTCGACTGTGTGAATCTGTCTCCACCACACTCTCAGACAGTACATTCCAGATCCTAACCACTCACTGTGTGAATCTGTCTCCACCACACTCTCAGACAGTACATTCCAGATCCTAACCACTCGCTGTGTGAATCTGTCTCCACCACACTCTCAGACAGTACATTCCAGATCCTAACCACTCACTGTGTGAATCTGTCTCCACCACACTCTCGGGCAGTGTATTCCAGATTGTAACCACTCGCTGTGTGAATGTCTCCACCACATTCTGAGACAGTGCATTCCAGATTGTAATCACTTGCTGTGTGAATGTGTCTCCACCACACTCTCAGACGGTACATTCCAGATTGTAACCACTCGCTGTGTGAATCTGTCTCCACCACACTCTCAGACAGTACATTCCAGATTGTAACCAC